>CM031945.1:17148194-17675694 GCA_018749465.1 Paracanthobrama guichenoti | reverse complement strand
AAAGAACAATCCCAATGCATGACATCTGCAAATCATTTGTTATCAGATTGCAATACTGCGAAGTCTCTGAAGGCACTGCCCATAATTGCATGGACACATGGGTGGAGCTGTTGAATCTGAATGCTGTGGTTTCAGTAATGACAAAAACAAAAACAAACATTTGGCACATCTGATCATTGATCACTCTGTCTCTTTAAACTTTCTTTTTGCACTTAATTCTTATTTTGTGTGTAATGGGATGTACATGTATTCTTTTAAAAGTGTTTAAGCTTTTTTTGTTTTTGTTTATATCAGTAAGCATAATTGGATTTGGTAATGAGCAGTGCATTTTAAGTGCTGGTTCGACTACAAAGGAAAATAGAAAACCAAAGAAAGAGGAGAAACAAATGCCCCATTCCTCCTTAATGAGATTAAAATGGTTCTGAGAGTTAATCTTCTTACAAAGTTACAGCAGTGGTCTCTTTAACATCATGTGACCTGGACCTTCAGTGAATTCTGTCCTCTGTTAAGTTTGTTCATAGCTGCACTTCTAAATAATTATCTGTGAAAGTACATTTAAGTGCTTACATTGTTTTGGTTATTTGAGGGGTTGAGTCTATACACTAGTTTATCCACATCATGCTCATTAGTGTGCGAGACAAAATAATAGGCCACTAGTTAACTGCAACAAAATAGGGCTTTCAAAGACATGTATAGAATTAGAAAATCCTCCCAATAAACTTTTGCAGTTGAAGGAATAGTTCACCCTAAAATGAAAATTCTGTCACAATTTACTCTCCCTCAATTTGTTCAAAACCTGTATGGATTTATTTCTTATGCTGAACAGGTTTTAAAGAATGTCGGTACCTAGACAGTTGATGGTCCCCATTGACTTCCATAGTAGGAAAAAAATACTATGGAAGTCAATGGGGACCATCAACCGTGTGTTCAGCAGAAGAAACACAGGTTTGAAACAAGTTATTAAACTATTCCTTTAACGTTATACTCAGTTTAGCATTGTAATTCCGTGCCAATTTTATGTATTACGCTGTTCATAATGACTAATGTTTCCTTTTCGCACCCTTTTGGGCAAGTTCTACCTGTCCTGCACCTGTTTCCATGAGTTAAAGCGTCTTCCTACCTGCTGCTTGAGTTCACAAGCTTAGCCCCGCCCCCTCCAAAGCGGTCTCGCATATTCTGACACCTGATTGGACGCCCGGCAGGCTGATTGACAGGAGTATGGAGTACCTGGAAATCAGTCCGGAGCGTATCAGCTAGAGCGATGTGGACTCTGAAGCGGGGTCGAAAATAGTGAAACATCCCCTGGAATATCGCTGAATCTGTCGCTCCGACAGACCAAAACATCCATATACACCCGCCAGCTATACTGGATGTATGAAAAGAAGATCTAGAGAGGAGTAAATTGTAAATTACTTTATTTTTTTCCCGGCGGAACGCTACTAGAAATATCGGCCTTTCACAGTCCCAATGCTGTGGTCGCGTGAAAGAAAAGGATGACTGTTTGATTTTTGTTTCATTCCTCACCGCATCGCCTTCCTCTGTTTTCCCGGCCCATCTGTTTTGGACCAGCTATGGTGGACTCGAATGCAATGAGGAAGACTTTTGTGGTCCCGGACATAAAGCCGTTGGATCAGTATGACTTGAGCAGAGCCAGAATCTGCGCCAGTGTCGGGTGGCTGCTGGCGAAATCCTACGGCAATGCAGGTATACAGTGGCCGTGTGTCAAACCCTAGTGTGCTGCCTTCCTAGATCTCAGTTTCTCCTTCTGAGTCAGCTGAACATGTGTAGGCTGCATGATAGCCCCAAAACTGCGCAAAAATGCTGCCAAAACACAGTCTAGCTAGGCAGCCGGCTAGGTTTTGAGACGCAGCCCGTTGAGTCTGACACATTTTTTTTATTTTATTTCCTTCTCAAATATCTTGTTCTGTTCTCTCCCACCTGTCTGTTTTGAGACCAGGGTTTGCTCATTGTTCAGTGACTGCGGAGGAAAGCATGTGTGAAGGTGAACAGTGTGTAAACTCAGCGTTTTTCACAACACAAAGACCATATGTGAGGTGGAAAGCTGCTGGTTGTGGCCCAGCAATGTCTTGTGCATTCAGTCTAAATTAATTTAACAAATTAATAGTCTGTTAAAAGGTCTAAACGTGTGTTTTCTTCCACCCGTTGGGCTAAGAGAACATGAATAATCTGATGGGAATTGTTTATAATACTATAACAGTCACTAAAATAACATTTGTATTAAATATAGGCTAAAGGAAAATACGTAACTATGCTTTAATATGAGACAAGGATACAGTTTTAATCGCACGTGCTTAATCCTTTCAGTAGACGTGGTGTTGTCTGGGAATTATGATGTGAATAAATGTAGTTTTGACCTGAATATGAACGTGTATCATGTGAGCACGTGCTCTGAGAGCACCTATGCGTCATATACGCCCACTATCACGAAACCCTTTGTTGATACACCCACAAAGATGATGGGGGTCTTGGTTTCTGAACAGAGCAGGCGGTTGGTAATTACACTAAAGTGCTCGGTATGTTTAATTTTTTTTACTTTAGAAATAATAAGAAGGATGCTTGGAAAGGTGGCATGATGACTCAAGCAGTGACAGCAGTGTCCTGCAGACAGTGTGACATCATTTACTCCATCTAAAACGACTTTAGGGTAGGTGATTTGTTCTCGAAACTTTTTGTGTTGTGCTGGTTGAAAGTCTCATCCTGATAGCAATCACTAAGTCAAGTGGTCTAAATGTATTTCTGTGTGTATATATACCGTCTGTGGAAGGTGTAGGACCGTAAAATGATTGTCCAATCATTACATTCGGTCCGAATGCAATGATAGGATGTCCTACCTGCCTGTCAGCATATGCTTTTACATACCTCCGCGCGGGTACCTGGTCGTGCAGACATCACGTGTCTTCAGTGCGTTTCATGCTATGCAGAGTTAGACAGACGTCAGTCACTGAGCACCACAACCGAAACAGTAGCCGCCTTTTACAGTTCCTCCTGAACCAAAACAACGAGCGTATGCTGCGTTCACGCCATAACTACTGTAATTTGGAAGAGATGGAAACCTGTGATGTTGCACGGAGTGGTTCGTGACTTGGCTTAATGTGTTTCTATGGCAACGCCTAAATGAATCTGCAGCAGTCAGGTGGTACAGGTCAGCGCTCTTTAAGTTGATTATGTTCATTATTATTGTGATGTTATGTGCTTTGAGACATGAGGTAGTTTAACGGCATCTCTCGTGATGCTTTTGTTTGCTCCCTGCTGTACACGTTCATTTGTTTTGGAGGAGACGTGGCTTTGGAGACGCTCTGAAGGGAGGGTGGGATCTTACGCTTTCAAAGCTAGATCGCTATTGCTAGCCTTTCCAAAAATGGCCTACCATACCTTTAAAGGCAAGACACCATCACCATTCTTCCCATTAAGACATGTACTGTGTATTGCAGGTTTTCTGAGATGTTATGTTTAAAGTGCATTTAAATATGCCCTAATTTGCGTAAATTCCCTGCACAGAAGTCTGAACATTAGATAAGGCCAGGTTCACATTTTTTTGTTTCATTTTGTCAGCATGTTCGAGTTAAAGCATTTTACAGAAGGGGATTTTGGATATCTCTTTGTCACTCCATAAATCAGGAAGTACTGTAAATTTTTACCACGTTTTTAGGAATAAAATGTGCAATAATGATTATGTGATGTAGAATAATATATGAACACCCTCTGTAAAAACATTCAGAATATATAACTGTAAAGTCTGGTGTATGTAAGTGTAACTGAAGTGGAGATTTCTGATCCAGTGCAGGAGGAAAAACTCAGTTTAAGACAGTTTTAAGTGTAATTGGATGTTTTCTTCCCACTAGTCTGAATGAAGACATTAGCCCAAAATTGACTAGTGCATGAACTAGTGCCCCCCCCCAATGGTTTTGTTTGGTTTCTTGCCTTAAAAGAAATGGTTACCTGTCTCGGTGTCTAAAATATGCAGTTTCATTTTATACGTTCATATAAAGTAAGATTCATGTCCATGTAATTTGTCACCTTGATTATTTCCCTCTGTAACCATGCGCCATGCAGCCTTACATAATCTGTTACTGTTTCCCCAGTTGTGCTTTAACATCAATATTGGTTATCAGGTTTTAAAAAAGGGCTGGTGATGCATCACTCTTTTTTCAGTGTGTAATCTGTGTTTCTCATAGTCAGAAGAGGATAGTCAGGCCCTGGCCTGTGAATTGAAACACACAAGATTTGTTTTTCTTTTTGGGTGCAGGAGACGGGGTATTGAGTGTGTTTGTGTGTTCTTGGATTGTTTTTAAAAGCCCCATTGTGTTCACCTAATGAGCCACCGTTAATTCAGATTGCAAGTCTGCATTCCTGTACTTGCTTTAGACCTCGTTTTTAGCAAGCCCTAGATTTAACGGTTCACGTTACTCATAACATTTAACTCTGAAACGGGTGGATAATTATATAATTAAATGAGATGTTTTGTGTTGGCATGAGTAATGTAATATTCAATCTGCAGTCTGTAATTTTCAACTACAAATGGGTTTCGATGAAGCGTTTCAATTGTGTGACCTCTATATTATTATGGTTCTTCTAGATCATGAAGTTTGTGGCATCAGGGAAGTCAAAAATAACACATTATATCATAAATGACCATAGATAAGCTATAGAGCTATGTTGTTTTGTTTCTGATCAGATACTTATGTCCTAGATTTCATTAAAGAAAATTAGCTCAGCAACATGAGAACATCAACATCAAGCTTAAGCTCTGCAGCAGTCGGCCTTCCAGGAGTAAAAATCCCATTCTTTTTCTCCATAGGGAAACTTATTTTTAGCGATTTAATTTGTAAACCTTTAAAGACAGCCCTACTGTGAGCTATGAGGCTGTTAATCGATGTTTTATGCTATTGTTGAAGATATCAGCCTGCATTATTTTAGCTTATCTTTTTTGGAATATTTTTGTTTAACAGCAAAATTTCTAGTGAAAAACGACATTACCCACGATTCTGCAAAGAAATCTCCCCACCAGTCAGAGAATCAAAGCAAACAAATCGTGCCAAAAGATCTCTTTAGAGCCTGCCCACTCCCATGAAGCATTGTCTCTCCTATGCTGCATAAATATTTGTAGATGTAAAATGTATTGTTTCTATATATAAAACATTCTTTGCCTCATTAAAGCTATTAAATGAAAATGACGTCATTAATTACTCACTTATGTCGTTCCAAACCCGTATTACTTTCGTTTATCTTTGGAACACAAATGAGGATATTTTTAATGAATTCTGAGAGATTTCTGTCCCTCCATTGACGGGCTACGCAACTACCACTTTCAAGCCCCAGAAAGTAAAGACATCATTATAAGTCATCCACGTGACTCCAGTTGTTTAACCTCAATTTTATGAAGTGACACGAGTGCTTTGTTTGCACACACAATTTTTTTGCCACTGTATTTACAAAATATTAATCTCCTAGCTCACTCTTGTAAATTTGTCCTTTTGTCCATTTTTCAAATAATGGAAATTGCTCCAAATCAAAGTTTGTGTTGTTTTGGTTTACCTCATAGTAGGCTCGTTTGGCTGATAACGCTTTAGCAAAGACTTTTCAAATCCTTATGGGAGACATGAATGGGGAAAAATACTTCCGGAAAAACAATGTTGTGGCAATTTTGTTCTCTTGGGATCAATTGTATGTCGGGTCTCCTGTACCGAGGGCTGTTTGTATGGTGCGCCCTATGTAGAGTGCTTCAGGTCTGTCGCTTATGAGAGTCCACAATGGTCAGGGTACTGTCTTACTAGGATTGATTAGGAAAGAAGTAGGCTAAGCAGTGAGGCAGCTCTCTGTAGTTTTTGAGCATGGCTAAGGTTTCAGTCACAATGTGATCACTTATTTAAATGCAATATAGAAATGCCTTAAACATGAAAACTTCTAGGTTTCGTCACAAAATGTCCCTTTTGTTCTAGATTAACTGCCACACATACTGTAGTTAGGATCTGCCCTATGTGAGAAACTGAAATCTCCTTAATTCACCTGGTTGATGTATAATTAGGCTGTGAGCTCTAGTATGTGGCACTTCAGTGTTTGTATTCCCTCCCTGCATCAATAGCAGATCTGCGCGGCCGCACCCTCTGGTCAAAGTCACACACAGCCGAGCCAGAGAGAAATCAGACCAGATTAAAGAGGCTTGGCTGTATTTCAGCGTGGAGACATGACTCTGTGTGTGCGTGCGCGACCTCAGACCTCTATCCAGCGCTGCACTTGTTTTCCTGCTTGAACCCGATGACATCATCACTCTTGCTGTGAGCGAGCCCTGGTCCTGCCTGCGCACTCTATCGCTGCAGTGAACCCATGCATGCTTTTAAGGCACGCTGTGCTGCTAATTGCTACCTGTGTTATCAGCAAGGGTTTTGTTTTTTTAGCCAAAGTTTCACTCTGGATGAACTCCGCTCAATAAAGATCTATCCTTGGAGTGCTGTCCTAGATGCAAGAGCTTTGAGTTCAAGTACAGCCTGAACGCAGATGATTAGATTGAGCCAAGGCAAGCATGACTACTACTGTTTCGTTGCATGCGTTTGTGCTAAGGATGTGAATGATCCTTCTATTCATGCAGCTTGTTAACGGAGAGTGCTGTTGCTATTCTAAAGGCTGGAATAAACTACACAACTTTTAAAATCTGAACAGATTTCAAGGTGGCTTTCACATTGGGCTAGTTTGCTGCGGTCCCCCCCACAGCGTTGGACCAGTTTTTATCGAACCCTGGTGCACTTCCATGCATCACAAACATGCATGACGCATGATAGAAAACAGAACGCAGGTGAATATAGTTTCTTAAATTTAATTAATTTGGTGTTATGCGCAGCAAAGTGAACGACATTTGCATTCACTGTATGCACCATAGAACTTGCAAATGGATTCTCTTTAGGTAAAAGCTGATTGCGAGCCATTCATTTGCCGATCTGATTGAATGCAATGAATGCAGGCTCACTCATATCCAAGGTAAATCCAAGGGTTCGGCACTCCCAGCATGACAGCTTTCACATTACCAATTTTTCATGCGATTTTTGCTTCAAACTGTACTGCCAGTGTGAAATCACCTTAAAACACTAGACATCAAACACTTGCTGACTTCAGACTTACGATTTTTGCCAAGGATGATATCAGAGGTAAAACATTGGCCATACTTTAAAAAAAAAAGAAGAGTATCTTGCCCACTTTTCAATCCCCATATAACATGATTCCAAGATATTTAAAGGAATAGTTCACGCTAAAATGAAACTTGTTTCAAACTTGTATGAGTTTCATTCTACAGCTGAACACAAAAGATATTTTGACTTTGTCGGTAACCAGCATTTCTGAATGAATCTACTGGTGTAACGATGTAATCGATATAATCGTTATTTGATGCTCCCATGTTACTTTCTAAAGGTGATTTGCTCTATTTTGATCGCTCCTGTAGACATCAGTGTTTATATCCGAACTGTAAACTTTTGACCCAGTTCTTCTGGGATAAATATGAATGTTAGTAACAGAGATAATGATACTGTGTGGTTGAAAAGCAGTTTCCGCTGTAAACAGTGCAAGCGCTTTCACGTTCTTCAGCAACCGATGCGGTTCACATGAGCACCACGACGCATGCACGGGAGCAGCAACGTAAACTGCGTAGGATACTGGCACAGGCTAGAATGAAATTGCTGAATAAAGTTGTTATTTTTGTTTGTTTTGCGCACAAAAAGTATTCTCATCGCTTCATAAAATTAAGGTTGAACCACTCGCATGGACATTTTAACGATGTTTTTCCTATCTTTCTGGACCTTGAAAGTGTTCATGAAATAGCTGTCTATGGAGGGATCAGAGAGCACTCGGATTTCATCAGAAATATCTTCATCTGTGTTCTGAAGATGAACGAAGGTCTTACGGGTTTGGAACGACATGAGGATGAGTAATTAATGACAATTTTGGGTGAACTAATCCTTTATTGATCATGCTGCTCTAGCTCATATCAATCAGATTCGTTCAGATTGATGAAAATGAGTGCATATAAACATACCTAGTGTGTAGATAGATTTGTTTATAACTTTTTTTTTTTTTTGCGAGAGTGCAGAAGTCTGTGAGCTTGGACAAAACGGAAGTGATTGGCATCTTCAGTATTTATAAAATGAGTACTTTTTGCAAGCTTTCTTTGTATATGATGCGAACTGATGGCACAAATTAATTTTCCTGCTAAAATGTACTCATGTAAACTATTAAGAACACCTTAGCAACAATATATCAGTGCCCTGCCCTGGCAACCATCCTAGCATCCTGGTGGTCAGTTTTACATGGCTACTCGTATTGTCTACAGAAAATGTAAAAATCTCATTTGTCTTTCCTACTGTGAGCCGCAGCTCAATTCTGGAGTCCTTGGAGCCCTGTCCTAGTTGTAAGAGCTTTCAGTTCAAGTACACCAATGATAAAATAATCGGATACTGATTTCATGCAAGGCTGTTAGTAGGTTAAGCGTACATGGATGCTGGTACATCTAGCCCCTTAAAAAGGTTTTACGCACATCAGCAAGGAAGAATGATACAGTTTCACTGATAACGTGTTCTTCATCCATGAATGTTTAAGGATGGCCTGTGTCGTAATGACCCGAGCGGTAGGCTCGTTCCTCTCTAATGTTCCTGTGAGTACTTTGCCTGTATTAGTCATGCTGGAATCATCAGTGTGTCACTGCGATGACTCAACAGGTGATGTGGCTCTGAACACCTGTGCCTTTTTTTTATGATGTTGTTTAGGTAATTGCTTGATGAACACGCCCTTAAAATATGAAGTCATGAAAGCTAAGATTTATACAATGAGGTTCCAGTGTCGTGGTCTTGTTGCTTTTACCAGTGAAGGCTGGACACAAAGTGGCCACTTGCATTTTCTTTTTGGTTTGCTGACTCAGCTTGCTGCATTGGTGTTTGTTAGAGATCTGAAGAACGCTGTGTTTGTGGGCATACCTATGTACAGATGCTGATCAAAACACTACCACTGGCTTCAAAGAAAGAAGTTAAATTGGGAGGATAAGCCTTTTGTTCAGAAACATTATCTTAAAAGAAAGAGCTTGTCTGGTAAAAGATTATCCGCAGAAAAATCCAGTCTGTTTAACATCAGTCAAGACTTCTTTACTGAGGTTTGTGAGACTAAAGGCATTACTAAATGTTTACAAGAAACATTTCTATTTATTGCATTGCTAAAAATAAATGCATTTGTTTGATCAAAATACAGTGAAAACAGTAATATTGTGAAATATTATTACAATAATGTAATGTTTTGTGTAATTTATTTCTGTGATGTCAAGGAGGCATCATTACTCCAGTCTTCAGTGTCACATGATCCTTCAGAAATCATTCTAATATGATGATTTGATGCTGAAGAAATTTTTATTTCCAAAGATTATTATCAATGTTGAAAACTGTTGTGCTGATTAATATATATATATATATATATATATATATATATATATATATATATATATATATATATATATATATATATATATATATATATATATATATTTATATTTATATTTATATTTATATTTATATTTATTTATTTTTTTTTTTTATTTATTTATTTTTTTTTCTGGATTCTTTGAATTAGAAAGTTAAAGGAATAGTTGTAGGAATGACAGCTAATGGGTACTGCAGTCCAAATTAAAAATATAGTTTGCCCCGCCCCTCCTCCTCATACTCTACACTCACACGGGTTGCCGGTTTATGGAACGAGCGCAATGGAAGTTGAGAAGACTTACACACTGTAAGTTGAGTTGATTTATCCGCATTTTAATGTGCTTTTATAGATTTTTAGATGGATGCTGAGGCTTTTTAGCTAGGGTAGAATCTGCAATCTCTGACCCAGTTTGTTCGCTGGCTTCCATGGCTGCAATACACTGTGTTTTCCATCAACTGACAACCTGTAGTGGTGAAATACTATTGGGTAAACTGGCAATGTGCGTTATCACACAGACCAAAACAAAAACAGACATTCCCACCTGGAACGCACATTTCAGAGTAAAATAACTGGCTGTACCATGGTTTTTCAGAGAAACGAGTATATCTGCAAACACATTATGGTATTTTTATGCTCAAAAACTTACATGCAGCACCTTAAAAATAAAAAGAAACTTTTGAGATGGACATATTTTGCATCATTATAAATGTCTTAATGCGTTAAAGACATTTATAATGTTACAAAAGATTCTATTTCAAATAGATGCTGTTCTTCTGAACTTTCTATTCATCAAAGAATACTGAAAAACATGTTTTACACAACTGTTTTCAATATTAATAATCAGAAATGTTTCTTGATCATCAAATCATATTAGAATGATTTCTGAAGGATCATGTGACACTGAAAATACAGCTTTGATCAGGAATAAATGACATTTTAAAATATATTAACATAGAAAACAGTTTTTTTAAATGCATAAATAAATGCAGCCTTGGTGAGCATAAGAGACTTTTTCTGAAAACATAAAAATCTTTTGAATGGCAGTGCACACATTTCAGTCCAGCTTATCCTGCTGTGAAATGTAAAGAATGTAGATTCTACAGTTACTCTAAAAAAGACTTCTATGTATTTTAGGAAAGTATTGTTTGTGTGCGTGTACAGGTTTGTCTATAGTTAAAGAGGCTTATAAATCGGCCAAAACATGTTTTTATTTAAATCTAGTAATTGCACATGTATGTTTAGGGATAGGGACTGGGTTAGGTCATAGAAAATATCTGATATAAAATCAGTGCAAGTCTATGCAATGTCCTCATTAATATAGGAAAACAAATATGTGTTTGCAGTTTTTATGAGCTTATTAAATGAGAAACTACATAGAATAATTGTATTTTTTTTTTTTTAAACCAAGTAAAAGACCAAAAATCTGAAATTACTATTTTAACCTGAAATATTAATGTTAATAGATATATTCATGTTGTCATGTATGTCATTGCATAATTTATTAAACACATAACATTTTGTTGATGAAGCGGCCTCGTCATATCAAATGGATTATTCCCAACCCGAGAGGCCAGTAGACCAGAGCGTGATGGTCATAAAGGTCTGTGAGGTTCTCTGATTGTGCCCGCTGGCCTTTAATTAAAACAAAAATGGACTTTAATGCTCAATGTTCCCATGACAACCCTCTTCAAATGTGAGGTTGACCCTTCTCTGTAGTGTAAAGAAGCTATTCAGCTTCATGCTGGAAACTTGAAACAGTGGTCTTATGATACAGATCCTAAAGGTGTAATGCTCTTTTGTTGGCTTTAGCTGTCTGTGTTTGGAAATGTACTGAGATGTGACAGGCGTGTAAAGCTCAGCTGACCCGTCCGTCACGTCACGTCACGTCACCGCATGAATTGTGGGTGTGAGACGCTACATCCTATTTGCTGTTGTCTCTATCTCTGCTGACTTCTATGTAAAATGTCTGTTTACTTTTGCAGTCCTGCTCAGCTGACTTAAGTCAAACCATTTTAATGAGAGATCGTCTCCTTTCGTTTATTGATTTCACACTTCTGTCCACTGCCGATATTGAGCCAGACCTCCCGAATCTCTTAACCTTTCACCTCTTCATTGACTGAAATGTGTGTGTGTGTGTGTGTGTGTGTGTGTGTGTGTGTGAGTGTGAGAGAGAGAGAGCAAAAGCACATCAGATAGAGTGCATGTCTAGGAAGAACAGAGTGATATGGGTAATGTTTACACATTTAAAGCTGATGTTTGCAGTCATAATATTGTCTAGAACATCAGTAGTGGTTGTCATCTGACATGCTCCTCCTTTTTGAGTGTTCACCTCTCTTTCCTTGTTGATTCCCTTTCTTCCACTTGTGATGTTCCTTATCTAAACCGTAGCCACTAGTGTTGTCACAATACTGGAATTTCCAACTCCGATACGATACCTGGAAAAGATCGATACATTTTTTTTTTTTTTTTTTTTTTTTTTTTTTTTTTTTTTTTTTTTCCTTCTTCGATACCAAGGGGGAAAACTGACATACTCACCTAAAGGATTATTAGGAACACCTGTTCAATTTCTCATTAATGCAATTATCTAATCAACCAATCACATGGCAGTTGCTTCAATGCATTTAGGGGTGTGGTCCTGGTCAAGACAATCTCCTGAACTCCAAACTGAATGTCAGAATGGGAAAGAAAGGTGATTTAAGCAATTATGAGCGTGGCATGGTTGTTGGCGCCAGACGGGCCGGTCTGAGTATTTCACAATCTGCTCAGTTACTGGGATTTTCACACACAACCATTTCTAGGGTTTACAAAGAATGGTGTGAAAAGGGAAAAACATCCAGTATGCGGCAGTCCTGTGGGCGAAAATGCCTCGTTGATGCTAGAGGTCAGAGGAGAATGCGCCGACTGATTCAAGCTGATAGAAGAGCAACTTTGACTGAAATAACCACTCGTTACAACCGAGGTATGCAGCAAAGCATTTGTTAAGCCACAACACACACAACCTTGAGGCGAATGGGCTATAACAGCAGAAGACCCCACCGGGTACCACTCATCTCCACTACAAATAGATAAAAGAGGCTACAATTTGCACGAGCTCACCCAAATTGGACAATTGAAGACTGGAAAAATTTTGCCTGTTCTGATGAGTCTCGATTTCTGTTGAGACATTCAGATGGTAGAGTCAGAATTTGGCGTAAACAGAATGAGAACATGGATCCATCATGCCTTGTTACCACAGTGCAGGCTGGTGGTGGTGGTGTAATGGTGTGGGGGATGTTTTCTTGGCACACTTTAGGCCCCTTAGTGCCAATTGGGCATCGTTTAAATGCCACGGCCTTCCTGAGCATTGTTTCTGACTATGTCTATCCCTTTATGGCCACCATGTACCCATTCTCTGATGGCTACTTCCAGCAGGATAATGCACCATGTCACAAAGCACAAACACAGTATTAGTATGATGTTCCTAATAATCCTTTAGGTGAGTGTATACCACCATACAGATTATCTCCTTATTTTTTATTTTGTTACACACAGCACCGGGAGGCTTTATTTGAATCGTTTAACTAAATTTACAAAGAAAAGTAAACTGTAATAAAATAAGGACAAATAAACAAATTGCAAATGGTAGCACAAATAAATACAATAGAATAAAGAGACAAATTAAATAAATTTTTCAGCTTTACATTTTTCAGGTGGGTCTAACGGTAGTATTCGGGTAAGAAATAAGCTACTACAGAAATTAATGTCAATGTAAAATAACACTGGATAGTCTTCATTCTAAAAATGAAATACAACTTACAATTAAAGTTACAAAAGTTATTCAGTCAAGAGCAGAGAGTGATTTTAGCAGGTATATTAGGCTGCTGTCACTTTAATAGCTAACGCACAGATCCAATATACTTTTTCACATTTTCTTTCTCAATTATTTACGTTCCAAAACAGACTATATTTACCTGAACACTCGCCAAGACAGGCATTTTGACATCATTTTGGATGTATTTGGCCGTTTGCATGCAATACGCCACGAAAAAGAAGTAAATTTGGTACTCGCAAGCTGTTTGAGAGGTGGCTTTATGTGCGAGGAACTTGTATAAATCAGTGTTGTGTGAGTGCGAAACCTGCGGGAATGAATACAATTATGCGCAATACAAGCACTTTTCAACCGGAGTGAATGAGATGAGTGAGCGGCAACGGACGTGTGTCAATTCTCCGTCAGAGAGAAGAAAGAGTGAGAACGCGCTGCTGGTATCGGTGTATCGGTACTGCAGAAAAGGAGTATTGGAACACTTTCAGATATTTCAGTGTCGATATTGAAATATCGATATATTTGACAACACTAGTAGCCACATTTACATGGACACCTTTTGAATCTAAACATAGTGTTTACATGAATGCTAAATAAAGTGATCGGGTTAATGTGCGCATTTATGTCACAAGCTTCAAATTGGTTTAAACCACCCCTTATAATCAGAGTGTAATTTAAATTGGATTTGGCCAATTCATTCCGATTGTCGTGATTTACATGTGACCTTTTTTATTCTGACTGTCCTACTAGTCCGATTGCAAAAGGGCCCATGTAAATGCAGCTAGCGTGTTTATAGACATAAAAGTAAAAGTAGCGACGTTACTAACTGATGGCCGGTGCTAGCTTGCATAATGCAGCAAAGATCAAACGATCACCAAAACATCTTGACAATTAACATGAGTCACAGCTTGTGTCAGGTTGTGCCTGGTTTTGACACAGAGGAATGGTGTGGTTAGACAAAACACATTTTTACACTTTGGGGACAGTGAGATATTATTATATATATATTATATATATATATATATATATATATATATATATATATATATATATATATATATATATATATATATATATATATATATATATATATATATATATATATATATATATATATATTTATATTTTTTTTTTTTTTTTTTCATCAAATGTTTGAGCAGCAAATCATCATATCAGAATGATTTCTGAAGGATCGTGACACTGAAGACTAAAGTAATGATGCTGAAAATTCAGCTTTATCACAAAAATTAATTACATCTTGTAGATTTAAATTGAAAACCGATATTTTAAATTGTGACGTTTCACAATGTTTACTGTATTTTTGATCAAATAAATGCAGTCTTGGTGAGCATAAGAGACTATTTTCAACATTTATTTCATCATTCATACCGACCACAAAGTTTTGAATGGTAATATATGTCATTTTTAATATTATTTTCTGGCTTCTGTGCGCTATTTTATGTCTGCACATAAATTCAGCACATGAGTTAATTTTGGTTGGTTTTGTTTTAACCAAGTAGCTTGTAATTTGATGAACTACAGTTCCAAACTATCTTCTGTGTGTGTGTGTGTGTGTGTGTGTGTGACCAATCAGAACACAAATGTGTATAATGACATGGCTATGACATGGGTATTACAAGGAGAGGGTGACTTATGAGGACATTGCCCATGTCCCCATTTTTCAAAAGGCTTATAAATCATACGTTTTTTTTTTTTTTTTGGGAGAAAGTAAAAATGTGCAGTTAACTGTGTTTAGGGGTAGGGGTAGTGGAGGGGGATAGAAAATATGGTTTGTACGGTATAAAAACCATTACGCCTATGGAATGTCCCCACAATTCATGAAAACAAACGTGTGTGTGTGTGTGTGTGTGTGTGTGTGTGTGTGTGTGTGTGTGTCTGTGTGTATCCAGCACTTGTCCCACTAAATTCTGACCTAGTTTAGTATCGCCCTCTCTGTTTTCAGGTATTACTCTCCCATCTTTTCTCTGAAGGTGCAGTACAGACCAGTCATTCATTGACTGCCAGGCCTATAGGGAAATGAATCCTCTATCAGCCACCCTCATCTCACATCGCTGCAGCTTTTGCATCCTGCTTTGCATTCTGGGTTTGAGCTTTATGTGTCACTCAGTTGGTGGGCAATGTATTGTTGCCTCCTTTATTTTACTCATCATCATTTGATTTAATACTTTTTTTTTTTTTTTTTGGGGGCTTATTGTTTGTTTAAACTGCATTTAATACTTCCTTAAAATCTTTTATCAAAGTGCCATAATTTATTCCACCTCCGAAACGTATTTACTTGTCCGTCGATGTCACGTTGACAGTTGCATAATGATAACCGTTAGCTATTTGGACACCGTTTCAGGTCTGGCTCCATTATGGAACTCCCACTTTTCATGATCCAATCAGTTCTTATTGGATATAGTGGTTCTTTTTTTTCTCATCCCCTTTATATCCATATTTTTTTTTACACATAATTATTATTATTTTTTTAATGTTTTTGAAAGAAGTCTCTTCTTTTTCCACAGAATTGTGTGATACTATGGGGGGCGGACCTCTACTCAGCACCTCAATGGGGTCCGGGGGTAATATTTCATAAGCATATTAATAATTATTGTACTTTACAGTAATAAAGTTCCAATAATAAGTCTTCACTTCCAAGAGTTAAACCCTCAAACTTTTATTTTGGCAGAGGGCTTCGGTGTTCTTAAATGCATGTTGAACTGACATCACATGCAGAGATCAAGTTCTCTGCGTTCACTTCACGGTGAAGTGAGCCGTTCTCAAAAACTCTGAAAACACTGGTTCACGATCTGCTTGTGTGCCACACTTTGCTTTGAAACAACAGCAGCAGCAGAACATAAACTTGAATCGTAGCCTCTTGTGATTTGATAAGTGCACAAATCCATATCGCAATTTTGATTTTAGTTCAATTCCTTTGCCAAAACAAGATCAAGATTCAAGAGATTCAAGAGTTTTATTTGTCACATACACAGTTATATCCAGAATATACAACCGGCAGTGAAATGTAAACAGGTCCGCTCCATGGACAGTGCAGATTCACAGTTAAAAACACAAGGAGGAAATTATAATATAATAAAAGTACTAAATATATATATATATATATATATATATATATATATATATATATATATATATATATATATATATATATATATATATATATATATATATATATATATATATATAATCAAGTCAAGTAGAAGAAAAAAGTAAAAAAATAAGAATAAAGTGGAATAAAATAAAGTGGAGTAAACTGTGCAGTGAGTAAACTGTAGACTTATAAATATGTGGTTAACAAATGTATAAGAGTATAATGTGCAAACAGGTTTATAACAGGCTGTTACACAGTAACAACGAGAACAGAAAGTGCAGTGCAATGTCAGTGTATCGATGTTTATCCAGAAGTGAAGTCACGTGATGTTAAGTGACTGAGTTCAGGAGTCTGATGGCCTGGGGGAAGAAGCTCCTCCTGAGTCTCTCAGTTTTGGCCATCAGGCTTCGGAAGCGCTTACCAGATGGCAGCAGCGTGAAATGAGGGTTTGCAGGGTGGTTAGAGTCCTTGATGATCTTAGTAGCTCTACCTTTGCAGCGTTTGGTGTAGACGTCCTGCAGAGACGGGAGAGCTGACCCTGAGATACGCTCGGATAAGCGCACGACTCTTTGCAGGGCTTTGCAGTCATGACTGGTGCTGTTCCCATACCACGCTGTGATATAGCAATAGCACAAAACACAACAACTTTATCACGAGAGGTGTAAATATATTACCTGTGCATTATGAAACTGTGGTGAGACCGATTATAGCTATTGGGAAACACTACTCACCAATTCTACATTTATTTAATCAAAAATACAGTAAAAACAGTAGGGGTGATTCATACAGACCAGGCCTGACGATTCGGTATGCATGTGATTTTAATCGGCAAGTTTAATCATCATAGAGCGAAAGTTTGCACATTTGCACATTCAAGCGATTTTTATACAATTTAAGTGCAAGAAGAGTTGAAAGAGAGCTCGATTGTGCACTGTTATCTGAGTGTGCCCACACAGATGTGTGTTTCAGATGCGTGAACACCGAATTGATTCCTCTTTCACATCTCCTTGCACTTGAACAGAGATAGATATACACACAAAATTAGGTCCCACTTTATCTTAGGTCTTTAAAGCTGCTGTCTGTAAGTTTTGCCTCTGTGTCACCATCTCTGTATGAAACCTGCAATTGCAGTTATTTGCAGCGTTATCATCTGTACGTGAGTTGTGCGTCGGCGCAGATGAATCTAATGTTTTGAGGAGTAAGTGCAGCTTTGCTGTCAGTCACCGCACCGGTGTGGATACTGTACTTCAGAATCACAGAGTCTATGGCTTGGAGTATAACCTAAGTAAGAATTTTCACCGGAAAATGTCATCTGAACAAGTAAGTAACATGTCTGCCACTTTTGGGAACAAAACATTACAATAAATCATACTACCAACGGGGTTTAAATCTAACGATCGCTCGTATAACATCAAATATATATATATATATATATATATATATATATATATATATATATATATATATATATATATATATATATATATATATATATATATATATATATATATATATATATATATATATATATATATATATATATAAAATACTTTGTTCTCAATTTGTTAAAGTTAACAGCATTAGCATTGCGTGACTATGTGTATTTAGTGTGTATTAGCGTTACCTGTAGATTTCAGTTTCCGGACAGTCTAATCTTTTGCTTTTGACTACGGGGGAATCTCCAGGCCTTTCTGGATTACAATCCGCCATCAGAATAATACGTTTAATTACTCCAGCTGCTGTGAGAAAAGGCTATAAATGATCGGCTGAAGAACATGCGGTCCGCTCCTCACGTGCGTTACTACTACTAGCTGGACTCTTTATTTATGTATACAGCCGTAACGCAGAAATCCACCACACCACTCTAATTATAACACATTATTACAAGCTTACCGTTGTGAATGGGGATAAGGTAAGGAGAAAACTCACTTGTTGTGTACTTGCTCAAATTGATTTTGGCCAATTTTTAAACAAAAAAAGTTACGGACTGCAGCTTTTTTTTAATACAACACTTATTGTGTACGTGTTTTTACGTTGTACTAAAAAATACCTGCATGTAATTACATCTGTAATTTCTGTAAATATATCTATAATTACACCGTTGACCTTCCCTTAACCTTTTAATCCACCCTTAAAACTACCCATACCACCACACCTATCCATAGCCTTACCCATATCCCATATCAATATCAGCAAAAGTGTTTTTCAATACAATATGAAACCAATATACTTAAGTGAACGTAAACCGCTGAGGATCCGCTGAGTCAGCTCTTAAAGTGACAGCAGCCTATATAAATACCCTGCTGGCTATGTAATTAATGTTAATCAAACATCAAAACACATCTTTAACAAAGATTAAACTATATTTAATTCATACAATGTACCTATACAGGTTCTTTACCTGAATACTACAGTTAGCAGTACTTTTATTTGTAACGTTGTTGTGTTGTATTTATCTATGCTTGTAATTGGTGTATTTGTTTCTTTTTACTGACTGTTCACCTGTCTTATTAAAAGCTAGGTGTTTGCTGTGGTGTCAAAGTACTTAATGGGAGCTTCAAATAAATGAAAAGCAAAGTTACATTAAGCCATAATATATTATGATATATTTTTGCTGTTTGCCGAAATATGATCCGATCCATGGCTCAAAAACTGTAATATGATCCAAACCGTGAGTTAAGTGATCCATTGCGGCACTAAAAAACAAAAACAAAACTGTAATATTGTGAAAAATTCACAATTTAAATGAACTGTTTTCTATTTGATTATATTTTAAAACATAATGTATTCGTGTGATCAAAGCTGAATTTTCAGCATCATTCCGCCAGTCTTCAGTGTCACATGATCCTTCAGAAATCATTCTGATATGATGATCAAGAAACCTTTATGATTATCGATGTTGAAAACCGCTGTGCTGCTTAACGTGTATGGAAACCTTGATGCATGTTTTTCAGGATTCTTTGATGAATAGAAAGTTCAAAAGAACAGCACTCATTTGAAATTAGAATCTTTTGTAACTTTTAAAACAAAATTATGAATGTCTGTACTGTCATTTTTGATCAATTTAATCCATCCTTGCTGAATAAAGCATATTTTTCTTCATTTATTTAAATTATTACTATTTTTATGTTTCTGACCCCATAGTTGTGAATAGTAGTGTACTCTCATTATGGAAGTAAAATGTTTCATGTTAACTTCAAGGACACAATGAATTGGTGTTCCTGGTGGCATGAAGCTCTGTGTACAGGTGTACAATTATGTGATTTACACGTCGGTATCGTCAGGCTGGGTGGGATTTACTGATCGTACGTATTGATTTTGAAATACAAGATCAAATACAGAGTACATTTATATAAACATGTACACTGGTATCACATTTTCTAATGTGTCGAAGAACTGGTCCCACAACTTCTGGCTACTTGTTAAACATGGATGTGGTGGAGAGGTGGCTTTCTTATTGTGGATTCGTGATTGGCCCTGAATGCGGCAGAACCAGTTCACAGTGGGCGTGTGAGGTGTATGTTTCATGTCTGCGTTTCTCAAGGTTTTGTGTGTGTTTGGTGCTTGTTTACAGAAACTCTCACACCAGCCCAGGAGCTGTCTCCCTTTTCTGTCCTTTCACAGGTGTTGACACTCAAATCCAAACCCTCAGCTTGACAAAGCATGACTGTGTAAAATAATCATTTATTGTGTGTCGCACATATGTGGATCGTTGTTCTCCAGTCGACGTGCTTCAGATTACACCTCACTTGGTCTGTCTATAAGGCCCTATGAAATGTCTTTGGGTTTTTTTTCTCTCACAAATAATTTTTTTCCCATTCAAATTCTGTTTTAATGGTTAAATTAAATAAATAAATAAAACAAACATGTCTAATGAATTGAAATCAAGAAACTATTAAGTACAACACTTTATTGAAAGTATAATTAAACAATTACATATTCAGGGCCCTTTGAAATCCATTTTTAATTTCCTTATTTTTCATTACAAAAATTCTGATTTCCATTTTAATGGTTTAATTGCATTTTGTAATCGAAGACATATCTAATTAGTTAAAATCATGAAACAATTTATTAAAAGAGTAACAAAATTTACATACTTTATTATATTTTTAATATTTATTTATTTATTTATTTTTATTTATTTATTTATTTATTTATTTATTTATTTAACCACTTTTTTCCTGGATTCCTATTTAATGGTTTTAACAACCATATTAATAATTTTCAATAATAGGGCCCTATTAAATGTGTTGTGCTGTCTTTTTTAAATATATTTCTTATTTTTTTATTTATGATGTAAATAATGTAATACTTGATTTGATTACCACCGTTTTTGATAATAAATTAAGGCATAAAACATTTCATAATATAATTAATCTTTTAAAATGAACAATTCCTTTTATTTATTGTTTTTACATTTAAAATGTATTTAATCAAAAAATTGTTAATTTGAAAGATGGAGGAAAAATTATGATTCCTTAAGTTTTTAATAATTTTACGAGCATTATTATTATTACTTTAAGTACATCACATCACTGAAATCATAGGGCTGTGTGTTTGTGTGTTTGTGTGAGAAAAAGAGAGACAGACAGGTTGGATCTCTCCTATTGTGCGGCACATCAAACGCTCTGCAGACATTGCACACCTGCCTCTTATTGGCTCTGCAGACCTCAACCCTGAACTGCTTAGCTTTTGAAGCGATCCCAGTGTGCGTGGCTTTCTGAGATTGGGCTCTGTTTGCCGGTGAGTGTGTGTGCTCAGCTGTGGTGCACCCTGGGGAAAGTGATGTCACTGTTGCCCAGAGAGCCGATTATTGAAGAGCCAGGGCAGCGAGTGGAAGCAAACGTCCAATTAGCAGAAATTGGACCAGGAGTGTCTTCACAATCACATCTACTGCTTCAACTCCTGAGAGTCTTTAGTTTTCTGGCGACATGCGTGTTCGCGTGTATGCGGTTTGTTGAACCCTTCAGATGATTTGGGCTGTAGGGCATTTCCTCATTGCTAGTCTTAAAGTGTTTTCGTTAGATGTGTCTTCCCAGGTTGTTCTAATTAAGACCCCAAACTCTTGAATGGTAGTGTACAATAAAATGCTGATAACTATTCAGTTCATCATAAAATTACTTCATTATAAAAACACGAGATGCATTTAGACCGATTATTCCATTTAAAAGCCCCAGGCCATGTAAATGCTTTAAACGCTGCTAAAGTTGCATGCAAAGCTATACCAAGGTAGCATCTGTTTGTTGATCAGGTTTTCCCTCATGACACAATCTATTTTTGGCTTAAGCATAAAGATTGCATATGTATTATGTAATTTTACTGTTCTGTTGTTTTATTTTCATGACTACTGTCACTCAGATCTACTGTATCTAATCAATCACATTAATGGGGCTCATTGTTACATACACTCCCTGTTGACCAACTTTAATTGCCAAAGTGTGCAGCATGTGACCAGGGCACACCGTCCTATGTGCTGTATCCCACAATTTTACTTTTCATTCACAATAAATGGCATCAGGACAAAATTATTCTAGCTTGCTTACATTTTTTTTAAAGAACACTTGAATGTAGGCAAGTTTCATTTTGAGCTAAAAGCTGAGAAAATCGTGTTTTTGTCAAAGACTACACCCAGATTGGATTCATAATGATGATCAAAACATAGATGGAGTAGATCGAGTCCATCTACACCCCTAAAGCTTCACAGTCCTATAACGCATCCTGGGTTGACATTGCATTCAGTAACGTTTGGCAGTTTTGATTTAAATGCTGTTTAATGTTGATAATCACAATATTTTACATATGCATATTACGTATGCTATCGCTTGTTTCTGCTGCTGCTTTGTCTGTGTTTTGATCTGGAGATTCAGTACTCTTTCAGAAGTTGTCATAGCACACCCTACCATATAACAGTGAAAACACGGAAAGCTGGAAATTTCTGGCAATGGCGGGGAAAGAGTTAAGAAAAGAAAAAACCTAACTTTTTATCACACGTTTTTTTTAATCACAACGCAAGTACAATTAAAGAATCTTTTATAGAGTTATGTGTATATATGTTTGTGTATTGTTTAGTTTTTAGTTGATTTTTGTATTGTATTGTATTGTATTGTAATTTTGAATGTGGAATCTGTGAAACTGGTACAATAAATGACTAATACTTGCGAACTTCAAGCAAAACATTTATCAACAATAAATGTTTTTTTGTCCCTGGAAATTTTAGTTGATTACATTTAATGAAAACTGACACAGAGTTTGTTTTCTTTATTTCGCAAAAAGCACAACATTTTGTTTTTATTGTGTGTACACAAATAAAAGTTGAAACTTAACAGATTATAATGATGTATAACACTTGCCTGAATGACCAAAATCAACTGAGTATTTTGAGTCTCTTTTGCACTAAGAAAAAAAGTGAGTTGGTTGTGCCGGCGCGATCATCAACCTCAGCGAAATTTAAATGCCGTTCTTCCACTTGAAGATATAGGCTAGTCTTTGACGTAAACTAGAGGTGATGCAAATATGTCCTTTGTGAAATAACTGTTATTACATTGAGTGTTTTAGCACATGAGAGCACTATACTGACCAATCAGCACTGTGATTTGAGTTTATTCTACTACAATTGTATACAGTGTATACGGTGTAGTATGCAGTATGAACACATCCTGTTTCTCTCTCTCTTGCCTGCAGAGAATGTTCCAGTGGAGCTGCGAGAGCCGTTCTACTGTGATCAGTATGAGCAAGAACACCTGAAGCCTCCCGTCACGCGCCTGCTGCTGTCCCCCGAACTCTACTGTCGCACTTACGGCCTGCTCTTGGGTGGAAGCCCGGGGGCCGAGGGTCCCCCCAAAGACATTCCAGCGCTTCTACAGGTCCTGGGCAGGAAGGGCTTGGCACCCAAAGACCAGAATGCCCCTGTGACAGAGGCCGAGCTCCAACAGAAGCCTATCAAAATGGTAAGACGTATGAGTGGAGTAAGCACATTCTTGTCTGAATTATGTGCAGAGCTGACTTTCATTAAACAGCAATTTGGAGTTGATACAGTAGCTTTTGTATCTCAAAACCCAGAGCTGACTTGTTGTCTGCTGTCGAATTGAAATTCAGCCTCAAGTGCTCTCATGTGTGCCACATTAATAGCCCTCCTCATATGAACCGCCTGAGAGACTCGACTATCAATCACGATTGATTCTGATGTTAGATAAGATAGAGTTGATAGTCAAATCACATTTATTTATATAGTGCTTTATACACAATACAGATTGTTTCAAAGCAGCTTCACTTTAATAAACAGGAAAATAAGTGTTAATGTTATAAAATGTATAAATTATGAAACAAATTCAAATTTTAGCTATAAAGCAGCTGTACAAGAAGGTAAGTGTCATTATTCAGATCAGTTTAGTTCAATGGTGATTCAGTTCAGTTCAATAACTGTCAATGTTGCAAAGTTCATAAATCATGAAATGAGTTCAATTCAGCCATAAGCAGCTCTGCATAAGATGAAAGTGTCATTATTAGTTCAGTGTTGATTCAGTTCAATAACAGTGTCGATGGTGCAAAGTTAGTGTCCTTATCCAGCTTGATTTATATTACTGAATATTCATTTTCTTTTTAAATCCTGATGTTCTAAACACTATGTGCAGTCGGTAGATAGCTATTAGATTTATTGAAACTGTTCCATTTACACTGCAAAACAAATATAAATCTTCAATGTGCACGCTATATGCAAATGTAACAGAGTTCACGTCAATGAAAGCAACCGATATGAGCTGCATTTAATTTACTGCCTCTTGAACTTTGGGAAGTCCAGACAACAAAAGACAACAAATTAATAAAATTATAAAATAAACCTTTTTATTAACATTTTTATTTTTAAAGTAAAACGTTATTATATGGTCGGCCCAGCATTATAATACGCCTATAAAATGTCTATTACATGTATCCATCAAGAGCAGTGTGTTGTATTCAGGTTTTCTTGACAGTATTGTTATCTTAAAAATATCACATCAGCAGCCGGCAAGTCTGTAATCCTTGTCACACGCATATCCATTTTTCTGCATGTTATACAAACCAACAAACTACATAATAGTGCAAAAAGATGGAGACATTGAGCGTGTAATTGTTTGGGCGGTGCGTGTCGCGCCAGTGTACAGTAATGAGAAGTGACAGTACCGGCAGGAGGGCGCGGGAGGCGGCTCTTATTAGGTATCCTATTCCCGTAAAAGTAAATCGTGCAGCGAAAAGATCAGGGCATGGCATCCCATCTCATTGACTCCCTGCAGTGCACTAACCTGTCTTGTTAAAGAACGGTTTGATATACTGATTAAGCAGTTCTCCAGGCCTCCCTCTCCTTTTCATGACGTTACTGTTACCCATATTTTCCCCCCGTCATTTTCAGTCAGTCTCACTTCCACTGTAACTACTTCTAACTTCAACTGTTCTCGGAGCAGCTTCAACTCAGTTGGTTCTGTTCACTAGCTCGGGTGGGACTTGAGGTTTTATTGCGCCCCTCTGCTATTTGTCGCTGACTGAGCTGAAATAATAACCATCAGACTAAACCATTTTATGGAGGGTAGAGAGACAAGATATTTGGAAAACGTCTTTAACTAAATTGCATGCTTTTGTGGCTTTCATTGAATGATTGGTCATACAAATGTATATACATTTGGTTACATTTGATTATATGATTCATAAGAGTAGGGGGATATATAGCACTACTGGATTTGGTGGGCCCCTTGGGCTGTAGGGGCCCCTATAATCATCACCACCTTTCACCCCACTAGTGACGGCCCTGGGTGACTCATTACAGTCCACCAGTTCAGATCAATGGTCAAAAGTCACAATCAATTCACCTTCTTGGATCAGGATACATAGGGATAGTTTCATTGCAGCACTGGGGGATGTTTTCTGGAGGTGAAGGGGCTTCTGGGGAAGGGCGACTCCTGTTTATGCTTGATTTCCAGGGATTATAGCACATAAAGCATCTCCCCCTCTCCTGCAATCCCCTGAGTGTATCCAGCTGTAAGGGACAGGACAGTTATTGAAAGACAGCATGCTAACCCCAGGCTCGCTGGGGTGGGCGGAGAGACACAAAGGAGGGGATGACAAATAGTGGCAGGGTCGAGGGATCAGGCCTTAAAACAATAGCCAGAAAAAAGACAGCAGACCCTGTACTGATGTAGCACAGAGAGGGTCCTTCTCACAGCTGGAGGGGCTTAAATGGATCTCAATGGAGTGTTTTATTCTCCTTGACATTTTTACGTTAACTGTGTAGAGTTCCTCTTTCCAAGATTTAACCAAAACAAACTAGGTGAGAGACGTCAGTGTGGTCAAATAGAAATGCCACGATTATATCAGACAGGTGATATTATTACAGTTGTCTGATTACTGTGCCCACTTGGCTGGTTAACAGAAGTGTTATTTCTCTGTTTGTCAGGTCCTAAATCTACCAACATATCGATGGGTACTACAAATTTTGTTTTCAGGTATTTACCAAGTTGTGAAGAGCATTTTGGGCCTTATCAATAAAAAATACATGCTAAAAGAAGTTGTGTAAATAATTTGTAAATTGCATTTAGTGCAATAATTTAAGTTGTAAACACATTTGTTAAACCCATTATTTAAAATTGCAGCCATTTTACACAATCACACAGTCACAATCTTATCATATTTTTTGTATATTTATTTATTTTTAATTTTTTTTGGTGGAGGGTGTTTTGTTTAGTTTATTTTTGATGTGAGGTTTTGTTTTTTTCTTGCTCAAATTGCTCGTTGATTATAATGACTGTGGTTACACTGAAGACTTTGTAAGAGTTTAGAAAGGCTGCATCTTTTGGCAAATGTAGCAAAGAGAGACCCTGATAACAGCTCTACAACTCATAGAGCTTCATTTTTATTTTTGTACCATTCTCTGCAGTGACCCAATTCTTGCTTAGTCTCGCCCCCATTATACCCAGTTTAAATTCTGTGTATTTGTTCCAGCCTCACTTCTCAAACAGAGCCGTCTCTGCATGCTGAGGATGCCTAATAATCATGTGGTGCTGGAGGCAGGTGAACGTTTAGCGCTCTGCCGCCTCTGTCTGAGGCTCCCGGCTGCAGGTCCCCTGCTGGTGTCGTGATGCGCTTGGTGAGCGCTGCCGACGCTCTGGGCTCATCTGGTGCTGTCTGGCTGCTTGTGGTGCGCTTCCCAGGCCTGGCTGTGGGGGCGGTTGGCTTGATGCTGTAGCAGCGTGATGAAAGTGGGTCATGATGTAGTTTTAGGATGGAGGCACAGCAGTGTGAGCCAAGGCCAGTAAACAGCTTTGGATCAGCTTGTCTGTTTTAGCAATGACTATGTATCAAAACTCAACTTCCTGCATAGAAAGTAGTGCTGAATAAAACCTGATGGTCATATGATAATGTTGCATTCTATAGGACAAGGACAAAGCCAGTTGTAATGCACTTACATGGTATTTTTTTTGGACATGCACCATGATAATACCATAGTTTACTCCACATACCTTGTAAATACAGTAGTATTTGTACATTGTAGTTGTTCAGTACTCTTGTATAATTGATGAACTTTGCTGCACTGACTTGGAACTGAATCGAATCCACTCTGAACTAAATTGAGCTAAATAATGACACTATTGTCTTCTGTAGCTGCTTCTGTATATTGTCTTCTGCTTTAATGCTGAAATTGATGTCATTTCATAGTTATTTTTGCAAAACTTATTTTCCTGTTTATTTATGTGAAGCTCCTTTGACAATCTGTATTGTATGAAGCACTATACAGCTAAATGTTACTCGACTTGATGCAAAAGCAGTTTTTTGTAGGCAACAGGGAAGACATAATCTCTTTCGAATTAAGGAACATCTGGAGACACATTGCTCTGACCTCCTGGTTAGCTGTTCACCTCTCTGCAGGTTTGACATTTTCCATTCAGATGCGGTGCAGAGCCCAGCCCCCATAGGATAAAGATCTGTGAAGATTAGTGATAATCTGTGATCCAGACTCAGCGTCATCATCCAGCTGAATATTATCAACCAGACATGCCACCTCTCAGTTATGTTGAACTGATCTGAGAGGTGCATTTTAATTTAATTTAATTTTATTGATTTTGTTTTGTCCCACTAATTGCTCACAGTTTATAATCTGTAACTCTGTTTTTCTGTTGCTACACGTGCTGCATATATGTAGTTCCATGAAAGCCTCAGATTGCTGCTGCTGTTTTGTTTGTTTGAGATTTTTGAGGGGAAACCATGTAATAAATGTCTTGAGTTTGTGTAACCTGAACTGCTCAGGGGATTTTGGAAGTCAGATTCTGGTAGTTCCTGTACAGCTGTGAGACTCAAGGAACTGCAGTATTCAGCACTGCTTCGTGTTCTACTCCTTGGTTTTATTAATAACACATTTGATTTCCACATTAAAAATGTTTTCAGTATACAGCGGGTGTTTACATGTCTGTGCTTGGAGATTGAGTTTATACCATCCAAGGCTACAGGGCTTCCTGTAAATCCCCCCTGCTGCACCCCTGGCTCTCTTGTCCTACTGTTTGTGGGACACAGAGGGCTGGGGGTTAGAATAAGAGTCCATTTTCCCCCACAGTTATAATAACCACAGTGAACTTTGTTTTGCTTTTGTCCTTCCAGTGGAGTATTTTGGCAGTTGTGACAGGACTGCCCGGGTTTGTGGTGACAGCAGAATGTCATTAAGAGTAGCTGTTGTGTTACCTCAGGATTTCCAGTCTCAGTGCTTGGAGCTGTGGTGAGGTGCATTATGGGTCACACTAGTTGTTATGGTGATTTGGCAGGCTGGTTGTGCTCTGTGTTCCACTGTTGGTCCTGCTCCCCTCTCATTAGGGAAACTTGTGATTCGGCTTAGCGAGTCCTGGAGTGTCGGGACGGGAAATCCAACCCCCCCCTCCCGTCTCCTCTCGCTTTCATTCCTCTCTTTTGTCGTGAACTGCTCTCCACTCCCTCCTCAGAATAATTACTGTACCGCATAACAGAGCAGAGCTTGTGACCTCTGCAGTGCAGTCTGTTGTTTCTAACTGATCAAACAGAAACTGCAGAATCTTTTTTTTTTTTTTTTTTTTTTTTTTTTTTTTTTTTTACTTATTTGGGGTGGAATTCTGTGGGGAACTCATATTTCTAGCTATATTTCATTGTCAAATTCGCCTAAATATACAATAAATATATGTACTACTGTTCAAAAGTTTGAGGTTAGTAAGGTTTTTTAATGTTAGTAGGCTGTTTATTTGATGATAAATACTAAAATATTATGAAATGATTACGGTTATAATAATATTATTATTATTATTATTATTACTGTTAACAGTATTAATATTTAGTGGTGGGCCGTCAGGGCCAGCAAGGCCTCCTCTGCTGACCTAATCACTATCAGAATCTCTGACTTAAATTTTAATATTTTTTTCCATGAATGTGTGTTAAATTATTCCCAATAGTCTATTTTCTTAATTTCATAGCTTTTCTCTTGGTTGCGCTGCTTCCAGTAGTGTTTGCTTATGTTAGAGCTTTTATCCAATCATATTTCAGGCATCATGTGTTGCCAGGGTCAAAGAAATCTGCCTTGAGGCCTTCAGAATCAATATTGCAGGCGCCTCTAGGTTAAAATGAATGGCAATGAAACTGTGTGCTTTAACCAATCAGATAACCACTCTGATTTAAACAGCCAATCAAATTTCGAGATGGTGTTCCCGGGGCCATCTAGCAGGCGTCCAATAACGTTAGCATTTTCACGTCCTTTGATTGGATGGTCAGAGAGCGTAACTAGTGGCCTAGTCAGAATAACTAGCAAACTGCACACAGTCAACCCTGGGCTGGCTAATCCGGGCCCCTTTTTTCCATGATAAATGTGATTTTATGTTTTTCTTGTAATTTTATGATCAAAATGTATTATTATTATTATTATTATTATTATTATTCGTTATTAATATATTATTTTCAACATTTTCATATTGTGGGTTTAAATAAATTTTAATGAAAAACTTTATTATCTTTGAACCTCATCTGAAATAAATTTGTCATACTGTTGGTAAGATTTTTCAAGAATCATTTATGCTGTGGCGTTTTCTTTCCTGTAGAATTTGCACCAAAAAACACACAATTTGGGAGAACTCAAAAGGTAGCTAAATGCACGGAAAACACAAGCTGCAGTGAAAGGAGACTTGTTGAATTGTCAATTGGGTTTCCTGCGTTAATAATTCTTAAATGATTTAATAATTTAATTCATTTTCGCTTCATGAGAGAGACGCAACACGTCTTATACTGCGTTTATGTATAATATTAATGGTTTCTATATCCGTGGCGTCATGATGATTGTATTAAGAGGTGAATTAATTTAGGTGTGAAATGCACGGCCCGCCACAGACACAGACACACATATACACATATACACATATACATATACACATATACACATATACACATATATACATATATACAAATTCAGTATCTCAGAAAATTAGAATATTACTAAGACCAATACAAAGAAAGGATTTTTAGAAATCTTGGCCAACTGAAAAGTATGAACATGAAAAGTATGAGCATGTACAGCACTCAATACTTAGCTGGGGCTCCTTTTGCCTGAATTACTGCAGCAATGTGGCGTGGCATGGAGTCGATCAGTCTGTGGCACTGCTCAGGTGTTATGAGAGCCCAGGTTGCTCTGATAGTGGCCTTCAGCTCTTCTGCATTGTTGGGTCTGGCATATCGCATCTTCCTCTTCACAATACCCCATAGATTTTCTCAGTTTGCTGGCCAATTGAGAACAGGGATACCATGGTCCTTAAACCAGGTACTGGTTGCTTTGGCACGGTGTGCAGGTGCCATGTCCTGTTGGAAAATGAAATCTGCATCTCCATAAATTTGGTCAACAGCAGGAAGCATGAAGTGCTCTAAAACTTCCTGGTATACGGCTGCGTTGACCTTGGACCTCAGAAAACACAGTGGACCAACACCAGCAGATGACATGGCACCCCAAACCATCACTGACTGGAAACTTTACACTGGACCTCAAGCAACGTGGATTGTGTGCCTCTCCTCTCTTCCTCCAGACTCTGGGACCCTGATTTCCAAAGGAAATGCAAAATGTACTTTCATCAGAGAACAACAGTCCAGTCCTTTTTGTCTTTAGCCCAGGCGAGACCCTTCTGACGCTGTCTGTTGTTCAAGAGTGGCTTGACACAAGGAATGCGACAGCTGAAACCCATGCCTTGCATACGTCTGTGCGTAGTGGTTCTTGAAGCACTGACTCCAGCTGCAGTCCACTCTTTGTGAATCTCCCCCACATTTTTGAATGGGTTTTGTTTCACAATCCTCTCCAGGGTGCGGTTATCCCTATTGCTTGTACACTTTTTTTTCTACCACATCTTTTCCTTCCCTTGGCCTCTCTGTTAATGTGCTTGGACACAGAGCTCTGTGAACAGCCAGCCTCTTTTGTAATGACCTTTTGTGTCTTGCCCTCCTTGTGCAAGGTGTCAATGGTGGTCTTTTGGACAACTGTCAGGTCAGCAGTCTTCCTCATGATTGTGTAGTCTACAGAACTAGAATGTGAGACCATTTAAAGGCCTTTGCAGGTGTTTTGAGTTCATTAGCTGATTAGAGTGTGGCACCAGGTGTCTTCAATATTCAACCTTTTCACAATATTCAAATTTTCTGAGATACTGAATTTGGGATTTTCCTTAGTTGTCAGTTATAATCATCAAAATTAAAAGAAATAAACATTTGAAATGTATCAGTCTGTGTGTAATGAATGAATGAATGAATGTATGTATGTATGTATGTATGTATGTATGTATGTATGTATGTATGTATGTATGTATGTATGTATGTATGTATGTATGTATGTATGTATGTATGTATGTATGTATGTATGTATGTATGTATATGTATGTATGTATGTATGTATGTATGTATGTATGTATGTTTCACTTTTTGAATGGAATTCGTGAAATAAATCAACTTATTGATGATATTCTAATTATATGACCAGCACCTGTATATATCTCTGTCTGTCCATCCTAATCGTGTCGCATGATTTTTCTGAAATCATTCTAATATCTTAAGAGAAAATTATCATCAATGTTCACGTATTTGAGGAATAGAAAGTTCACAAGCAGCACTTATTTGAAATAGAAATGTAATGACATTTATATAATGTCTTACTGCCATTTTTGATCAATTTAAAGCATCCTTGCTGTAAAAATTTATTTAAAAAATAAGTCTTACTTTTCCCAAACTTTTGAAACCGTAGTTTAAATACAAGTTTCTTTCCCTGTTGCTTCCATCCTACCAAACAGTGTTAAACAGCTGCCCATGAGCTTTTGTTGTGTCCTCGGCAACCCTGTTGCTAATTTATACGTTTCAAAATTATCTCTGGCACTTTTATCACTACTAAAAACGACACCGCCGTTTCATCCCGTTTCACGGTGCACCAGAACATCTGTTGTTAAACCGGCACAGAGATCGGCTGAAACCCTCCCACTGTGGCTTATCCTTACAAACATGGGCCCCCTGGCTGAGCCAGTCACTGGAAGCCGAGGTATAAATTCTCTCTGACAGGGCTGCTCCTCCCTCGGCACTCTGCAGAGGTCAGCACTTCAGTTCACGCTTGGAAACACACCACCATGTAGCGCTGTACTGGACAGGATAAACGCATTAATGGGTGGCTGCCTGTATTGCGTGTGAGGGGAAGACACTGGCTAGGGCTTAGCATTAGCTGTGTATGGTAGAGAGGCGGCCCGCATAAGGGAATGTGTTCCTCTGGCCTCTTTGACTGTTTGAGAGTTAATGATTATAGCAGACGAAGCGTGGCCAATACGGAAAAAAGGCACTGAAGACATTCAGGTGAGGGCGTTTATGTTCACGAAACAGCAATGGATAACACAACTGTCGAGGGCAACGTGTTCTCTACTGATTTTTGTCCAAGTCTTTTGTTTTCATCTTTAAAAGCATGAAAAGAAGTCGAATGTCACTCAGAAAATGTCTGGCGTTGCTGCAGCTGATAGTGAATGATTGGCTTTGGCCTTTTTTGTCTCAGTCATAAACTAAGAGGAAATCTGTTAGTTTTGTCCTTGAAAAAAGTCCTGTCTTTACTGTAAAAACTCACCCTCTGGCTGATTTTGACTATGGAAAGAGTGTTCTCTCATATTGATTCAAATGTCCCCTAGTCTTAACAGAATCGCCCTAGTGACATTGTGTACCCACTGTGACGCTATATGGATCACAAAGTCCTGGTCATATTTATCCAAAATCAAAATACATGATATAATATAGTATGATTATAATATGAATATTATATTATACTGTCTCTATCTGTCTATCTGTTTTTCTGTCTGTCTGACATTCATAATTTATTGCAAATGTATAATTTATCAAAATTAAGCTTTAGGACATTAGACTGTGTTTTTTTGTTTATTAAACTCAGCATAAATGTAATTTATACTTTTTTTATTATTATTATTATTATTATTATTATTATTATTATTATTATTATTATTATACAAAATATGACTCTCTAATTTTGTGCAATTCACCTGTACATTTCCTATTGACCAGACTGACTTTCAGTGGTTTGGGCCATGGGTAGTTGAAGTGCAGAGAGTAGTTAATGGCTTAACCCTCTTATCTCAGCTAAGGTGCTCTCCTGACTGAGCTGATAATGTGGTTGGGTTGTTTTTAATGGGCTTGGGCGTGAGCGTCCTCACTGTAATGGGCTGGGAGGATGAAGAACAGCACTCATCATCTGTGTCCGTTGTAGGTTATCGTTTCTATTACAGCGTCTGGGATGTTGTTGTTGTTATCTGACCCTGTCAGTATAAGGAAGAGGGGTTGTGAGAAGGGGTGAGCCTGAGACGATACCAAAATTTAGTAGTTGATGCTAATAACAGTGTCACGATTCTTGATAGAAATTTCGATGTGATGTATGATGATGATATGAGATTATTATATGATGTGATTTTATTTTTATATTATATTATATTATATGATGTTATATTATATTATATTATATTATATTATATTATTATATTATATTATATTATATTATATTATGTGATTCACTTCATTGAGCATCTGCACAAATTCTTCATTGAGCATTTGCAAACAGCTGCTTACCAGTCAGACATCACAATTTTTTTTTTATATATCATATAACATCAAAATTTCAACATAATTTTTTGGTATAATTACAATTGCCTTTTATTAACAATTTGGTAACAAAGTACCAGTATGTTCCCTCGTTGTGACCTTTCTTTGCTCACTCACATTGAGAAACCGCAACACACACACACACACACACACACACACACACACACACACACACACACACACACACACACACACACACACACACACACACACACACACACACACACACACACACACACACACACACACACACACACACACACACACACACTTGCACTGATGCAACACAAATGTGGAATGCTGGAGTTTGGATATGCAGTTTCTATTGAGCTGTTCTGCAGCACTGCCCTGTATCCTTAAGTCTGTCATACATGAGTCATACTGCAATATATCAACGAGAGAGGGAGAGAAGAGGAGGGAGGGGCACAATACTGCTGCAACACTTAAGAAAAAGAAACGAAACAACAGGAAGTCAGTTCTGAATATTGATCCAGTTCTTGCTGCTTAATTGCACAGTGCGTCAACATTCAGCAGCAAAACAGTGTACGTTCATGTAAATCGTGGCACATGAGAATATTTTTATTTTGCTCTGAGTCATTCACTTTGTGCACTGTATCTCTCTCTTGAGTGTCACCCACTCTTGTGCAGAAAACAAAAACGTACATCTCATCTCTTCAGTCCTGCACCATTAGTAAAGGCCTTGCTTTCTTGGTCCGTTCTGAATGTTACTAGACGGCATTATTACATTAAGCGCATTAGACCAGTGTTCGTAATGACAGCTGGGGTTTCTCCGTGCTCTGACTGACAGTGCTGTTTGTTTCCTCTGATTCGTTCAGAGTGCCCACTTGGAGTTGATGGATGCCTTAATGGCAGTGGGTGCCATGGAGACGGTGAGCGCAGTCTTGGCGAGTGGCGGATCGGGGCTGCTGGGTACAGATGCAACCTGGGACAGAGCCCTGCTTTACTGGGTGAACACGGTGAGTCTTGCAAAGAACCACAGCCACAACATTTCTTGTAGTTCAAACAACTCTCATACACACTCACAGAAGCCCACAGACCAATCTGAAAACTGTCATTTACAATGTTTAAAATAATGTGTACCCTCATCATTTACTCACACTCTTGTTGTTCCAAACCTCTATGACTGACTTCTGTGGAGCACAAAAGATATAAGCTAAACTATCACATTGCTTCAGAAAACTAGTCATATGGACTACTTTTATAATACTCTTGTCTTTTTAGAGATTTAAGATTTCCGTCTCCATTCGCTTTCATTGTATGGAAAAGCACCTTGAATGTTCTGTTGAACATGGTGGAAAGTCAAACATGAAATAAATAGCAGAATTATTATTTGGATTGAGCTATACCTGTAGTATTTATACTTGCCTGTTTACATGTACATGCTATCCCATAATAATACAGTACACAATATTATTGGTCCTAAAATAGAACCCTGTGGCACACCATCACAAAAGACTCTGAGGGTGTGGTCTTCAGCAAATAAAGTCACATGGACTACTTTGATTTTTACTTTTGATGTCATTTCATTGTCATAAGGTGTTTTTTTCTTTTTCTTCTGTGCAGCTGAATCAAAAATTGAAGGAACAAACAGAAGGTACACAAAATGACGCGTCTCAACCTAGTACTGAACCGCAGCCTGTTCAGCCTTCGGTAAGAAACACTCATAAACAAACATTCAGACTTGTTCACAAAAAGCTCAAAGGGCACATGTGTACAATAACTTGACCCTACACCTCTACAAAAACGGTCACTCATTTCCTTAGCAGCACTGTCTTTTTCCTCAAGGTCTACTCTGCTGTCTAAATACCTATTCTATCCGCTGGCTTCTTACTTCTCCTCCTGCCTCTTTCTCTTCTCATGTTCCTTCACTCCTTTCTGACAGTGTCCCACCCGCTGGTACTGGAAACTTGTTCCTGTAAGTCTCTCTCTTGTCTTCCATTCCACCCTACTTTCCTCCATTTTCCTGTCCTAAATCCATATAATGCTGTCCTATTTCGCCCCCTGCTGACTGCAAAGGTTACATAGATGGAATTTGAATCCTTTGACCTGTTTGGGCAATTGCTTTAAATCAGGTCTCAATTTTAGGATCCCTGCCTTTATAACATGGACAGAAATTACACATGATAATATTGTCAGATACTGGATGAAGCGCAAAGTCAAAGACAGTATTATTTATTCAGATTCTTACCAGATTAAAAGAGGTTGTATCAACTGTCTCAACATCCTGCATCATCATTTGCATTACAAAAAAACATAAACATGGCATGACATAAATTGTAGGTTAGAATACCATAGTATTTGGTGGTTAAGTGAATATAGTGTGTCTTTGTGATATTAGTGCACTTATCTGCTAGCATATGTTGTGTGTATCAAGTGGAAAAGGTCTTGATGTATCAGGTGTTGGCTGTTCACACAGCTGCCTCTGTTCTTTGCTGTTCTTTGCTAGTCTCTTGAGTGTTTGCTGTCCCACTTCCCATTAACAACGTCCTTGCTGTTCGCTCTTACTACATTTTGTCTTCATGCATGGATTCTTTCAGGTTTTTTTGGCTGCTTTTTTTTTTTTTTCTTTGAAACATTTATTGCTGTCTCTGATTGATTTGTCATTTGTATGCATTTTTCATTTAGTGTTTGTATCTTGGGTATGGACAACAGATTTGTAATAGTGTTCTGTTACTGTTTAACAAATGCACTGTCTGCTGTCAATGAAAAATGAACCATTTCACAATAACAATTTTGAGCAAGCAACGTACCACTTTCTCCATTTATTGCAGTTCAACCAAATATTTTTCTTGTTCAGATCCGGTACAGGAAGGACAGGATGCAGTCTAAGCTCAAACCTTGTTTTCCTGTGGTGAATGAAGTGAAGGATCTCTCAAACGGATGTGCCATTGCTGCTGTTATTCACCATTACTGTCCCGGTCTACTCAGATTAGAGGGTACGGTCACATCTTAAATCTGCATCTGTCACTGAATAGATGAGTAAGACATTTATTTCAGTTCCTGGTCTTTACAGATGTATGTATGAAGGACTCCATGTCTGTGGCTGACAGCCTGTACAACCTACAGCTGATTCGAGAGTTCTGTGACAGCTGTTTGAAGAGCTGCTGCCCTCTAGTGTTGGAAGATTTACTCTACAGCCCAGCAAAATTAAAGGTATAAAGAAAACTAAATTAAAACATGAAGAGGAGAGGGAATCTGGATAGTGTAGTACAGTTAGAAGAATAATGGCAGAAAATGTACTGTGCTTACTATTTTATAGTATGTGCTTTTAAGTATGCAGTAGGCTATTGCACCAAAAAAATTGTAGCATGATTAGTCAAGGCTAGATTAGTCTTTAGGCCAAGCAGTAACAATGACCAGTCCAAATGAGTGAGTTTTAAGCAGTTATATCCACAAATGTTTTGTTATTTTTGTCAGTGGCACACTAAAATAAGGGCTGAAAAAGCCCACCAGAAACCCACCAGAAATGGTACATTCAAGAACCCATCACGTGTGGTTGCAGAGAACGCACGATGCAGGAGAATATCACCTAAATGTTTTATTAACACTTAAACCAAGAATACTCAGGAGATTGCAGAGAAACACTGGAGAAAACAACCACTACACACAAACGAGATCGAACAAAGAACTGAGGGAACTAAGGGTTTAAATACACAGAGTGATAATTAACTAGAACAGAAACAGGTGCAGGATTAATTAATAACCACGAAGATTAATGAGGGAGCAGAACTCAGGCAAAGCAGAACAGTGAAACAGAACCAAAACAACATACAAGTTACAGCACCTTTGAGCTACTGTTTGCACCTTATGATTTTGAAGTTCTAAAGTTACTTTATAAAGGATAGATGGTATGCAAATTGGGATTCACTCAAGAAAATTAGGTTCATCACCCCCATTAATATTCACTCACACTAGATGAGACGACTCATGCTAATTTAAAACTCTTCATTGCTGAGGTATTTTATATGCAGTGTTTTTTTTTTTTTCTCTCTCTCTTTCTAGACAAACATACTGAGCTTTCTGGCAGAGCTCTTATATTGGTTTGAAATCTCAAAGCCAGAGTTTGTTCAGCCCCTGCAGGACACAGAGCTGACTGGTAAGGGTATGTCTTGAATCTCAATGAATGAACGTTTTATGTTCATATAGCTTCTAGATTTGGAATCTTTTGTGACAGTCTGTTAAAAAAGGATGTGTAAGATAAAGTACTGTTCTATTCTTGTAGACTCATCTGGAAGGACCAATAATGGCAACAGGTATAACAAGTTTTTCAAAATTATACCCGATGAGATTTTATAATGTCTGGATCGACAAATTTAAAAATGATCACTTAAATGGACCTTTATCAAATCAAAGCCAAACTTAACATGGTTTATTTGTCCTTTATGTGCCAGTTGTTCTCCCTCTATCTTCAAAAAGCCTTTCCTGCCCATCTCTTCCCCTGTGACTGCAGCAACAGGTGAGGAAAATGCTGTCCCCCGAGTCATTAGCTGCCATTATGTCTTTTCCATTCTTTGTATTGTATACGTGTACACACTGTGTTTATTCTTGTTCAGCAATCACATGGTCTGTGTTTGCATGTTGTATTTGTCACCTAGTCATGTGTGTGTTTGTGCTGTCTCTATGATCAGGATCTCTGACTCAGTCTACCTCAATGTCTCATGTAGAGGCAGCAGGACGAACATGGACTAAGAAACCTCTTAGGTAAAGGTACCTCAATGTCATTTTATGCATTTTACTTTACTTAATACTTTCTTGAGGCATTAATCATTTTCATGACTGCTCTTCAGCCGTCCACTGTCCTCTGCGGTGTCCTTCAGTATCCCTTTTGGTCTGGACAGTGATGTGGACATTGTGATGGGGAACCCTGTTATAACTCGATCTGTCAGTTCAGACAATCTCAACCCTACTGGTCAATCCATGACACGTGTCCCCTACACACCTCCTGAGGACCTCAGCCACTTCCTGAGTAAGCCCTGTGGGCCCAATGGCCCTCAGAGAGCTTCCTGGACCACTCAGACTCGTCCTATGCTGGCTGAGGAGAACGGCATTGATGAGGGTGAGACAGGAGAGCTACCAACAATTGAAGAGGCACTGCAGATCATCCACAATGAAGAGAAGATGGAACCTCGTCTTCACCCTGATGGAGCACCCGATGGGTTCTTCCTGCATTCACCAGATGATCCAGCAAACGCTAGACACAATGGTAGCCCAGGGACTCTCAGCTCTTCAGCCCCATCCCGCTCAGGAATGCTCTACCACCGATCCTCAGGAGTCCCATCAGAGCCCAGCCGCACCAGACACCCCTCAGAAGGATCCAGAGATGACGACTCTGTATTAAGAGATGGAAGCGTCGATTCGGATGCCTCAGAAGATCTTCCAAAAACCCACTCCACCCCTGCCACACCTGCCTCGGGCCCTCGGATAACTCGATCACGTGGTGAAGTGACACCGGATAGTGGTGTGAAGATGACCAATTTCGCTGAAAGGAAAAAGAAACTGGTTCCAGAGCAGGTACAAACCAATGAGCCACAGGCCTCACAAATGACTACATGGGCCAAGAAATCAGAGGAGAGTCCCAGTAAGAGTCCTGCTCTCAGCACTGAAATGTCAGAGTTGGGGGCGAGGCTGGAGGAGAAAAGAAAGGCCATTGAAGCTCAGAAGAAGCGTATAGAAGCCATATTTGCCAAACACCGGCAGCGGCTGGGAAAAAGTGCCTTCCTACAGTTAAAGAAGGAGCAGGAGGATGGCGAGGATGGACGTCAAGGGGAGGCTGGAACCTCCTCCATAGAAGATGACCTCAGCCGTTTGGCGCTTGAGGAGAAACTGGCACACTTGGAGAGAGAGGAGCAGCAGGAGGAACAACAGGAGGAACAGTTGAAAAAGAGGCCTTCAATAGAAGAAGAGGGAAATATCAAGCCCACTGGCCAACAGGACAATCCAATAGAGAGAGACACATCTGGAGTTGGAATTCCTGGAGGGAAAGGCACAGCCCCACTGGGTGATTACAACAACGCTGTGTCTAAACTAAGCGCTGCTCTCAATTCTCTCCAAAATGATATGCAGCGCCTCTCGGAGCAGCAGAACCAGCTGATGAAGAAGAAGGCAGCTCCTAACAACCAGGCATGGGTCATCGCACCCAGCTCCAAAGCCTCAACAACTGCACCTTCTCGTTTGTCAAGGGAGTCTACTCGTGACCTGCCCTCTACCACCTCCTCTCCTTCCCCCTCTCGCAAGATTTCAAGTCACACCGCTCCCCCGAAATCACCTGCATCTCACCGTAGGGCACAGTCTGCACCTCCGAAGAGCCCCAAACTGCCTCACCCCACTCGACCTGCAGAGCCCAAGGTGCCCGTTTCCACACGAGTCATAACTGCCCCTCAAAGTGTGGAAAACATTCCTCACTTACGAAGAGTGTCTCCATGGCAATACAGGGATCAGAACTCATCCACTTTCAGCATAGGTACACCCAGTGAGTCCCGCTCAGCTTCATCCCTGTCCAGACCAGAGGACAACTTCTCAGACACTGGTTCCAGTGAGGACCATACAATCTTCAGTATAGAACTGGAGGGTGGATCGTCACAGGTTCTGCCCCAAAAGGAGCGCCAGGGTGTGGGTAGTAGCTCAGGAGCTCCTTCCGAGTGCTCTTTTGAGAGTGACATTCCTGCAGATGCTTTCAACGGAAAGCGCAGTAGCCTTATCGAGATCTCACTGTCCTCTCTCAAAGCATTAGAGGGAGAAGAGGCAGATCAGAGCCAGGATATATTTTCAGACTCAATGAGTGACCAAACAGAGCCAGAAATGAGGGGTGGAGTTGGATTCTTCTTCAAGGTTAGCGGAGAATCAAGTGTAAACTTTTAGATGTTTAGCCTCAAAAGTGTAGCATTTATTTACCTGTCTAAAACTCTGTAGCAGGATGAAGCTCGACCTGAGGATGAGATGGAGAAGAGGAGAGCTGCATTACTTGAGAAACAACAAAAGAGAGCAGAGGAGATAAAGAGACGAAGACAGGAGCAAGAAAGAGAGAGGGAGGCAAGGTGAGGCTTAAAAACAAAGCTTTGGAAAGTGACCATGATGTGTAGTATGAATGATACCACAAATCTACACTTACTGAGGAGATGTATGCTTTTACTTTCTAAGAGATTAGCCTTGTCGGATGATAAAACCTTACATTTTAAAGGGGCCGTATATGTGGAGATAATGCCAAGCTGAAATAAACACCGTAAGAAAATCCTTAGTTATAACAGTGTTATAACCTTAGTTGTAATAGCATAAAGAGTATTGCTAGTGAGTGTTTTCATACAATACAGGTTTTGTTGCAACTGTAAGCAGCATATCATAGATACTTGAGGTTGTTTCTTTTTACTTTGGTTAGTGATTTCCTAGTAACAACCCAGAATAACCTACCGCATAGTAGCGCCTTAGCAACTGCATAGAAAATTCCAGGCCACCACACACTAGCAGTGTGGTGGTAAGTTTTGTTTAGGCAACAAAATAACAATTATAATCCCTTTGCAACATTGTACCTTTATCAATGCTGTCTCCATGTGTAACAGCAGGTCTTCTTCAGTGGATGAGTCCCGTAGGGGAGAGGAGAGACCCAAAACTCCTTCTACCCCTCCGCCTCCCCGCACCCCTCCACCAGATGGCACTCCTCAGCGGCGTGGAGACTTCACCCGCCAGGAATATGAACGGCGGCATCAGCTGAAAATAATGGAGGATCTGGATAAAGTCCTCCGTCAGAAACCCACTACTGTCAGAGGTGTCAAGAAGCAGAGGCCCAAAACGGTGTTCAGAGACGACTCTGACCTATCCCGCAGCCCTGCCAAAGGGTTTATGGGCAAGTCATTGGTCATCTAGAAGCTTATTTCCTCTCCATTGATATTGTAGTAAAGCTATATATCATGTCAACTCTTTTCTCTTTCAGGTTCTAGATTAAATAAAGTTTACTCCCATTCAACAATGAATCTGTCCTCTATGGCTAATGACAGTGGAACGCTAACTGTTAGAAAATCTCCAAGGTAAATCTGATCTGTATATATTCTGGTGAGAAAACACCTTCTCTTTCTTTGTGACCTCATCTCTGAACATTTATTCCTTTCCACAGTCGTTCTCATTCACCATCCAGACTGCTATCTCCAGGCCGTTTCGCTGCACAGAATGGGGACTGGGAAAATGCGTCTACTATTTCGTCTCCATCCTCCATCCCAGAATACACTGGTAAACTAGAAAATGATTTGCAGTATAAGAGGTGCTTTAAGGCAATTGCTCATACTTGGGGTTAGGTATTTAAACAACCTTAAGTATTGAATTTGATGAGCCACCCGTGGAGAAAATCAGGCTATTTTGAATTTTAAGGTTATTTAGATTAGGTCATGTGATCGTAAACGTGAAGCATCTGTTTGTCATGCTCACAAATCAAGCATTTGTATCTTAAGCAATGACACTTCTGTTTCAGGACCTAAACTCTACAAGGAGCCAAGCTTCAAGTCCAATAAGTTCATTATCCATAATGCCATCTCCCGCTGTTGTTTGGCAGGAAAGGTCAACGAACCACAGAAAAACAAGATTGTAGAGGTGAGTAACCTTTCAGTTAACATCTCTAGTGCACTCTGGGCTTTCATGACTCACTGCTGACTGACATCGCATATTTGCATGATGCATTTGAATGCATGATGAAATGGTCTCACATTCTGTTCTTTTGTGGTTATTTCTTGTCTGTGAAAGGAATTAGAGAAAAGCTCTGCAAACCATTTTCTCATCCTGTTCCGGGACACCAGCTGTCAGTTCCGAGCAGTTTATACCATGAACCCTGAGACGGAGGAGATGGTTCGGCTCACAGGTATTGGTCCGCGGATCATCAGTCCCAATATGGTGGAGTCGATCTACAAGTACAGCTCTGACCGCAAGCAGTTCACGGCCCTCCCGTCCAAGACTATGTCCATGAGTGTGGATGCCTTCACCATTCCAGGCCACCTATGGGAACGCAAGCGCCCAGGAACCCCAAAGAAGCTCGGGACCCCGAAATAAAGCCTTTTGGAAATGCAACTATGCCTGAGCTGGCCATGTCACCCCGGGTTGCTGTCCCATCTCCGGCAGTGCAGTGGGGCACATTGGAGTGTATGCTAGGAGAAAGAGTTGGATAACAAAGAGGCCCTAATACAGAAAATCCTTAAAATAAAGTGCCCTCAGAGGCGTATAGCTGGTGACTGTGCAAAGCCTCTCTGTGTAACTACAGGTCAATTTACAAAGATCTATTCAGAAATCTCCATTGCCCTTTTCTTCAGGTAACTCAAGTGAACTCAAAAGTCATATTTTGAAGAAAAGGGCCTGATTGATTTTCTAAGATTTTAATGTTAAAACTTTAGATGAATCTTCCAGTCTCATCATTCAAGAAAAATGAATGTCCCCCACAGTAGAAAGAAAAAGATCCTCAGAAATGTTACTGTCCTCCAGCTCCTTCCCTTCTTTACTCCATGAACTGGATCCTATGACAGTTATAAGGATTCCCCGGATGAAATCGGATCTTTGCTCTCTGATGAATGTAGGGCACAAACCAACACAAGCCTTCTTAACGTCTGTTTATCGTCATCAGCCTCTCAGTCTTATGGGACTGAATGTAGAACATTACAAAGGGGCACTGCTGTCCGTTTTGAGTCCGTCTTGCTCTCTAATAAAACTGCCTTGTCCTTTCGCCTTCCTAAAGTCAGTCGTAGACACCTGGATGTTTGTTTTCTTACTGCTTCAAACCTTATCTAACTGGATTACTCAAGCTTTAGGAACTCAGGAGAGCATGTTAAAGACTCAAATATTTTCCTTCCCATTTGCTTTAATTAAGAATGAATGAAAGCGCAAAAAGTTGCCAGAACTTGCTGTTGATTTCCATTAATGATATTCAAAAAAATAAAATAAAAAAATAAATAGTCTTTTTACTCTGTTTAGCTGTAACTGCAAAAATGATGCAAGAAAAAAAGATAAGGCTGATTTAATATACTGTATATTTGAATGCTGTTTATTGCTGATTCTTTCATTTTTGACAATGATTTGTATATTGTGGAGATTTGTAAGCAATGAATAAGCTACCCTGCTGCTTCACTACTAGAGCTGGATGTGTTGGTGTGAATGAGTGTGTGAGCGGGATGGGGGACAGAAAGAGACAGATGGCGAGAAAAAATAAACGCAAATCTGAGATCAACTCTCACTTATGTACCCAGAGCTGAGTGAACAAGTGCTATTGTTTGACTGACATGCAGCAGCAAATAGTGATATACCAGTAGTGAACACCAACAGTGATGTAAAACAAACACTAACAGAAAGTGATAAAAGGCAGATAAGCAGCCAGGTGTCTGTAGCCTTAAGCGGTTATGTTGTTTCTATGAATATGATCGTCTCCGAACTGTCTAACTTGGCCTTATTAGTATCGTGAATGGCTTGAGTTGTCTTTTTATATAAAAGGGGCATTTAGTCTGTTTCTCTTCATCAAAGCACTAAAACGACTGATTCAATCAGGCCACTCTCTCCTGTCTTTGGAGAATCAGATGAAGTACTTTGCTGTAAAGATGTACATATTTTTGTAAAGGGCAACAAAAAAATCATTTTTGAAACGGTTGATTTACATGTTTCTGTGTCAAATGAATGGGAGATGTGTATTTGTGTGTAGGTTGCATGTTGGTTGAAACATGATGGTTTAATGTAACTGGATTCTGTGCAATTCTGTAGAATGTTAGGTCACCTAAGGTGTATTTATTGGGTAAGGATGAGCTAGAGTTCTGTTTAGTTTCAGATTCTATTATTTATGTTCTGGCAAATGTGGTGATTCACTTGTTCATTCCAGAAAGCACATTGATGTTTTGTGTTTTCCTTTGACTGTTTCCATGTTCATGTTGGTAGATTTTGTTTTCTCCCAAATTCTTTGATTTATGAATCAATCCCAAGTGACAGGATTAGAAAAATAAAATCATTTTTAAGTACTCAATTATTTCTCATCATCATTGATTTTACTTAAGTTCTATCAATTATATACATTGTATCAGCTTTTGTTGCCATTTTTTCTATCAATTTTATTTTTAATTTTTTTAATTTAGAATGAAATTTAGAATTGCATGTCCATATCTATGGTTTCTTGCCCAGCTCACACTGTTCCCATTCAAAAAATGCATCTTTGAAAGTGGGAGAATGTTAACTTACAGTCTCGGTCATATTTTACCATCTCAAAAAGGCAATAAATAATTATTCTTGTTAGATTCAAATTAATTATCATTGAAGTAAATCTGGAATCTTAAGTCTCATGAAAAATGTGAGTTTTCTTCAAGCAATGTATTTTTTTTTTTTTTTTTTTTTTTTTTTGAGGGGTGAAATATGACCTGGACATGTTCTTGATGAGCTAATAACGTTCTATAGCTGCATTCTAGAAACAAGACGCATAATATCAGACCATATTAATTTATACAGACACACTTTAATTTGAAACTCAATCTTGTAAACAATTAGGAAAATTTTAACACAATATGTGATGAGCTTCTGTGTCTCTAGAGAAGGTAGACAGTCATGGTTTTGTTTTGAAAGCTTGAAAAAAAAAATTCTGACTGGATATGATCCACAACTGTTAAGTGAGTAGTTAAAAAAGTTTGTGTGTACATCTTGTACACCCATAATACCTGAAACTAGTTATTGTTCCGTTTAAGTATGTCATGCCAGCCAGAAATGAAATAAATCAGCATCTGGACTTGTTCAAAGCTCAAAATGATTAGACACCACAGGTCAAATATGCGAAAGCATTTCCATAAACAAGCTTTATTTTGATTTGTGTCTCATGTGTGCTTGGCATGAAGCATTTCAGTCAGCAGTGAGTTGCAGGGCAGATCTCCCAGCAGGTGGCGCTGATACAGATATTCCTCGACCTGAAGGCTGATGCTGCGCACCTCTGGCAGACGGAGCAGCAGCTGTCCAAACTTGTCAGAGTGATCTGGGTGGGTTTGCATAGTGTGGTCCATCAAAGCCCTGTTTACACGCTCTTGAGTTTGTTCTACTTGCCTTCGATCCAGTACTGATTTAACATCTGCAAAACACATGACCCTTACAGCTCTGGTCCAACAGGAATTGTTTAGATTCAACATTTGGGAATGAAAAGAAACCCACCTGGATTGAAGAGAACCAGATATTTGAGACACACAAACTCCTCTCTGTCCAGTTGCAGTGACCTAAGCTTGGAGACGAGGTCCTGGGCTCTGGATACTAAACTACTGAGAGTTACTCCAGCCTGACTGAAGATGGTTGATACCTCTATCTGGTATGTTAAAAACAAGTCAGTTGAAATAAACTGGGCAACTGTGGTGTAGTGCTTCTCAACCCTGTTCATGGAGGTACACTAACAGTACACATTTTTCAACTCTTCCTGATTACTAACACCTGATTCAACTGATCAGTATGTTATAGACGGGCCAGATAAGAGACATCCAAAATGTGAACTGTTGGTGTGCCTCCAGTAACAGGGTTGAGTAACACTGGTGCAGTAACAGAGGTGTTCTTACCTGTTGTCCAGTAATCAGACAGATGCTGCCATCTCTTCCATAAGCCACCTGCCTGCATAAGTGATCCAGGATAAGCAGCTCACTCCAGCAGCTTTGCAGTAGTACCATTTGATCCTCCACCTGCAAGAGATCAGGTACTCTAGTTATGTAGCATTAGCCATATGTAGACAACTGGCGGACATAGCCATATGAAAGCGTTACAAAGGTTAACCTCATCAATGCTGAAAATACAAGCAAGTATGTTGTTCTGGACACCAGTCCTAAGCATGGGATGCTAGTAGACAGTTTTCACCAGCAAGTTAAAAAAAAATGACTAACGGACCAACAACGAGGTTCGGGCTTTATTAAGCTTGTACGCAGTGGACGAAATCCAGCGGAAACTGTAAAGTCGCGTGCTGGCCTACGTCACCGGAGTAATTTTGCCTAATCTTCACGGTACTTTAGACCACAATAGAAAAGCAGACAGCAACAGGTCTGGAGAAAAAAAGTTCCTGGGACAAATTGTTCCGGGTAATTTCTGTGGAAACGTAATATTCCTAACACTGAATCAGGGTGCATTTTTAAAAGTCTGTTGCAGTGCGTGCAATAAGAGTTGAGACCTGTTTCTGAAATTACCCTTTTTTTTTTTCCAGGACAACCCAGCAAAACAATTTTTTTCCAGCAAACTCACCACAACAGACTTTTAAAAATGGTGTTTGAAATAATATGCTGCGTGAACTCAACCAATGAGCATGTTCAGTGCCCAAGTCCCACTAAAAGTTCCTAACAATGAATCAGACTTAGAGTTGGGGTTAGAGATATATACCATTCTTACCATTCAACAATTTCCCTTTGATTTTAGAGGGGTTATGGTATGGTTCGTTTTGGGGGTTGGGGGCAGGGATGGTTTCTTTGGCCCTGTTTACACCTGGCATTAAGGTGCGTTTTGGTTGATCGCATCACAAGTAGACGAGGGAGACACATACCCGTTTACACCTGGAGTTTTAATCCATCTCTTTTTAATCCATCTCTTTTCGACCACTTCTGCCCTGATTTCTTTGCGGGAAGGGTCTATGGGTGGGGTAAATGTATGGGCCTTTTCAGATCTTTCGATCTAAATGACAAAATAAGCTCACATAATTTACATATGAATGCACCACGAGACAACGGAAAAACAGCAAGAGAGTAGGCAGTCTTTTGTGGCTGTTTCAGATTCAACCACATGAGCATCTACACTACGAAAGCAATCCGCTCGAATGCATTCTGGAATTGGTCGAAAGTAGACAGGCTGAAAATGTTGTAGACCCCATTTACACCTGTATTTAGCATCATCCACTTCTAATCCAATCAACCAAAGCGCATCTTAATACCAGGTGTAAACAGGGCCTTGGAGAAAAATTATGTTCAAGGAAAAGTGTGTGTGATCATGTGTAAACTCTTCTACCTTAAGCTCCTTAAACAGTGTGCTGTTCCTTGCCCACTCCACCAGTCCAAACAAAGTCTGGTCAGCCATTTTGCACATGATGCTGAAGGTGTTGAGGCAGTCATGTTTTCCTCTGTAGGCTTGTTCTCTTTGGAGGCTTGCTAACACCCGCATACAGAGCTGCTTCTCATCTGGCTCAGCTTGCAGGAGCTGATTTAGGAAGCAAGAACTAGGAGTTGGGGTTAAGGTTAAGGTGGGTGTCAAGCTCTGTGCTGGAATTGGGGTTGAACTTGGAGTTGAGGTTGGTGTGAGTGTCGTAGTGGGTGTAGGTGCAGGTGTGCAGAGAACAGCTGGAGAGATTGGAGCAGGGGGCGTCACAGAAGCAGGACTGTAGTCAGTGGGGTATGCGTGGTAGCCTGGATAGCACAGTGTGTGAAAAGGTAAGGATGGATCAGACAGAGTCCGGTCTCTGGGCATGGTGCAGTCCAGCAGCATAGGAAACTCAGACTGGCTCATACTGGGATGAAAGGGCTGAGGTGGGTGGTAATTATCAGAGCTGAGAGAAGCAGGGGAGGGGGTGAGGACATGAAAATCATGAGACACAGCGGGTACCAATGCTTGCTCAATTTTGATCCTGTAGGGGGCAATGTTTGCCTGGTGAAAGGTCCCTCTTTGCTGTTTCAGTTGCCTGTCCCGTCGGTATAGAGGTCCAAACCTGTTTCGCCCACCTCTCATTCTGTCTGCACGTACAGCTGTGACAAATGATTTCACATAATAAATAAATCACTCATCATGATTTTCAAAAGAGTTTACAGCTACTCATTATAAATTCTCAGAGTTCAAAATCAGTAGCCGTCTCATTTTGAAGGCTGTGCCCTCCGGAGGTTGCATTTTGTCGACTGCGTACACCATCAAGGATGTCTCATTTCAGTGAAGTAACCATTCTAAAATTTGTATTCCCTGTGAGCTGTAAATTACTATCATTTTGGTCTTACTTTGGGATGTAATGGTTACTTTTCTGAAATGATTTATGTGGCCGTCAAATGCGACCTCTGAAAGGCACACCCTTCGAAATGAGAACATCCCTGTTTCTGGAGGCACACTGAGGTACCTTAAACGTACCGTTTACACAACAACGACAAAGGGAAAAGGTTTTCCTTAGCATTTTTTTTGTATACAGACGACAGCGTTGTCAAAATGATCCCCGTTCACACAGATCTGCTAAAATGACTAAAAACGCTATATTATTCATGGCCAGTAGTTGGCGATCTTTGTAAAGAAACACTACGTGCCTATAGACTGAACAGTAATACGCATGCGCATGTCACCGTTTTCACAAATGCACACTTTTTTAGCTTACGTGGAGACAATAATGGTGTTATTTTCGAAAACGTGCACTTTGAAACCCGTTCTCAAAAGTTTGGGTTTTCAGGCCCCCAAAATGCCGTTGGTGTGTAAATGAACGGCCAAAACACAGGTTTTCAATTGAAAATTGTTGTGTAAATGCCCCCTAACAGTACACACTTTCCAAAACTTCCTAATCAAACACACCTGATTCAACTCCTCAGCTCATTAGTAGAGAATCCAAAACCATAAATGAATGGGTCAGATAAGAGAGACATCCAAAATGTGGACTATTGTTGTGCCTCCAGGAAGAGGGTTGGGAAACACTTGCTCTTTTAAAAAATGTAAAGCAATATTGACATTACATAAAGATACTGACCTATTAAAATGTTGCTTGTATTCACATTACATTTTTACCTTTACTGGGTCATCAAAGATTGCTATTGCAGTGGTTTATGGTTTCAAAGATAAGTGGAAACAGGATCAGAGTTATCTTGAATAGTTAGCCATGAATATCTTTCCATATCTCAGAGACAATAATTGCATTTTTCCTTAAACATCTAAGGACTCGAAAGAATACGTCATATACATAACTTAATAATCATGCACTATCATTGTGTGGGTTTGCAGCCATACCCTCTTTCTTCATGCCAACAGCTAGACATTTCTGAAAGCGGCAGGAAGGACAACGTTTCCTCTGTGCCGGGTCCATGGGACAGCTCTGTGCCTCTGCACACGTATACCGCTTGTTGTTCTGTACGGAGCGCTTAAAAAAGCCCTGGTGAGAATATTTGTCTTTACTACTTCAGATTGATAAGAGTGTGGAGGTTATTAACTGAAAGCTGCGTACTTGTCTCAGACTTGCTGTAGCACTTACCTTACAGCTCTCGCAAGTGAGCAGACCATAGTGATATCCTGACACCCTGTCACCACACACAGGACAGCCCTCTTCTTGAGTTGCCCTTATGTCTGGGTCTGGCTTTAATTCCTGAGCTATAGGATATCACATTAATTGTGAATGCCAATGGAAGTGTTAATGGTCCTTTTGTCCACTTAAAACGAATGCAAGTCTTGCCAACTGTATGGTGATTGTCTACGAGTGGGGTGTAAGGGTGAACAGTTTTATGACCGGTCTATCTGATAAATCTGTTAGGCAGTCTATTATATCTCAAACAGGCCTAGTCTCTTATCACCCCGATTGATTAAACGCTGAGATATAGGGCTTACATAATCCTTATACTTTAATATTTTCAGCAGTCAAAAGAAATCTACTGACTTCTGAAAAGTACTCTTTTGTTTTCTTTTTTAGATTTGTTAAAGAAATGATCTGTTGAATGAAAGCATTACAAAACTTTACTTAAACGATTCAGGTCTTCAGTATGTGTACTAAACATGACTAAACTGTACAACACGATCAAATCACATGTCATGATTTTCTGTATACCTAAACAATTGGATTGGTTCTTATGGAAAAGTGAATTAGTCAGTGACATTAAACATTTACTATACCCTTTTAGCAATCGCTAAATCATTAAAGTGTCTCAGATCCAGAGCTCTACTTACATGTTGACGGTCCCTCTTGTGACGCAAGGTCCTGTGTGTAACCGGCAGAGTGGAAGGCAGTGGGCTGGGGGTGATCCAGGGGATAGTTTGAGATGTTCATGGTCCATAGGAGAGGGGCGGCATGGGTCACCGTAAGCAGTCATTCATAACTGTACGGGCCTCCGGGACAGGGAGGAAAACAGGCACAGACACAGGCTGTCTCAGAGATGGTGCTGTGTAAAGGCCCTCAATCGGACTTTGCTCCATGCTGAGGGTAATAAACCTTAGTCTGTCACACCTTTCCAACAAGCAAAACCTCATTCATGCTGGAGCTTGAGAATTGCAGGAGCAGCGTATGTGGAGGGACACACTCATATGAAAATAAACACAAACGGATCTGATGCTAAAATAATCATGGCCATCCATTTCTGAAATAAGTTAATGTTAAACTACCTTGTCTCAAAGTATAACATAACATTACAATAATAATGAACATAAACAACTGACAGAGCTCTAGATGTACCACCTGACTGCTGCAGATTCATTTCAGAGTTGATATGGTTGACAGAAACGCATAAGTCCGAGGCTGTGTCTGAAATCGCCCCCATACCCTTAAATAATGCACTATTTGCTGTCAGAAACTACAGTGGACGTTATTGAGTGCACTCGTTCAATCTCACAATGCAGTGTGCGGGTACTTCTCAAACTGAAGGCTGCATCCTACTGAGGCTGTGTCCTTCCTAGTCCAGTGCTTTTGAGGCTTGTAGAGTCCTCCTCAGCATTAACACTAGAATTAGACGGTCTAGTAAGTGTGCATGGCTGCTACGTCACACGTTCCCCCAACGGTCGCGTCACGAAAATACTATTAAAAAAACTTTATTTTGGAAAAATACTTTGTATTACAAATATTTATATTAACTGGCTTTCTATTAATGCAATACAGTGAATGACAGCTGTATGTGGTCTCCTAGTGGCTTACATGATTGGCAGTTTAGTGTTAGTGATTCATTTACTTTTGTGAATTTAAATGTGTGCAAAGGATTGTGGGTGATTAAAGGCCACAAAGGATACATCTGATGTATCCTTGTCGGCCAAAACAGGCCGAATGAAGGACACAAAACGATGGCTGCCTTCCAAGGATCCTTCAGATTGAGATGGCCTTCAGTGACTTTTGATGACGTGGCAGCCAAGATATTTGAGAAACACTCAGGCTACAACGGATGTATGCGCAGCGGCAAGAGAATACCCACAATACACTGTGCAAATTAATTCCTGTGTCTCGCCAGAAGATGGCGCCAGCAGCTGAATCATCCATCAACTTTCCAAACCGCGCTGATCCAGCGTAATATTCCTTTTTAATTTACAGTTTAATTACAGTTTATTAATGCTGGTTTCCATGGCAGAGTTCAAGATAAATCTTTTCATAACTACTGGAGCTGCCGGTTTTCTACATTTCAAATAATTATTAAATAGCAAGCAGAAACTATACAAAAGTGGCCCTTCCAGCGCACTCAATGTCCGAATTCACTCACTCGTTGTTGTTTTGGTGTAGGCGGAATTGTAAAAGGTGGCTGTGGTTTCTTTGTGGCACTGTGGCTGCATCCGAAATCACATAAGCTAATGGCTGAATCCGAAATCGCCCCCTATAGCCTTAAATAGGGCACTATTTGAGGGGACAGCCATTTGTAGTGGTGTCCGAAACCATAGTGGACGTTATTGAGTGCACTCATTCTATCCCACAATGCACTGCAATAACGAGTGTACAGCCGATGTACGAATTCACTCACTCGTTTCCATATTAATTGACTAGCGTAGGGAATAGTGATTGAGGGTTTATGGAGCGATTTCGGATTCAGCTTGTGAATTCGGACATACTTCTTTTGTCACATAGGCCTACTATTTTTCGCCTACTGTAAAGTATGCAGCCAGTGTCTACATCTCTGCATAACCGTATGAAACGCTCTGATGACAGGCAGGTATGGACACATCGAACCGAATTTTGTTCCTGAGACTTCCACAGAAGAAATAGGCCTATATGTTTTAATATTTAGACCACTTCTATTATTAATTGCTAGCATGATGTGAAAAGATTTTCAACCAGTATAACAAAAAGTGTTTATAAAACCAAAATTTGTGCAATAGAAAATGCCATTCTTTTTATTGCTTTTTCTAATAGCTGGTTTGTTCCACATATTTCACACTTATCTAGGCCTATGATAATATCTGCAAGCACACAAAAATTACACATTTAAAACCGAAAATGTGGAAAAACGATATCATTAATAAGTATCCAAGCAAGCTGTTTGGTTATCTTTTTCCTGTTAGAGAAATTGTTAAGCGTAGATACTAATCAAAGATCCTAAGTTTAGAAAGGTGGTTCCAAACCCCACCCAAAACTCAAGCAACCATGTTTACTTGTCACTAGGTGGCACTATAATACACAATATTATTGATTATAATTATATTAATAAAATATTTTTTCTTTCAGATCTTTTGAATCAATTAAGCAAATTTTTGATGTCTAAGAAAATAATCATAAATAATTGAACTATAGTTGTCTCTGTGTATTAATGAGAACTAAGAAAGTGATTTTAGAATAAAAAAATAAATAAAACGGATTTGGGCAATGAATTTAGCTGCTATGCATGAAACAAATGGGACTGACTATTGACCCTGTAAAGCCTGAAATATGAAATAATAATTCAGAATTAGCCTATTATTCCATCTTTTTAATTTTTTTATGGAACAGTTTATTGAACTTAAATATATTATAAAATATGAAAATAAAAAAGTTGGTATATGTGTTTTATGTTTTGTATCATATTTGATATATATTTTATGGCTCACACAGTATGATATTGGACAATATGGATCTCATACACAAGGTGAAAAAACATAAATTTTATTCAGAGGCCCAAACTGAGCAAAAATATGCAATTCGGTGCAGATGCTGATGTTTATATGGCCATAAATTAAGATGAGATTCTGATAGCTTGTAATGTAAATCAATGCGATTTTTATAACAGTATAGCAGACTAAAATGCATATACATATCAGTTGTCTCTTTATATCTCCCAATAATATGTCTCAGTAAAGTTATATTTAAATGCATAGTTTTCATTATGTAGGGCATAACATATACAGCAATGCAACACATATATGTACATATTTGTAATGACTGAGAAATGTACAATTAAATGTCTGTTGTATCATATTTGATAAGATTTTTCTATAAAGAAAAAAGATGTCAAGTAAGCCTAAGTTGCATCAGTCCAGTAAATGTTCATCTTGAAATATTAATAACAATATTCAAGATTCAAGAGTTTTATTTGTCACATACACAGTTATATACAGAATATACAACTTGGTGAGTTGTGTATATGTACATATTTGTAATGACAGAAAATACAATTAACTGTCGGCAGTGAAATGTAAACAGGTCCGCTCCATGGACAGTGCAAATTCACAGTTAAAACACAAGGAGGCAATTATATAGAAATAGGATAAAAAAGTACTATATATATATATATATCTGTAGAATTATAAATAATCAAGTCAAGTAGAAGAAAAAACTAAAAAATAAGAATAAAGAAGTGGAATAAAATAAGTGGAGTAAACTGTGCAGTGAGTAAACTGTAGACTTATAAATATGTGGTTAACAAATGTATAAGAGTATAATGTGCAAACAGGTTTATAACAGGTTGTTACACAGTAACAACGAGAACAGAAAGTGCAGTGCAATGTCAGTGTATCGATGTTTATCCTGAAGTGAAGTCACGTGATGTTAAGTGACTGAGTTCAGGAGTCTGATGGCCTGGGGGAAGAAGCTCCTCCTGAGTCTCTCAGTTTTGGCCATCAGGCTTCGGAAGCGCTTACCAGATGGCAGCAGCGTGAAATGAGAGTTTGCAGGGTGGTTAGAGTCCTTGATGATCTTAGTAGCTCTACCTTTGCAGCGTTTGGTGTAGACGTCCTGCAGAGACGGGAGAGCTGACCCTGAGATACGCTCGGATAAGCGCACTACTCTTTGCAGGGCTTTGCAGTCATGACTGGTGCTGTTCCCATACCACGCTGTGATGCACTGAGTTAAAACACTTTCTATCACCCCTAAATAGAAAGTTTTCAGGATAGCTGGTGAAACCTTGAATTTCCTCAGCTGGCGCAGGTGGTACAGTCTTTGCCTGGCTTTTTTCACCTGTGTCTGAATGTGAGCAGTACAGGTCAGGTCCTCGGAGATGTTTACTCCCAGGTACTTGAAGCTGCTCACTCTCTCTACTGGTGACCCGCTGATCATGAGGGGGGAGTATGTCCGTTGCTGTCTCTTCCTGAAGTCCACAATCAGTTCTTTGGTCTTGCCAACATTCAGAGAGAGGCAGTTGTCCTGGCACCATGATGTTAGATGCTCCACCTCGTCCAAGTATGCCGTCTCGTTGTTGGAAATGAGGCCCAGAACAACAGTATCATCAGCAAATTTGATGATAGAGGTGGAGCTGTGTGTGGACAAACAGTCCACACGGTTTAAAAGTTATTCTTCCATTTACTATAAAAATCATTGAAGATTTCACAGAAATAGACAAGTGTATCACGACCTGAAGGGGGACATTTTTACAATTATACTGAAAGAGTTTTACGTGCTAAAAAAAAGTATACACTGTCATATCAATCAGATGGCAGAAGGCATATAGATTGTGTACAACAGTTTTTCAGCAACCGTACGGTGTATCAAACTGTATCAAATACTACTGTATCAAATATGATACAATATATAGGCTTTATATGGTTAATAAAATGTTGTGTTATGTGTGTTAATGTGTAAGCCTATGTCCAAAAACAGGCATATTGCTCTAATATTCTTTAAATATTTTTAAGTAGGACTATGCTTTATAGTACATTAAAGCAAACTGGGACTGATCCCAGGACAATGCAACCAGCATTTGAATTTCATGGTCACTTAACAAAACTATTTGTGGTGCAGCAATAAATGTTTCTGGGTCCACAGCCTACAGTATACTAAGGGTGTGCATTTTTTCTGTGCAAATAATAAACATTTTACCACTGGACACCCACAGCATATATAGTCTAATTTAGCAATTGTGGCCATTTTCCAACCTGCACCTGTTATACATTAATATACAATTAATATTTTTTTTCCATAAAACACAAGTTTACAATGATGTTTTTTATTTTCTTTTAAAAACATATTAATACACAATTACCATCGCACACCAGAGGGTGAACAAATCCAAAAATCTTAAAAATAAATGAAATCCTGCACACTATCAATGCTTGCAGAAATATCAAAAACTTTTTATTAGCAACGTTTCGTTCTCATGACCTTCATCAGGCATATGCCAATTTTTAAAAACATATAAAATGCTTATAAGAATACCATTATTTGGAGTTTGACATTTTTCTTAGACAAATTGCATATATTTTTTTAATGTTCTCTATTAAACCTAACCCAACCCATTTACAATATATGTGTTCATGGTATAAAATCCTACAGTACAAAGTACTTCAACTTAAAAGGCAGTTTAACTTGTTAGGACTGTAGCACACAGGTGTAATACAGATCTGTTCTTTGTTGCTCTGAAACAGAAATTTCAAATACATGTCTAGTTAGACATTACACATAGTCCTCCAAATGATTATTAATGGTGAGACTTTTTATTTAGATGAGTTATTTACCTTGTTAGAGAGGAGCCTCAGAGAAATTATTCACTCTTAGGACACACAGGCTCACCCTTAGCAATATACCACACCTCATTGTGTCTGTTCATAATCTTCATTGGACTGAAAAACACACAAATATACAGACACAAGAATAAACATAACAACAGAACAGAAATTATAATTGGCAGAATGGAAGTATCATTTGGAAGCTAAGCGCACCTGTCATAGCCGACATTATAGTAATACTTTGTCTCATATGTAGCCTGTACATTGTCCAGCGATGTCTTTAGACTCCGAGCCTGTGATTTGGACACGAATGACATCATCCAGCCCCCGTAGCTTCTGACGTACACTTTCATATCCGGCATGTCTGTGAAATATATCTGCAAATAAATTGAATTCAGATTCATTATTAAAGAGTAAAAAAAAAATCATTTCAATCCAATAGACAGCACAGAGAATATCATATCACAGAGACTCACAGCTGGATCAGTAGGTTTGGGTGGGTTGGCCTGGTAGCTGGAGGGCAGGAGGAAGCTGAGAACATAGACTGATGACTGCCACATGCTTGCATTCTCATTGACTTTAATAATGACTGGTGCAGTCATGTCAATCTTGGCACCTAGAAAATGAGAGAAATGATTTGATAAAGGGTGAATCTCACAAAACTTGTCAAGAACCAAAATGAATATAAACAATTTTATGTCAGTTAAGCACATTTATCCCCTCCAATTTTCATTACCATAATGCAAATATATATATTATTATTTATTTTTATTTTTTTAAATATATATTTCATTTATATAATGTGAAAAAGTAGCTAATGATATGGTGTTTGTAACTTTCACTGTATTTGTACTGTATGTGTTTTTATATGTTAAATTTAACACATAAATACATTACTTATACATTTACGCGTATAAGTAGTGCATATTTACATAGGCTATATGAATAAATATTTGAAGCGCAGGCTATTGTATGTTTTATACACAGCGAAAATAGCCTGTATTTGACTGAAATTCCAGAATAATCAGCAAGTTGATGATCTATTGCTGTGAATGTGGTGAATTTGGCTTTTAAATAAGCTTGAATGTGATGAGATCGTAATCACAACTTCAGAAGTGGGAAGTGCACGCTGAAGGTCCTGGTCTGAGGAGGTGCACTGGGGCGGTTTGCAGCCGAGTGTGAAGTGGCCGGGATGAGAATCAGCACCTCCAAACATGGTTCTCAGTCAGAAAAGGGTGGCTTGCCCACTTCAGGTTGGTGGAGAGTTTCTGCCTCAGGTGGAGGAGTTCAGGTATCTTGGGGTCTTGTTCACGAGTGAGGGAAGGATGGACCGGGAGATTGACAGACGGATCGGTGCAGCTTCTGCAGTAATGTGGTCGATGTACCGGTCTGTCGTGGTGAAGAAGGAGCTGAGCTGTAAGGCGAAGCTCTCGATTTACCGGTCAATCTACGTTCCTATTCTCACCTATGGTCATGAGCTGTGGGTCATGACCGAAAGGACAAGATCCCGGATACAGGTGGCCGAAATGAGCTTTCTCCGCAGGGTTGCTGGGCGCTCCCTTAGAGATAGGGTGAGAAGCTCAGTTACTCGGGAGGAGCTCAGAGTAGAGCCGTTGCTCCTCCACATCGAGAGGAGCCAGTTGAGGTGGCTCGGGCATCTATTTCGGATGCCTCCTGGATGCCTTCCTGGGGAGGTGTTCCGGGCATGTCCCACCGGGAGGAGGCCCCGGGGAAGACCTAGGACACGCTGGAGGGATTATGTCTCCCGGCTGGCCTGGGAACGCCTCGGGGTTCCCCCGGAAGAGCTGGAGGAAGTGGCTAGGGAGAGGGAAGTCTGGGCGTCTCTACTTAGACTGTTGCTCCCACGACCCGGCCCCGGATAAGCGGAAGATAATGGATGGATAATGGATGGAGAAGTGGGAAGTAGGAAATTTCCGATAGTACGTGAAACATTAGTGAGAAGCTGCTCACTGCAGAGCAAATGGGTGGAGCTTACATCTAGCTCCTCCTCACTAGATGACCAGCGGGGAGGAGCGAATGTAATTTGGGCTTAATGGTTGGAGCTGGAATATTCAACCACACCATATGCATGTTCATCCTCTCCTTGAACTGTCACCTTATCGTGGTGGAGGGGTTTGAGTACCCGAATGACCCTGGGAGCTATGTTGTCTGGGGCTATATGCCCCTGGTAGGGTCTCCCAAGGCAAACAGGTCCTTGGTGACGGGCCAGACTAAGAGCAGTTCAAAAAACCCAGTATGAGTCTAATTAAAACAAGGACCGAGACGTCGCCCGGCATGGCGCAGCCGGGGCCCCACCCTGGAGCCAGGCCCGGGGTTGGGGCTCGTATGCGAGCGCCTGGTGGCCGGGCCTGCCCCCATGGGGCCCGGCCGGGCTCAGCCCGAACGAGCGACGTGGGGCCACCCTCCCGTGGGCTCACCACCTGCGGGAGGGATCATATGGGGCCGGTGCATAGTGGATCGGGCAACAGTCGAAGGCTAGACCCCCGACGACCCGATCTCAGGACACGGAAACTGGCTTTAGGGACATGGAATGTCACCTCGCTGGCGGGGAAGGAGCCTGAGCTTGTGCGGGAGGTTGAGAGGTACCGGCTAGAGATAGTCGGGCTCACTTCCACGCACAGCTTGGGCTCTGGAACCACACTTCTTGAGAGAGGCTGGACTCTCTACCACTCTGGAGTTGCCCATGGTGAGAGGCGGCAGGCTGGAGTGGGTTTGCTTATAGCCCCCCAGCTCAGCTGCCATGTGTTGGAGTTCAACCCGGTGAATGAGAGGGTCGCTTCCCTGCGCCTTCGGGTGGGGATAGGTCTCTCACTGTCGTATGTGCCTACGGGCCCAAGCGGCAGTGCGGAGTACCCGGCCCTAATGGGGTCTCTGGGAGGGTGCTGGAAAGTGCTCCAACTGGAGACTCCATCATTCTACTGGGGACTTCAACGCACACGTGGGCAGTGACAGTGATACCTGGAGGCGTGATTGGGAGGAATGGCCCCTGATCTGAACGAGTGGTGTTCTGTTATTGGATTTCTGTGCTAGCCACGGCTTATCCATAACGAACACCATGTTCAAGCATAAGGGTGTCCATCAGTGCACGTGGCACCAGGACACCCCAGACCGGAGGTCGATGATCGACTTTGTGGTCGTCTCATCTGACCTCGGCCATATGTCTTGGACACTCGGGTGAAGAGATGTGCGAGCTGTCAACTGATCACCACCTGGTGGTGAGTTGGATCCGATGGTGGGGAGGAAGCTAGACAGACTCAGGAGACCCAAGCGTACTGTGAGGGTCTGTTGGGAACGTTTGGCCGAGCCCCTGTCAGAGAGATCTTCAACTCCCACCTCCGACGGACTTCGACCGGATCCCGAGGAGTCTGGAGATATTGAGTCCGAGTGGACCATGTTCTCCACCTCCCTTGTCGACGCAGCTGCTCGGAGCTGTGGCCGTAAGGTCTCTGGTGCCTGTCGAGGCGGAAATCCCCGAACCCGGTGGTGGACACCGGAAGTAAGGGATGCCGTCAAGCTGAAGAAGGAGTCCTATCGGGCCTGGTTGGCTTGTGGGACTCCTGAGGCAGCTGATGGGTACAGGCAGACCAAGCGGACTGCAGCCCGGATAGTTGTGGAGGCAAAAATCGGGCCTGGGAGGAGTTCGGTGAGGCCATGGAGAAAGACTATCGGTTGGCCTCGAAGAGATTCTGGCAAACCGTTCGCCGCCTCAGGAGGGGGAAGCAGTGCCCTACCAACACTGTTTACAGTGGAGATGGGCAGCTGTTGACCTCAACTGGGGATATCGTCGGACGGTGGAAGGAATACTTTGAGGATCTCCTCAATCCCACCAACACGTCTTCCATTGAGGAAGCAGTGGCTGAGGGCTCAGAGGTGGATTCATCCATCACCCGGGCTGAAGTCATCGAGGTAGTTAAAAAGCTCCTCGGTGGCAAGGCACCGGGGGTCGATGAGATCCGCCCTGAGTACCTCAAGTCTCTGGATGTTGTGGGGCTGTCTTGGCTGACACGCCTCTGCAACATCGCGTGGCGGTTGGGGACAGTGCCTCTGGACTGGCAGACCGGGGTGGTGGTCCCTCTTTTCAAGAAGGAGAGTGTGTTCCAACTACAGGGGGATCACACTTCTCAGCCTCCCCGGGAAAGTCTATGCCAGGGTACTGGAGAGGAGAATTCGGCCGATAGTGGAACCTCGGATTCAGGAGGAACAGTGTGGTTTTTCGTCCCGGTCGTGGAACACTGGACCAGCTCTATACCCTTTCCAGGGTGCTGGAGGGTTCATGGGAGTTTGCCCAACCAATCCACATGTGTTTTGTGGATTTGGAGAAGGCATTCGACTGTGTCCTCGTGGTGTCCTGTGGAGGGTGCTCTGGGAGTATGGGGTCCGGGGCCCTTGCTTAGGGGCTGTTTGGTCCCTGTACGACCAGAGCATGAGCTTGGTCCGCATTGCCGGCAGCAAGTCGGACTTGTTCCCGGTGCATGTTGGACTCCGGCAGGGCTGCCCTTTGTCACCGGTTCTGTTCATAATTTTTATGGACAGAATTTCTAAGCGCAGCCAAGGGCGGAGGGTGTCCGGTTTGGGAACCACATGATTTCGTCGCTGCTTTTTGCGGATGACGTTGTCATGTTGGCCTCCTCAGACCAGGACCTTCAGCGTGCACTGGGGCGGTTTGCAGCCGAGTGTGAAGCGGCCGGGATGAGAATCAGCACCTCCAAATCCGAGGCCATGGTTCTCAGTCGGAAAAAGGGTGGCTTGCCCACTTCAGGTTGGTGGAGAGTATTTGCCTCAGGTGGAGGAGTTCAGGTATCTTGGGGTCTTGTTCACGAGTGAGGGAAGGATGGAACGGGAGATTGACAGACGGACCGGTGCAGCTTCTGCAGTAATGCGGTCGATGTACCGGTCTGTCGTGGTGAAGAAGGAGCTGAGCTGTAAGGCGAAGCTCTCGATTTACCGGTCAATCTACGTTCCTACTCTCACCTATGGTCATGAGCTGTGGGTCATGACCGAAAGGACAAGATCCCGGATACAGGCGGCCGAAATGAGCTTTCTCCGCAGGGTTGCTGGGCGCTCCCTTAGAGATAGGGTGAGAAGCTCAGTTACTCGGGAGGAGCTCAGAGTAGAGCCGTTGCTCCTCCACATCGAGAGGAGCCAGTTGAGGTGGCTCGGGCATCTATTTCGGATGCTTCCTGGACGCCTTCCTGGGGAGGTGTTTGGGCATGTCCCACCGAGGAGGCCCGGGAAGACCTAGGACACGCTGGAGGGATTATGTCTCCCGGTTGGCCTGGGAACGCCTCGGGGTTCCCCCGGAAGAGCTGGAGGAAGTGGCTAGGGAGAGGGAAGTCTGGCCGTCTCTGCTTAGACTGTTGCCCCCGCGACCCGGTCCCGGATAAGCGGAAGATAATGGATGGATGGATGGACCATATGCATTGACATTAGTACCTGTACGGCAGAATAAGCAGAAAAGGTCTGAAGCCAAAAGAAATAAAGACTGCCAAAGACAAAAAAAAAAAAAGAAAAAGAAAAAAAAAGAGAGAAAACATTGGTAGGCTACGGCAAATCCAAAGTAAAAATTCTGCTGATCAAGATCCTTTCTTTTTTGTTGGACAGGCAAGATCATTAATTATTGAGTGGTGTTCTCTAAACTCGTTAGTATCTGTGTAATTTACATAAAGTTTGATGAAACGATTTTGTCGATAGATGGCAGTGCAGTGTCTAGCAACATTGTGGGCTGTGTTCAGCCCCGACAAAACGTTGCAAGATATTTTTTAAACGGAAATGGTGGTGTACTGAATACCCTGTTCTGATGACGCAAGTGTTGCAACTATGGCAGCTGAGAAGGCCATTCTTTGTGTTCTTTTTGAATAATTTTCGGAGCCTGATGAAATCGGTATAAACACGTTTAATACCGCAAAACACGCACGTGTTACAGTCACTGCCCTTGCTGTCCAGAATAAAAGAGAACATCCCAATCGAGTGAAGGGATTTGTGGAAACTGGTTTCTAATTATTGTGATCCAACATTTGGATTTGGATTTTGTATTTCAGGATGAAAAGACAAACACTTCAGGTGAAGGATAATCCACTTCTTTCCTCCGAGACTGTGTTATGATCTATATGACCTTATTATTTTTATTGTGAGTATTAGGCTTATCATTATTGCTGATCACTGTTGTGCTATGATATTGTAATATTTACCATTATATAATCAGAGGAATATTAGAAAAGTTTATGAAAGTGTCACTCCACAATACAATAGCAAAATATGTGAATATGTATTATATTTTTTGGACCCATTGTGCGAGCTGTCTCTGTAATACCGTGTGGTTTATATACATGTTGCTGCTGATTGAGCTGACATATTTGACACACCCACCAAACGAGAGAAAACACATCTCAAACATGACGTTTCAACCGGAAACCGTAGCAAAACGTTGCGCACCAGTTTGAGCTTTGAACGTGCCCGTGGTCTCGCGGCCTAAAGTAGGAAACTGAATAATTTACTCACTCTTAAGCAGTCCCAGATGTACATATATGGCTTTATTTTTTTCAGACAGCTAACCTTAGTGGTATATATATATATATATATATATATATATACATACATACATTTTAAACTTAAATATATTTCTTTTATGCACACACGTCATTTCACTTCAGTTTTTTTTTGTTTGTTTTTTTAAAGCTGGTGTCTGTAACTTTTTTTTGTGTTCAAAATTAACAAAAATGATATAATGAGAATGTACAACATGACTCCATTTTCCAAAGCGTGTTTTTTTCTTACCTAAATCATTATGATACACTTATAATAAGTGTTTGTATCGGGACTATTTCAGACCGGTCTGGTAGGAACCGCTGCGGAGGTGCACAGTCCCTGCGTGACTCGCCGTAGACATAAACACAGAGAAGTTGTAGAAGGCTGCAGTGTTCTTCCGCAAGACGCATGCAGTTCTGTTTATTAACCGCTAGAGCGCAAAAAGTTATGGACTGCAGCTTTAAATACCAACTTTGGGGGGTCACATACACTTGCATTATATGGACATATTGATTACTTTTCTAAAACTCTTTGTTTGTGTTCACCTGAAGAAAGAAAGTCTTATACATCTGGCATGACGGTAAATGATGGGAGACTTTTTATCTTTTTTTTTTTTTTGGTCCCCACAACAGGGGTGATTCCAGGATTTTCATTTTAGGGGGGCTCAGCCCCCAGTGAGGGTATGAAACTAATGGTAAAACTTTAGTTTAAGGTCCAATTCGCACTATTAACTATAGTAATTTTTTTTTGGCATGCATATTATTAGAATATTGGTTGTTTATTATTACTTATAAAGGCAAATATTAATGCCTTATTCTGCATTACCATATTGTACATCCCTTAATTGTACCCAGGAATTTAGGTAGGATTACTGAGATCCCAAATGTTAGGTGGGTTCGTGGGCATGTTGCCCCTGAAGCCCCCCTAAAAAGGGCCTAGTGACGCCCATGCCCCACAATATAGTTAAGACATTTGGTCCCCCACAATGTAGGTAAAATCTGACCTGCACAAACTCACCAACCACATTTTCTCCAGTGATGTATTTAAAAAGTTTCCTGAATGCTCTTGGAATCGCAATATCCATGAAATAGGATTCAGCTTCTGCGGTCACCCACTTAGCGGCATCATAGTGACGTACCTGTATGGAGAAGATTACTTCATCTCATTACCATGACTCGGTTGATGTGTTTGAGCTCGTCATTTCATTTCTTGCTATATACTCAATCTCTTTATGCTCTAATTTACATTCCATCTTGTGTCTCACCTCATAGTCATCTCCCGCACAAACCAAGTCATACAGCAAGCACTCTTTCGTCTCAGTGCAGAAACTTCCACTAGTGGATTCACTGAAAGATGCAAACAAAACACATTAAACATGACATACTATACACGTCAACAGTGCACATACAGTATAGTGTTTCTAGTAGGAATTAAACATGAATCTCACCCAACTCTTCCATCTACAGCCAATGCAAAGAGCAGCACGGTCACCCCTGTCAGGCAAATCCTTTAAAACACGAAGTTATAATTAGGGTACTCTTGTAGTAACTTGTTAGAAGACATTCTTATACAGCAGTGTACAAGAGTAAAAGCTTCAGTACTTACATGTTGTAGAATGTTGTAACTTCAGGCTGTGAAGAGAAGAAGCATGTGCATGTTTGCTTGCTGGCTCTTATTTATACATGTATTGTTATGAAATATGTTCCCTCCTACAAGACACACCCCAGCCCTGCAGTCATATAAGCATGTTAAGTAAGAGAGTTTGTCTCATCCACTAGGGACAGTATTTCATCTTTTTTTTTTTTTCTAACCTTGTTGTGGTTGAAAATTATTTTGAATTGTTTATATGATGCCATGTTGCAATATTTAGAAATGTCATGTTTTAAGTACAGAACTGTATATTGATAGACGTGCTTTCTGGTCATTGCTCACATTTTTATGTAATGGATAATTTGTGATTATGTATTTTTTTAAGGGTAGATAGGGTTCTCTTAACATAGTAAGCCAAACTGTATCTTTATGTCTGCTGTTCGATCTATTTGGCCAGGCTGTCAGTGAAAAAAGCAAACATAACCTTTGACCGCAGACTGACCACAGCTCTGTTCATGGTGTGCAGTAGTGAGTTTCAAAGTCATCCAGATGTTTAAGTAGGCTAAATGTCAATATTTCTTAACTTCTTGGAGTAGAAGAGGAATATTTTTTCAGGTGACAAACTGCAACTTTATGCCTTTGATAAACGCTTGTTAGCTCATATAGACAGTTCTATAAATGCAAATATTTTTGCTTTAATGCTTCTTCAAGAACATCAAATTCATCATGGTTCTGATGTTGTAATTTGGCCAAGTAACTATAGTGTACACAAAACTTTGGAGTGTGTTTTTTTCCCTATTCGATGGTCACACAGAGATCTCTTTGAGTTAAGGAAAATGCATACAAAAGGTTTAGCTATTAGGAAACTATTCTTTGTCTGTTCAATCTTGATGCTATCTGATATCTTTTGTTTAGAGTTTTGTAATGGCTTTACAAGTGTTGGGTGTAGCTGGGTGTCTTGTTTCATTAATTGTTTAGGTCAACATCATACACCAAAAGAGTTCATTCAACACCTGTTAAGATTATTTGTCAATGTAATTATGCAAAGACAACATTATTTAAAGTTGTGATGTAATACCAAAGACAAACCTCTTCTCATAAAATCCACATTTAATCTAGATAATCTTTATTTTGACACAATAATAGTAGGTTTAACTATTTATTTTTTTCTTTGGCCATAGTTTTCCCTGCACGTCCCTGAAATTGAGTTTGCCATGAAACTTTTATGTATAACAGCATGTTTCATAAGGCTGACATAACAGCAAACCTGTTTTATTAATCAAGAGCGACTGCATTTTACGTGAAGTGTAATCTCAGACAAAACCGGTTTTGAGAGAAATGTAAACATAGGAAAAACAATTAAAGATGGACATTTAGGCATGTAGAAATTGACAAATCAAACTGAATAGAACAGTGTTGGAATATTCTGTTCTTTGGTGTCATATCATATCATGTAATGTGATGATTATTCTCTAGTGTGGCTTATGAATCCTTTGATATGTAGGCTACGGAAACTTGTTTCTGCCACAGAATAAAAAATAAAAAAGGTTAATTGCGTCTTTTTCTCCCAATTCTGACTTTATAACACGCAACTGCGAGATACAACAAACTGATCACTAGTCATATGAGAGGGAAATATACTCATTTAATTATGGTGGAAGTCAAATAATAAGGATAAGAAGTTGTAGTTAGTGAAACAATATCTGGACTTGTCTCTTCAAATCAGCTATGTAGTAAACATTATATCAGTGCTGTTGAATGCTTGATTTCGGTTGGTTGACAGTCATTCCATCTGTTAAGTATTTCCAGGTTTGTTGACTACATTACAGTTTCATCTGTATGGCTGAGAACCAAATGCTCACTCTCTCACACATATCGCTTCATGTTGTGGCAGCATTTCTAACTCTGCATTAACAGACCCATAATTTAACGGTCCATCGTCAATCATTCCTTATTTTGATTGTTTTACCTGAATTGTTTGGTGTGTGTTTATACAGCCTGCAGTGCATGACATATGTCAACATTCAGGCTGCTTACACCTTTGTCACTTTGAGTGAATCATTTGAAATGGTATTAAGATGAGCATGCTTCATTCAAAGCAACAACTGAAGCAACGTCTTTACATTGATTTCCGTTACTGCCTCAGCTGCTGCTGCTGTCAGAGTCTTCGTCAGACTCTTCTTCAATGTCATCTAGAATGAGCTGACTGATGCTTTCTATCAGACTGCCCTGACTCAGACAGGTGTTGACAGTGGATCCGCTGCTGATGTGACCGGGGCTTGGGTACACCACACGTGGCTTCCTGTTCTTCTGTCTGCTATGCGGGTGAACGCATTCGGTACCAGGCACATGGGGCTCTAGATAAGACAAACATGCAGCCAATTAATATTCAAAATCAAAATGAAATGGCATTCACAAACCATTTCACTTCTGTATTCAGACACACATTGAGTTCCAAAAGTCTGATAGCACTGTGTAAATATGGAATTCAAAATGTAATGTAAATAAATATTCAGTTTTAGCATACTGAACATTTTTAAACTAAGAAATATTATGAAATAAAATTAGAAATAGATTAGATTCTATTTCATAAATATTATGGCCACCAATTAATAATTTGTTGCCATGCATTAAGAATTCGTTCCCATGTGGTCAGGTTGTACTAATCATTTTGAGTTAACAAATGATTACAATGTGGCCATGATTTACTACAGAGGCAAAATAAATTAATAAAACGAGGGAATGATTTCCTACTTAATGGTCACAATATGTATATATATAATAATAATATATCAATAATATAATAGTATATCAAATATATATATATATAATTATTATTTTTATTTTTATTTTTTTGCGTAAATTTGTGTGTTTTTGATGTTCTTGCTTTCATTGAAGCTCAAGGATCATTCTCAAATCATGCTGGAGAATAAGACCAGTAGCCTGACAAGTCAGACCCACATCTAGATGTTGGGTCTGGGAACACACTATTGGCAGGGCTCAATCCGAGGGGCGGGATAAATGGTTGTCTTTCAAATTCCCTCTGCACGCAATAGGATAGCGCTACAACCAACCAGAGCAACGAAGAAGGTGACATAGTCAGAGCGAGAGTCCTTTTTTAAGAATGACTTCTGTGCCGTTCTTTGCCCAAAGAAAAGCTTAACTCCAAGTCTTCCAGATTCGCGACAAAAGCCGATTCGAAAGACCGCTGTTCGCCAGGAGCAGCAGCCATTTCTTTGTTTTCAAGTAGCAGGGAATTCACATAGAACTGTTGCAACTCTATGCTATGCTATAACTCTTATGTTAAGCCCGCCCACCGACTCTATACATGATGTGATTGGCCTGACTAGAGTTTGGTTTTTCAAGCTTGCGAGCCAATGGAGTTGCGCCCTGGCTGCAAATTAAATTTGCTGCCGCTAGGGTGCGTCTAGATTTCTAGGCTATAAAAGACCACCAGGTTTGACACAAACTTGTGTAGTTTAAACTTGTGAAGGTGTTCACTGGCTGCCCGCAAACAACATCTACTTTGACCTGTCTTCAAACACTGTAGTTGAGCTGAGTCCTGGATGAGTTTGGTTTGTGTTGTCTTCATGTCGAGAAGATGCTGTTCTGTGTGCTGCCAAAGCAAATACACTTTGCTGCACTTCCAAAGGATGAGGACTCAAACTGGAGTACTCAAACCGACTCCATTGTTACTGTTCATATAGTCTCGCATAGCCAGACCTTCAGAGTGACAGCAGAAGGTCTAGCCTCCATCGCAGCTTTCATAGGTCAAGGACCACCCAAGAGGATGTTTGACTGACATGTAACCATTCACAGTTCGTTTTGTTCTGCATCATATTTAGGGGTGTGAAAATATAAAGTCGATGTACCTGCAATAACAGACCAGCGTGCATCTACAAATGATTCATTCATGAACGTTGTTCAAGTTTACTGCAACAACAGAGCTGCGAACTTCACATACTTTTCGAAAATCCAGCATTTAGTTGATCCTGGTACGTGCTCATTGTCACAGTTGTAAACACAACGGCTTTCTTCATCCACAAGGGAGTTTGGAGTTGCGGCATTTGTTTTCAGGCGGACCGTTAAAAAACGCAACACACTCGTCTTACGGACATCATGTAGAATTCAACCAATCAGAAGACAACTTCTGAAGATAAGTGTACAATATGCATCAGACGTTCAGCCAACGGTCCCGTTTGTATGATGTCTGAGGCTGAGACTACTGTTTGCATCACTGTGCATCAAGTGCTGAGGAAGATCCACAGCTGAAACTCGGGTATGCTAATGGCCATTTTGTTTCTGACACGTATTGCAAGCAGTCGACCAATGACAACAAACTGAGCCATCTGACCAATCAGAGCAGAGGAAGCTCTCGGAAAGGAGGGGTTTAGAGAGACTGAATACTTTATCGAGCCGTTTCAGACACTCTGAGAAAAGAGGTGATGTGCAATGTACATTATGAGAAAACTGACCTTGCATGCATGTGAACCTATTTGTAGGAGACCTCCAAAACAAAATTAGGAATGTTTAAAATAGCATAAAAGGGAATAAACCTCTAGTGATCATTGCGTCAAACAACATCATATTACCCATTCGATTATAACAATCTTCAGCAAGGCAGCTGTGCTGATTTCTTTGTCTAGGCCCAGGTATCGTGCCCCTCCTCCTTGGTGGTAGAATCTTTGTGGGGAAAATGGCTGAGCGACAGCCGTAACAAGGGGAACGTCCATCCATCCGACCAAAACCCCTAACAGAAACATAAAATGTTAATACTCATCAACACTTACTATACATTATACCATACTGAAAGGATTGAAAATAATCAAAGATATTTGATTTTTGAAATTGAACAAAGACATTTGCTTTACTGTTTTCAACCCCCATCTTTCTTACCAGAAGGGCCATTTGGAATTCCTAAAGACAAAGAAATGCTGAAGGCCTGTAGGCCAAATGTGTGTCACACCTGTAACACCGTGGGGGAAGTTTGGTCTGATTGGTCAGTTTGAATGGCTCATGTTAGGGTTTCAGTCACATGGTCAAGGAATAGATAAAAGAAGATTGTAACTGTTGCTCTGTCTCTTTTATTCTCTGGCTCTCTCTTCTTGGGGGCCTTCTCTTTGGCTCTTCTCTTCTTTGCTCTCTTCTCTTCTTTGTCTCTCTCTCCCCCTCTCTCTCTCTATCCTTCAGGTAACATTCATGCTGGGTACGATTAATGGTATAAGTTTTTATCATCTCATATGTTTATTTTGTAACTATTTTAAGTGTAACCATAACTAGATTTTGTCATTAAATTCTTTCAATCACAAATGATGTGCTAACTAGTTTTGATTTGGTATTGACTTTGAAGTGTTACCTATTGCAATACAATATAGTCACATTATAGCAATGCTCTCCCACATGTTTAGCTATTGTAACTGCGCTTATTTCCGTCATTGGTATAAGCTGCAGTGGGTGGTAAAGACAAGAAATGTACAGTTTTCTATCATCTTGCTGATAACATTTCTTTAGTCATTCGGCAACCCTGCAGTCAGAACCACTGTAGGCGATCCACCCTTACAGATGGTGCCGAAACCCGGGACCCCTTGCAGTGAATCTTCTGAAATTTACTTTGACCGGTCATCAGAATGAGGACATTTTTTCACAGTTGATCTTGTGAATGGATTAAAGCTGACCTTTTGACCAAGGAATTGGTAAGTCTGTTTTCATTGTTTATGAATGACATGAAACAGAAATTAAAAGGTTTTAAATAGCTTCAATAGTCCCATTACTGTACAATCCAAGAATATTCAGATTATCTCCTCGGGGATGGAAGGGAACATTTCTGATAACAGTGACTTATTGTTTGCTTTATGGAGTGAAAAAGTTGAGCCTACCTTGTCCAAACTCAAGAAAGAGTATATTGGAATTAAAAGTTCAGATGATGAAATGATTCGATGGTGGGAAAACATTGGCAAACACCAAAAGAAATCAAAACATGGTAAAATAATTGAGGCTTTAAACTTCATAAGTTTAAAAGGCTACATAATGTGATACCATTTCTATTATCAAGTCTAGATGAGAAATGTAAAGAAGTGCATTCTAAAAATGCAGAAGCAGAAAAGTCTGAGGCAAAGATTCAAGATCTTCAAGCACAGCTAGATAAATTACTAGCTGAGCAGTTAGCCCTGACTGAAAAGTGTAAAAATCACAAGGAGACCATTGCAGATCTCAAGGCTAAGCTAAATGCTAAAAAGTTCATGTCTCCCAAAACGCTTAACAGCGATGGGACTAAAAAGCATGTTCACGTCTTAGATGAGCTGACTTGCTCTAATGAATCTGAAACGTTTAGTTCAGAAAATGCATGTGCAACTCAAGAAAGTGTGCCTATTTCAGTTCTTAAGGTGATGCAGTACCGTAATAGCGCAGAGTCATGTACCAGAACGCATGGTGTACAAGCATTAGAGAGTCATGAATATCCTCAAACTCCAGGAGAACATTGCATTCAACCCTATGGCAAAGAGAACAGGTTTTGCAGTTCCTGTCAGAAAATAGACCATTCAGAGGAGAGATGCTGGTCACTGGGTAAAGGTCGACATCCACCTTATTTTCAGAAAAATAGGAAATTACTTTCTAAGGACAAAGATCAGCGCTCATTTGCAGGTAAAACTCTCAGTGAGTTAACCGCAGTGTTCATGCAAGGCCTTCAGCTGTTAACCTCACTGGCTAGTGGACTAGCAGCCTCATAGCAGTGAATTTAATAGTTAAACATCTAAATTGCAATGATCCTGTTTGTATTTTCAAATTTGTAATTGTACTAAACACATTGTGCGCATTGAACACACATTATAGTTGTTTGTGTTAATATATACACATAGACTAGTTAAGTTTATTCTTTAAAACACATGATTGCTTTACTGTAAGTGTTGTATGAAACACTTAGGATAAAGATTGTAGATGTTTTGCATTCTAGGCCATGTATCTTGTGAAAATTGGAATAACTTTAATACTGGAATTGTTTAGCAATTTCAAGTTTCATGTGTTTCTATGATGAATTTGTTTGTCTCCTGAGTGGAAAACTCTGCTATTTTCCATATAGCTGCAGTAAAACCATGTACAGGAGCATAGAATTGCCATGTGGCTACAGTGTAATTTACAACTGCATTAACCATGAAAATGCTTTCATCACAGTAGGATTCAGTAACTCTGACCTTTGCACTTTATCATGCTCCCTAACAAAAACACTGGTGTGGGGAGATTTTGAGCCAACCACACCTCACTCACATTCTCATGCTGGCTTCCTGTTACAACAGGACCACATTTGCATCACAATTGTAAAACCTCCTCACCATGTTTGGGGCATGATTTACACATAGCCACAGCTAAATGCAGCCACATAGATTTGATCTTCACAGACAAAGTAAAATCTACATCTACATCAGCCTCACAAAATGTAGATTTCTTCAGATTTACTAAATCAGTTAGTTATTATGTGTCTCACCAAGTTAAATATCAAAATTTACGTGACTTTACGTATTTCTCATTCTTGCCTGTGCAAACATTTATTTTATCATTGTATTGTAACAATGCATTTGATTTTGAACTTATTTGATTTCTGAGTCTTTGTATTTTGTCCATTTGACTTGCAACAATGTTTTTGGACATCTATGGAATTGAATTTCTGTATTTGGTTACACTGAATATTTTGCTGATACTCTTCATGAAAAGGGGGATTTAAGCCAACAATGATTGTTGTTTTGTTTTAAGGCAATTTATTTTGAATGTTTCCAGAAACAATGTAAGAGCTTGTGAGATCTTCTTTTATTCTCCGCCTTGACCAGTTTATTAAGTACATCGATTTAATGGCTTATTGCCAGAGAATATTTTAATCTGACCACATCAAACTTCTGACCAATGACAAATGCCGTGTATGCTTTTGTTCTTTGTTGTGCTATATGTTCTTTTAATCACAGGATCCCTGCTGCACAAGTTCACATCCTGTGTCCTCAGAAAGAGGGACAAGCGTTTGCTCTAACCTTCAGTGACTGTTCTCGAGGTGTGAAGTATTCAATGGACGTTTGGCATATCAATGATTGGTGCAACACCATTTGATGGAGCCTTCTCATGCAGGACTGAGATGAGAACAAAGACTGAAGACTGACCAGCTGCTTTTGCAACAAGTGTGGACGAGAAGTCTGAAGATGACATCTACACACAACAGAAATCATGTCTTCGTGGACTGTGCCACCTTTGGACTCAATGATTGTGGCCAATGGTGCCAAGGGGGGAATTGAAAGGATTGAAAATAATCAAAGATATTTGATTTTTGAAATTGAACAAAGACATTTGCTTTACTGTTTTCAACCCCCATCTTTCTTACCAGAAGGGCCATTTGGAATTCCTAAAGACAAAGAAATGCTGAAGGCCTGTAGGCCAAATGTGTGTCACACCTGTAACACCGTGGGGGAAGTTTGGTCTGATTGGTCAGTTTGAATGGCTCACATTAGGGTTTCAGTCACATGGTCAAGGAATAGATAAAAGAAGATTGTAACTGTCTCTTTTATTCTCTGGCTCTCTCTTCTTGGGGGCCTTCTCTTTGGCTCTTCTCTTCTTTGCTCTCTTCTCTTCTTTGTCTCTCTCTCTCCCCCGCTCTCTTTCTATCCCTCAGGTAACATTCATGCTGGGTACGATTAATGGTATAAGTTTTTATCATCTCATACATTTATTTTGTAACTATTTTAAGTGTAACCATAACTAGATTTTGTCATTAAATTCTTTCAATCACAAATGATGTGCTAACTAGTTTTGATTTGGTATTGACTTTGAAGTGTTACCTATTGCAATACAATATAGTCACATTATAGCAATGCTCTCCCACATGTTTAGCTATTGTAACTGCCCTTATTTCTGTCGTTGGTATAAGCTGCAGTGGGTGGTAAAGACGAGAAATGTACAGTTTTCTATCATCTTGCTGATAACATTTCTTTAGTCATTCGGCAACCCTGCAGTCAGAACCACTGTAGGCGATCCACCCTTACAATACATAAAGTTAAAGTCTTACTTGAAGGTCCGGGCACAGTTTGGACAGTTAAACTCTGCTATACCCCACATTTTGTCGGCTGGCACAGGGTCATACTTCTTTTTGCATCGATGACAGCGCGACACCTATAACAAGCCAAGTGCACACCGATGAATGCTATACATTTTTGATTTCTTTACAATTTAGTTTAGACCATGACATGTCTGAGCTGTGACTGGGAACAGCTGAGGCTGATTGAACGGAATGGGATTTGAGCTTTTAAGGTGTGGTCAGACGTCATACCCTTTTCCTCTGAGGCACACGTCGCCACCAGTCCTTGTCACATGACTCGCAGGCAAACTGATGTATGACAGAAGGGATCTGGTTTGCCTGCGCCTGGTCAAACATTCGCTTGTTTTCCACTGTTAATGGCAGAACCCGCAGACGCGCCCCAAGCTCCTGCAAGCAAGTCTGTGCATGTTAGTTCACACCCTCTAAGGTACACCTACAGTTCTTTAGTATTAAATTTGGTTTAATTCATAGAATTTATATCTTAAGTAAACAATGCAAAGAAACTAACCGCTATGTCATTATCATTACTGGGTTTTTCCTTTTCCTTTCCCTGAGCCTAGAGTGGAACAGGAGTGATGCAATAAGAATACAGTGCAACATGATGTTTTATTTGTCCTGTAAATCCACATCCAAACAGGGAAACACCTTCTTACTTGTGCTGATGGACTTGCACCAGTGGATCCAGATGACTTGGCAGGATTTTCTTCCTATTAATTTTTGATCACATCTTGTCTCAGCATTATACGATTAAAATTGGTACTTTTATTTTCATAAGTCATGTAACATAACATTAAGGGCGTTGAGAGATTATTGGAGTGTTACCTTTTGTTTTTCATCAACTTTGAGCTTCATAATCACATTCTATATGAGAGCAGAAAATGTATTAATGAGTAACATATGATTATATTTACAGTGACTCCAGAAAGTATATGAACACTTATAGTCACACCTAACATGAATGAATTTCATTGCATTACATACACTGTGTCCAAATACTTTTTGCTACAAAATACACTAACAAAATAAACTTTTTCCATAAATTTGCATAATGTGTGCCTATGTCATCTGCACCATACCTTAGCTACAGGGTCATTATTCAAAGCTGACTTGTCTTCCTCGTCCAGCTCTACATATATATGAAAATACAGTAAATCAGATGTGCAGTCGACACAAACTAAAGACACACATAAAAAAAATATAATAACTAGAAATTGCATATAGTAGAGTGAGCAAGGGCAAATACAGTAATACACTTATGAGACATGGTTCTTAAGAGAAAAGGTTTGCACTTTACCCCTGTCATTATCTGCCATTAGGGCGACACACATTGCAACCATGCGATGGTTGTTCCCATAGCGTCGCATGAGTAATACAGCCTTGTCAATTTCAACAAGTCCATGAAACTTCTCTCTCAGTCGCCTGACACTTTTTTCCAACTGCACGAAGAGAAAACGTATTTACAATTATTTGTCTTTGTGTTGTTGTTGAAAGAACAAGCACAAGGTGAAATGGTGATTTTATGCAGGAAAAACATAAACACATTTTCACCCCTCTCTCTCTCTCTCTCTCTCTCTCTCTCTCTCTCTCTCTCTCTATATATATATATATATATATATATATATATATATATATATATATATATATATATATATATATATATATATATATATTTGCACAGTGATTGTTAAGGAAGTTACAGTTCGGCAATGTACTTCCTTACATAGCGTTCTGTCATTATTGTCTCAAAAAAAAAACAGCACACGCAATGTTTTTATTATCGGAATAATGAATACTATACCTCTACTTCTTCATGCATTCGACTCATCTCGTTCAGTGTTCGGTTTTCGTATCAATAACAGCGCTAGACCTCTTTTAGTGTTGCACCGTTTCCTTTAGCGTTTTCGGATCACTTTCGGTTTGAGCAGAAATACCACAACATGACCACTAGAGGCCGCCACAGTACAGCTGTAAACCGAGCACAAACTAAAAGGCACTCTTGACTTTGCAAGCAAAGTGTAATACAGAACCGCTTATTACTAGTATATTACTATATCTTTGTATGCAAAAACAGTAAGAGTAGTAGCTATGTGTATGCTTGTACGCGGTTCCGAATTCAGCATAAGATTTTGATTAAGCGATTCGCAGTGACTCGAATCTTAATAGGGCTACATCCTAACTCAAGAGTCCTATGTCATATTATCTGTTTAGCAATCGTGGAATTTTCACTTAAGACAGAACATTTTCAAATCTTAAAGGATTAGTTCACTTTCAAATGAAAATTACCCCATGATTTACTCCCCTCAAGCCATCCTAGGTGTATATGACTTTCTTCATTTCTGATGAACACAAGAGTTATAGGCTGTTAATAAATATCCTGAGGTTTCCACGCTTTATATTGGCAGTGATGGGGTTCATGGAGTTTGAAGCTCAAAAAAGCACATCCATCCATAATAAAAGTACTCCACACAGCTTTGGGGGGTTAATAAAGGCCTTAAGCGAAGCGATAGGATTTTTTTAAAGAAAAATATCCATATTATATTATCAAGTAAAATATCTAGCCTCTGCCAGACCTCCTTCCTTATTTAACAGAAAGTGTAACGCCTCTCGCAGTTAAAACGCTTACGCTACATTCTAGTGAAGCTAGATATCTGACTTTATAAAGTTTTAAATATGGATATTGTCTTACAAAACCCCATAGATTCACTTCAGAAGGCTTTTATTAACCCCCTGGAGTCGTGTGGAGAACGTTTATGATGGATGGATGTGCTTTTCCCAGCTTCAAACTCACTGTAGCCTGTATTTCATAGATACGTCATAATACGCATTTTCTTTTTGTAGCAGCCTTGAACTTTGAATAATTTTCAAATATATTTTTTATTTAAAACTGAATCAAAATGATTTTCAAACGTTATCAGCAAAAGCAATAAAATAATTTAGAGTGTGATATTTTTAAAATTCTATATAGCTTATTATTATTATCGTCAGTGTTGGGGGGTAACACATTACAAGAAGCGCAAGTTACATAATCAGATTACTTTTTCAAGTAACCAGTAAAGTAATGCATTACTTTTAAATGTACAACAAAATATATTTTTCAAGTAAGAAACTCAAGTTACTTTGTTTTCTCATGTATTGACTGACGGCTCTCCTGTTCCCATGTTGAAAGAAATCAGGAGTAAGTGCAGAGGCGTTGTGTGTTTCATTGTGAGTATTCCTCAGAATTAATGAACACAATGAAATGCAAACTCAGAATATTATGAAAACCTGCAATAATTAAATACAATATAATAATATATTTTGTTTATTTGTTAGTTAGTGTATTTGCTGCTGATCTTCAATGATCCAGTTAAACTGTAATAAGCAAAAATTACTTATCACATTTCATTATTATTTTTTTAATTTTTTTGCTGAAGTAAAAGTGTTTAACTTTCTTATCCAGCACAAACTGAAAAGTTTGTGTGAGCTACGCCCTCTACTGTACAGGCGTGAATTTGCATTTCCTTGCGCCCATGTCACTTTTGGTGTGAAAGAGCCTTTGCATTTGCCAAAAATAGACCTATTGTTTTTTGTTTGTTTGTTTGTTTGTTTGTTTTTAAAACAAACAAACATGCAAACCTAGCCCGTGTGAGAAAAATAAATGCAAAAGTAACATAACGCGTTACATAAAAAGTAACTAAGTAACGCAATTATTTTTTTTAATTAATTTTGTAACGTATTACTTTTGGAAGTAACTTTCCCCAGCACTGATTATTCTTGTTATGATCATTATGTCAATGTTACTGTAGAGTCAATGACTTCAAATCCCAGGGTTCTCTGAACACAAACGCGACCTCTTCAACATGACTGATCACATACTCTCATGCAGAACTCACGCGCTCCGGCTGAAAGGAGTTTATGGCTGTAAAGAGGAGCGCTGTCAGCAGGACACAGTACACGCTTCAGAGAACGGTCAGTTTAGTTGCATTCGTTAAGTACATTGTCCCACAACACTTCAAACAGGTTTAGTCTGGACCATTATGCTTTCTGGATCTCATGTTTTGTTTTTCACGCACTGCAAATAGCTCACTGTCATTTTGAATGCTTACGACTTTTATGACACATATCACTTGTCGTGCGGTTTTAGATGTGAATTTGCATCACAGCGCTGGTGCATTGGAATTGACCAGTTAAAACGAGGCGCGCGCTCCGGTGCTGAGAAAATCCGATTAAGATTTAATCTCTAATCCAGAAACCCTTCAGAGTGCTCTGTACATTTAGTATTCTCAATTATTTTCTGTTCACCTAGTTAATAGATGTGACACTATATTTAACAGTTACAGTGTTACTCACTTAAATTAAGCTTTGCATCATTTTGTGGAGCTGCTTGCAAATGTACTTATAATTGCTGTATATATATTACCAGGTCATAACATGGTTGAGATTATGAACTGAAAACTAATCCCTCTTATCAATGTTAAATATAGTGCGGCTAAAGTTTATTGCTTTTATAATGGTTTCAGACTGGAGATCAGCGTTGAGAGAAAGGTATGGGTTCACGGAAAGTTTTGGTGACAGGATGCTCCTCTGGAATTGGTTTGGCTGTGGCTGTCCGTCTTGCAAAAGATGAGTTAAGGCGCTTCAAAGGTAAGAAGACTGCATGTTAAAAATACCTCTTAAAGGCCTGGTTTCACAGACAGGGCTTAGATTAAGCCAGGATTAGGCTTCAGTTCAATTAGGACATTTAAGTAGCTTTTATAAACATGCCTTAGAAAAAAAACATTACTGGTGTGGACTGTGAATCTTGAGACAAATCAATGGCACTGACATATTTTAAGAGCTGTCAGTGCAAGTCATTTTAGTCTGGGGCTGGTCTGAGAAACCGGGGGAAAATGTTAAATGTCAATTATATATGTATTATTATGCAGTGCATCATGAAGGAGAATATACATATAAAGATTTGAATTCAAGTTTTATAAAATTGCATATTTTTTTGTGTAAAAAACTGTGCGCGGTAGTACCGCAGCCTCTACTTCAGTGTCAGTTTCTAGTGTGCCTCTTGAGGCCAGGGGAGTGAGGTTTACTCGCGCAGCTCTGTTACATATGTGACCCTGGGCCACAAAACCAGTCATAACGGTCAATTTTTTCAAATTGAGATTTATACATAATCTGAAAGCTGAATTAAATAAGCTTTCCATTCTTGTATGGTTTGTTAGGATGCAACAATATTTTTGAAAATCTGGAATCTGAGGGCGCAATAAAGTCTAAATATCTAAATATATCACTTATAAAGTTGACCAAATGATGTCCTAAGCAATGCATATTACTACTAATAATAATTTTTTTGGATATATTTACGGTAGGGAATTCACAAAATATCTTCATGGAATAGATATTTTTTCTTGTTTTCAGATTATTTTTCTTACCCCATTGGCAGATAATTTGACTTGTTTTAAGAAAAACTCTCTTCATTTTGATTTTATTTTCAAAGAAAACAAGAAAAAATATCTTATGTCATTTTACTTATTTAGTAAATGCATCTTGATTTAAGAATTCTTAGATATTTAGACTAGAAACAAGACACAAATAAGAAGAGCATTTTTTTGCAGTGTAGGGTAGATGATTTGTTCCAGAAATTTATATATATTTATCTTCTGTGGAAGGTGCAGGATCATAAAATGTTCGTCCAAACATTGAATTTGGGGCCGAATGCAAAGATATGATGTCCTACCTGCCTGTCAACGCATGTATTTTATACCTGCACTAACATCTCACGTGTCTTCAGTGCGTTTCATGCTATGCAGAGTTAGACAGACGTCAGTCACTGAGCACCACAACTGAAACAGTAGCCGCCTTTTACAGTTCCTCCTGAACCAAAACAACGAGCGTATGCTGCGTTCACGCCATAACTACTGTAATTTGGAAGAGATGGAAACCTGTGATGTTGCACGGAGTGGTTCGTGACTTGGCTTAATGTGTTTCTATGGCAACGCCTAAATGAATCTGCAGCAGTCAGGTGGTACAGGTCAGCGCTCTTTAAGTTGATTATGTTCATTATTATTGTGATGTTATGTGCTTTGAGACATGAGGTAGTTTAACGGCATCTCTCGTGATGCTTTTGTTTGCTCCCTGCTGTACACGTTCATTTGCTTTGGAGGAGACGTTGCAGACGTTCTGAAGGGAGGGTGGGATCTTATGCTTTCAAAGCTAGATCGCTATTGCTAGCCTCTCCGAAAATTGCCTACTGTACCTTTAACTAATGATTAGGGAAGTGTTATGCTATGTTGATCCTGCTTGAATTAGTTGTGGCCACCATGAGGGACCTGGATAGGAGAGAAGCTCTGGAGAGAGCAGCCGGGGAAACGCTTAACAGATCCCTAGAGATCCGACAGCTGGATGCCACCTGTGAAGACTCCATCAGAGAGTGCGTCAACAGCTTGTCAGATCGACGAGTGGATGTGTTAGGTGAAATTGACAGTTTCCTTCCCAACAAATATTTCCTTCATTCACTTAATTCCTGCAATGCAGATTTATAGTAACATAGTATCAGTGTCAGTTGACCTTTTCCGATTTAGATGATCTATGCAAGATTTACAACACAAATAGTTATCTATAGATTTATACCATAATATCTGGAATTTTCCACATATTCCACTTTGATTTGAGTCACATGTATCGCTTGGCTCCTATGGTGATCATTTTTATAGTTCAGCTTATGTGATAATGTTTTTTTACTTGCTAAAGCCTATTTTTACTAGATTTGTCACTGACTAATCATAATCCTGGAGTCTGGACATTTAATTGTTTTAGAAATGTTAATGATACCTCTTTCTTTCTGTTTTCACACGTGCAAATTCTCACAGCCTATGGTGGAAAGAGTACCTACTGAACCTTTGTTTTAAAGGGAAATTCTGTCATTGTTTACTCATCCTCATGTCATTCCAAACCTGAATGATTTATTTTTCTTCTGCAAAACGTAGAAGATGATATTTTGAAGAATGCTGGTAACCAAACAGTTCCAGAAATATCTTCTTTTATGTCAGACAGGTTTGAAATGACACAAGGGTGTCATCATAAATGATGACAGATTTTTTTTTGGCTGAACTGTCCCTTTAAACTATACACTGCAAAATGCTAGAGATTTTAGCAATCTCCCACATCCTGCTTGATTTAGACTCTGCCGCACTGTTTTGTAGTGAATAATGCCGGTGTGGGCATGATTGGTCCGTTGGAGTGCCAGAGTGTAAGTGCTATGCAGGAACTCTTCAACACTAACTTCTTTGGCCTGGTGAGACTGGTGAAGGAATTGCTGCCTGATATGAAGCGACGTCAGAGTGGACACATTGTAGTGATGAGCAGCGTCCTGGGCATCCAAGGTAATACCACATATCTCAGTTGTTAGTACACGTCAAATGAAAATAATTTGAATTTAATAATTTCAGTGCTTTTTTTTTCAGGACTACTTTTCAATGATCTATATGCTGCCTCCAAATTTGCTGTGGAAGGATTTTGTGAGAGTCTTGCTGTGCAAGCTATGAAGTTCAATGTCAAGTGAGTACACGGATATAGTGCTGAGTTAACTAGACAAACTCAGAGAGAAATTCACTTTTAATCAGATACTTCATCAGATCATCAGATTCACTTTCATCATACTTTTGTCTTTTTTAACCCTTATAAGCTATTACTAAATGGCATGAGACTTGATGTGGTTGTTGACACTTGCTAGCTCTAAAAATAAAAAAATTGGATTGAAAAAAAAAAGTCACACTCTGGATGATTTTGTAACATCATAATGTTTATTATTTTTTTATACAAATTTATTATCATCACTTTATTCACTCATAATTTTTACTCTACATTTGTACAGTGTTGGGGATATATATATATATATATATATATATATATATATATATATAATTTGATTTTTTATATTTTTTAAGTTGGGTGAGGTGGGGGTGTTGTGTTTTTCATAGACCAATCGCTCTTTCACTCTGAGTGATTGTAACTATAATATATATTATATATATATATATATATAATTTGTAAAATATATATATAATAATCCCCAAACTGTACAAATGTTAAAACATTAATAAAGCAGATAAACATTTCATTATGTGTAAAAGAGAGTTGGGTGGTGGGGTGGGGGTGTGTTACTCCATCAACACGTCTTTCACTCTGCATTGTAACTTTTTTTTTTTTTTTTGTTTTACAAATTATGTAACAAAAAGCAATTTTTATAGTCTCCCATTGGTCAAATAATTATATATATATAAAACAAAAAAAAAAAAAGTTACAATGCAGAAAACACTCAGAGTGAAAGAGCGATACCACAACACCTGATGGAGTTAACACACACAACACCAATCTACAGTCGAGAGCAAATGCAAATACACACAACAAACACACATGTAATGCACATAAAACACACACATATACAAGACTATGTTTAGGTTTGAATGTAATAATGTCATAAATGCAAAAAATGACACTTTTAACGAAAAATGCTAAACTTAAAAAAAAAAAACTTGAATTATTATTGTTATAATAATTATTGTAGAATGTCTAAACATAAACCTAAATAAAAAAATTAAAAATAAAACACTTTGAAACTTTGAAAACTGTGAAAAGATGCCCATGAGGAAATGGCAAATGAGCCATTGTGTGCTTCTCAATTCTTATTTGTGCATCTTCGTTTCCTTTCTAGCTTCCTTTCCTCGCGTCTTATCTCCACCCCTTCAGGATGCGAGGGAAGGATGCAAGGAAAAGATGAGAAGACGGAGGAATTGAATCAAGTGAAATGATACATCCTCGCTCCCTGTAACTTCACTTTAAAGTGTCGGCAATTAATGACTCTACACCGCTGAATTTAGTTTGCACGTGGGGTTTCTTGAACAGTAGAGATAACTATTTATATTGTAATAGTTTCAACCTCCACAAAATACCACACTTGTCCATATTTTATTTAATATTACCAGTTATTATTAACAACAAATTATTCCCAGTTATTAACTGCTTTTTATTAGTTGTATAGTATTACTTTGTTTCTTTCATTTTCTTGTGCTTTGATATAATTCTGCAACTGTCAGTTGTTGTTATTTGACATACATTTGTGTCTTGTACATGTAAAAATAATAATAATAATAATGAATAAACTGTGGCAAGATGGGGGAGAATTAATGTGTGCGTCACGTTTAGTCGATAAAACACTTCTGCAAAGGAAAAGGAAAATACACTTGTGTATCCTCGCCCATGACTCCTCAGGAAGCCTCCTCAGTCCTTGATCCTCGCCTCCTCGTGGTGCAATTAGAGAATTGAGACGTCCTACAAGATGGCTGAGCTCGGTTGGTTTCAGGGTCATAGGATAGAGGATGGAGGAACGAGGAAACGAGGAGGGATATTGAGAAGCACCCATTGAGTAATGCTTTGAAGCCATCTACTGGCTGTAGTAGAAATTTCATGTTATTTTAATTTTAAAAGTGTTTGTTCTCCAGTTGATGGCAGCAGCCTTCCATTAAACTATGACCAAAAAACCTACATAAATGCATAAAGGGGGTCAAAAGGACCCGTATTGGAATGAATGGTTTTCTTTAAAAAATGGGGAAATAATTAAAATAATTGATGATACAGAAATGTTTTATCAAATATAATTGTTTGCACACTTTCCTTGTATTTTTTTATGCAGCTGTAAGTTTTCTAAACAAAACTTTAGATCTGCTGTAGAGTATATTCTAGTCTGAACCTTCACTTTGATCATTTTCACATGGTCTGTGAGAAATGTGTTAAGACAGAACATTTCACATAAGATTTGCACCTTTTTAAGCATAGCTTTTGGGCAGAGTTTGCACCTCTTCCTTTGTTTGGGCCTTCAGCTGTCCTTTCCTGTGGCCTTTCTCTACTCATCTGCATCTGCAATTGCATACTGAGTAAGTTATACATTTGAGAACTTCATGACTAACATATATACACTGATCAGGCATAACATTATGACTAATATTGTGTTGGCTGCCAACAGCCCTGACCTGTCGAGGCATGGACTCCACTAGACCCCTGAAGGTTTGACCTTTGATGTTCCCGGCCTTTTAAAAATTGCTTGTAAATCGCTCATTATGCTATATTATCACCAACCACTGGATTCTATATTTTGGTCAACTTGTTTTCTTTCAATTATGAAAGGTGTTTTATTTATTTTTGAAATGTATTTGTATTTTATTTCTGAGAAAAAGAAAATCCTTTCCAGGTCAAAATGACCCAAACACAACAATCATAGCATGCTGGGTAAATTTGACCCCCTTTATGCATTAGGATTAAATGCACTACACTTTTTATTTTTTATAGATGCAAAAACAGTCATGCATTGTAAGTGTGTATTATCTTCAACTCCCACAGGATGACTTTAGTGGAGCCAGGCCCAGTTGTAACTGAGTTTGAGAACAAGGTGTATGAGGAGGCAGAGAAGATGGACCTGTCAGAGACTGATGAGGAGACCGCACAAATCTTCCGTCAGATCTACCTGCCATATTCACGCAAAATTTTTCATTCAATCGGGCAGACACCTGAGGAGGTGGCAGAGGTGAGAGTGTGGATGGGCTGTTCTTTTGGTTGTTGAGGATTCCTGTTCAATTGAGTGACATGAAAATGTCTTATTGCTTACAGCAAACTTTCCAGCTGATTGTTTCCAAGAACCCTCCATTTCGTCATCAGACCAACCGTTTGTACATGCCACTGACTGCCATGAAGCATGCTGACCCCACAGGGCGACTACCCATAGACGCATTCTATAAAATGATCTTCCAGCATGACCGTGTGTTCAATGCTAGTCTGAGTATTATGCGCATTTTACACAGGAGAATGGGTCAAGGTGCTGCCTAAAAATCCCTCAGATCGTAAGGAGAGAGGATTCTGATCCACTTTACAGCTGTGGCATTTTAGTGACAGTTTCACGACCCAAAAATGGTCTGTTCTGAAAGGGTCTTGGGTATTTGCTCAATGCAAAAAGCCATAGTGTAGCAATAATTTATCACCACTTGATGTCCACTGTAAAATCTGGATCTTGCAGCATTGTTCTAACTTTAACCTCAAGACACTTTTAATAACAATGATCAAATACATAATTGCAGTATATAACAGTTTTACCAGTCAATCCCTGGTTTCGCAGACAAGCTTAGTCCCAGACAGCACTGATTTGAGCTGTTTTAACTAAAAGCAACTTGAAACATATCTTAAAATATGTCAGTGCCATTGTTTTATCTCAAGATGCACACCAGTAATGTTTTTTTTTTTCTAAAGCACATTTATAAAAGCTACTTAAAGGCTTAGTTCACCAGAAATGATTCTGTCATTAATTAATTACTTACCCTCATGACGTTCCAAACCTTTTGTTCATCTTTGGAACACAAATTGAGAATTATAAAAGAAAAAAATTTTTTTGTCCCTCCATTGACAGTTGAAGCACCTAATACTTAGACACTTTAAAAAGTTAATAAAGAGATCGTAAAACTAATCCATATGAAAATTGAGTGTTCTAGTCCAAATTTTCTGAAGAGACTTGATTGCTTTATATGATGAAATTAATTAAGGCTTTTATTCACATATAAACATTCATCAACACACACCAGTTGTTGTAAACGGAAGCACAGGCATGTTTGATGTGCAAGATGTGTTTGATGTGCAAGAACCAATGAGGTTCATTCTCGTGTTACGCAACACGTTTAAGCTTCTGTAAGAACCAATGAGGTTCATTCTCGTGTTACGCAGCACGTTTGAGCTTCTGTAAGAACCAATGAGGTTCATTCTTGTATGTTACACAGCACGTTTGAGCTTCCGCAAGAACCAATGAGGTTCATTCTTGTGTGTTACACAGCACGTTTGAGCTTCCGTAAGAACCAATGAGGTTCATTCTCGTGTTACGCAACACGTTTGAGCTTCCGTAAAAACCAATGAGGTTCATTCTCGTGTTACGAAACACGTTTGAGCTTCCGTAAGAACCAATGAGGTTCATTCTCGTGTTACGCAGCACGTTTGAGCTTCCGTGAGAACCAATGAGGTTCATTCTCGTGTTACGCAGCACGTTTGAGCTTCAGCAAGAACCAATGAGGTTCATTCTCGTGTTACGCAGCATGTTTGAGCTTCAGCGTTTGAGCTTGAGCTTCAGCAAGAACCAATGAGGTTCATTCTCGTGTTACGCAGCACGTTTGAGCTTCAGCAAGAACCAATGAGGTTCATTCATTCGTGTTGAAAGCGTTTGAGCTTCGTAAAAACCAATGAGGTTCATTCTCGTGTTACGAACGCGTTTGAGCTTCCGTAAGAACCAATGAGGTTCATGTTTGAGCTTCGTTTGCAAGAACCAATGAGGTTCATTCTCGTGTTACGCAGCACGTTTGAGCTTCAGCAAGAACCAATGAGGTTCATTCTCGTGTTTACGAAAGCATGTTTGAGCTTCAGTAAGAACCAGTGAGGTTCATTCTCGTGTTACGCAGCACGTTTGCAGCACGTTTGAGTTCATTCCGTAAGAACCAATGAGGTTGATAAGAACCAGTGAGGTTGTTACGTTACGCAGCACGTTTGAGCTTCTGTAAGAACCAATGAGGTTCATTCTCGTGTGTACGCAGCAGCGCGTTTGAGCTTCCGTAAGAACCAATGAGGTTCATTCTCGTGTTACGCAGCACGTTTGAGCTTCTTAAGAACCAATGAGGTTCATTCTCGTTGAGCTTGAGCTTCTGTAAGAACCAATGAGGTTCATTCTCGTGTTACGCAGCACGTTTGAGCTTCCGTAAGAACCAGTGAGGTTCATTCTCGTTTTTTCATTAAAGATTCTTTCATTAAGATCTTCATTTCTGTTCTGAAGACAACAAAAGTCTTGCAGGTTTGGAACGACATGAGGGTGATTAAATGATTTTCATTTTTGGGTGAACTATCCCTCCTAATTGAACTAATGCCTAATCCTGGCTTAATCTAGACCTGTGAAACCAGGCCAATATTTCACATATTTCAATAGTTCAAATAATAATTTTGAGTAACCAGAAGGTAGCCTATTAAATAAAATATGAAAAACATTTATTTTTGGTGCTTAATTAATGAATGTTGTTGAGTATTTAAAGTATTAAAATGTTTTGGAATGGGCTTGAGGGCAGATATTGTGATGTTTGGGTTCAACAAACTTGGATTTAACACAGTAGCACTACTAGTGTCGTTTGACACTGTTACACTGCACAACAAAGCTCTTAATTTATTCATATCGATATCGAGTTTGCTGTTAGTTGTGGTGAAAGATTGATGAGATTACTGCATTCACACGATCAACAGACTGTCATCTACTCAATGTTCATCCCTGTAATCTGTCACGTGATGGGAGTAGATCTAAATATAATGCAAAAATCTACACTTTTCACCATTTGTTGATCTTGACAGTTGTAATAGTAAAAAATGTAGTAGGGTTCCATATGTAATGCACATTTCAAATGCAAAGATGTTAGCCAATCACTGCAGTGGGCGTTTACACTGATGTATCACACCAAACACGCCCGTTCAAACTGAGTGTTTAACCCAGAGGGCTAAAATCTAGTGACTAGTGGTAAAACAACTTTATTTCACACATTGGGAGGACAACATACAGTAAAGTAGGTGATTATCACAACATAAATGACTCCGAGTTTTTCTTGCGATATAGACCGATTGACTGTAGCCTACATTATCCCAAATTCTCTCTCATACATTTTTTTTTTTTTTTACTTTGGTGGAAATAGGTATACATACATTAGCATGTTTCAAGTTGGACCCGCTGCTCATGGCTGCATTTTTTATACAATCTAAAAACTATTGGGTTCAGTACGCATGGAAATATGAAAGAGGTGAGACAAAGAAGAAAACATTAGTGGAATGTAGTTTCTACTGCTTTATTAGAAGTAACATATTTTACAACTTTGTAGAAAGAAACTGTGAAAAGCTGTTTATATACAATGATTTTAAACTACTTTTAAACAAGTATAGGAAATTAATAATGACGATAGAAAATATCTACTGTATGGCTGTTCTAGTTATGCAAGACCAATATAGTCACAACCTCACCTTAATAATGCTAATAAAAAGTACATTTACTTTTTGTTCTTTTTAGTACATAATCATTTTAGAAACATAAGACTTCTCATAAACAAGTAGACCTAAAAGAGGCGAAACATATTTACAGGTACTGGAATTTCAAAAATATCTGGAGAACAGTATCATGAGAAGTGAAAGGTTATGAACAAAAGGAAGACTTATGCTTGATTAGCTAAGCTTAGTAGTACTTGTGTAGAAGAACAAAGAGGTCCAGAATGTGCTTCAAAACCACCTCAAGCCTTGAAATGTAGAAACAGTTTCAGCTGTACACTTGACATATGGGTTTGGCAAATATCAGGCACAAATACTATCTGTATGGATGTCTCTCTTGGTGATAATACAAACTGGAAAACACCGGTCAGTGTCACCAAAATCAGGTCTTGCAGTTGGGAATGTTATTTGGGGATGAACATACGAACATGTTGCAGAAAGCCAGGGGCATCACTACATAGTAGCGTTTCCCGTCTCACGCCTTCTGACCAGACACGACAGATGTCATCGTCTAAGCTCATGGGGTGGGAACTGCTAAAGATGCAGACAACACTGCATGCTATATAACACCTCCCTGAGGAGTGACAGAGCACTAGCAGACCATTAGCAACCCCGTTAGCCATGTACCCAACACACAACACATATGCTCACTACCCAAACCAAAAGGAGCTAGAATATGATTAGACCACATGGAAATGCTGGACCTGAGGGATCAAATTACATTAAAATAAATCAACCACACTGCCTTGGCTTCGTAAAGCCCCAGAGGAAGACTTTCTAGTGGTCAAGTGTCGGCTGCAGCTGTTCAGTACTGAAATGAAGTGCTCGTGACGGACCAGCAACACAGTGAGATCTGACTGGTGGGTGCCGATCAGGAATGTTTGCGGAAAGGAAGTTGAGTGTCACCGAAGAAGTGACGCAAAGCAGCAGCCTAATAACACAGCTTATTACATCAATGTTCCACAGTTAACTGTGGTTCCAAAAATGTGGTTATAAAAAGAATAAAGCAAAATAAAACAAATTTACACAAGGCAAGACTATAAGGCAGTGACTGGCAGGGATTCTGAGAGGGAGCTGGTAGAGCCATGGCCAGCTCAGGCCTTTATAAGTCGGTGAGGTCAATGAAGAAACTATGTTCAGTAAAATCATTTCCACTGATACAACACAACACTGAAAACATTCTAAACACTGGCCTGTTTTCGGGAGGCGCTTTTATGCACTGTCATTATAAATGCTGAACTAGGATTTCGGGGTTTTCATACCATCTCTCTCTCAAGCTTTTCCCCTTGAAGTGCTTCACAGACGCCCCTCTACATTCATACAAATACTTTTACAAAATGTATAAAATCATTTTAAATCAGAACATTTCACTTGTGTTGGTCTCTATATACCTCTGTTTTCATGTGCCAATCTGTTTCTGAATGCTAGACTAAATAAATATTACTAAAATTTGTAAAATTTCTAATCTCATTGTATGTGTGTCACTCAAAAAGCCCGGTGTATAAATTCTCTGTATCTGCTGATAAAACCAGGGGCGGAACAGGCGAGCTAAGCAATCGTGAGCTGCTCCTCTTGTAACAGTAGCAACATGGAACCTGAGGAGACCTCACGAGTCCCATGTAATACATTGGAAGTAGTAAGGCATTTGTTATGGGGTCACTAAAAACAACAGAGACAGAAAGAGGGTCAAAACACCCACAAGGCAGTTTGGAAAACATAAGACAATAAATAAAAAGAAAGGAATTTCCTTCAACATTTCACTTTTCTCTCAATCTATTTTTTTTTCATAAAGTTTGTTAGTTTCAGGAGTGTCCCCAAGTCTTTGAAATTAAAGACGTGGCATTCTTCATATACTTTTTTATAATTAAAAAACAAGTCCATCTGTGACAGAACGTCTTACTTCATTAAATTGTCTTCTTTTTAAGACAACACATTTCCCTTTAACTTTCTTTCTGCAGACACCAGCAGACGTCTTCTTGATGCAAAACAGTCAATCCTAATCCAATTAAAATCTTGGAAATGGGCTGACAGGTAAGTAAAAAAACAAGCCCTAGGGTGACGCTTGTCAATTCTACTCTCTCAAAGTCACAAACAGTTAAGGTAGGTCAAGCTGTTCAAGCAAACACTTGCATCTTCCCATTGGACTCCTGGACATGGGAAATCTGGGTTTGAGCAGGAGCCGTGACGGCCGGGCTGGGGGTGGAGTCAGACCAATCAGACACACAGTGAGGGGAGGGGCTAGACCAGGGCTCTGGAGACTCTGGAGAAGGGGTCAGGTAAGGATGTTCACTGGGCACATGCAAATAATGCTTGGGCGTCGCATCCATGGCAGAGCTGTAGCTGTGCTGGGAGGGCGGAGTGGGGTAATCCTCCGGGCCTGTGGTGCTGCCGCTCGCCTGTGCCGGGGGTGCCTGAGACGGGATAGCCTGTGCTTGTGAGGCCTGAGGGGCTGCTGTGGCCTGCGGAGGCTGAGGCTGTGGCTGCTGTGTCTGGTAGAAAGCTGGAGGAGGCTGTGCCTGCTGTGGTGTTGGGGGAGTGGAGGAGCCCATGCGGGTGAGGTTGGGGTTGGTAAGGGCATGGCTGTGAAGTTGCTGTGGCTGCTGCTCTGCAATGGGCGGCAGTTTGACCGGGCTAATAGAGGGCGTGTTGGAGACGGGTGTTGGCTGCAGGATGGGCTGCTGGGCATTACGGAAAACCTGCTGCTGGTGCAAGAGCATGCTGCTTTGCTGCAGGGTTGGTGTCTGAGGGAGCATGCCTGCTTGGCTACTTGCTGGATGCACCATGTTGACCATGGGCTGACTGCACTGAGAAGATGGAGGCATGCGGCTGTGCCAGTCAAACGGCACGCTTACTGGACTTACCATGCCCATGTTGAGGCTCATCTGGCCGGCATTCAGCACGTAGTTGTGGGGGCCTTGGTTGATGCTGCCTCCTTGCATGGCCACACGCCCCTGCATTGAGAGCCCTCCGTCACTCAGGTCGCTCAGCTGTGCCAGGGAGACCGCAAAAGGGCTGGTGCCATCCAGGATACTGCTGTGCACCATGGGAGTGGAAGGGACAGACATGGAGGAGTGGAAAAGGCCAGGAGAGGGCATGGCGGCCGGTGAGGTTGGATTGGTGATGTAGCCGGCATTGCTGGCGCCTCCACGTGGCGAATCCAGCGAGTCGACGGGGGAAAGCGTGACAGAGCTTTCTAGCAAAGCACTCTGCATGTCTAGCGTCAACCGTTTGTTGCGGTTTTTGGCTGAATCTTTCAGGTTGGTAGCATGCTGCCCACCCATGCCTTTAGCCCCTGGGCGACGGTTCTTCTTACCCTGCGGGGTGCTTTTCAGCCCTTGGAGGAAGTTGCTGGGAGGGCACATGAGAGGTGAGAGCGTGTGGCTACCAGACAGGTGGTGACCTGCCCCTGCATGGCCCTGTGGACTTCTCACAGTGTTATATTCATCCAGCAGCTGTACGATGTCGTGGTGCATGCGCTCCTGGGCAATATCTCGAGGGAGCCTGTCCATGTGATCTGTTATCTCCCTGTTGGCAAAGTGAGCCAACAACACCTTCACTGCCTCACAGCTACCTTCCCTGGCAGCCAAGAATAGTGGAGTCTCCTCCTGAAGATCATAAATAGATAAAAAAAAATTTAAAAACATAGCTGAGATAGAAAATTATAAGAAGCCTTCAAAACCCTCAAAACTATATAATTGCATACCTTGAGGTCCTGCATATCTTTATTGGCACCGTTCTTCAACAAGGCAACTGTAGCTTCAACATTATTGACTGCTGCTGCCCAGTGTAAAGCTGACTTTCCTGTGGAGAGAAAACCATAAAATGCAACCATTAGGAACAATGAAACTTCACAACTGGAGCAGAAAACCTGTTGTTTCTTTTTCTTTTGTGCTTACCGATTTCATCGACAGCATTGACATCAGCATGGCAGGTGATCAACTCTTCCACCATGCCCTCTACTGCCAGACGGGCTGCAAGGATCAGAGCAGTGGAGCCATCATACATGCGCGAGTCTAGGTCTGTGGCGCGGTTCCTGATCAGAATCTGAAGATGCAAGAATATGGGCTACATCAGCACTGACTTTATTTCAATAGTCCATGTTTAAACACGTATTTGATTGTAGGTGACTTTACCTGGAAAACCCCCTGTGCATCAGCTGCTACAGCTGCATGCAAAGGTGTGCGGCCTGTGTTATCCTGTGCATTTGCATCAGCCCCAGCATCCAAGAGTCTTTTAGCTGCGTCAGCTCGGGCGTAGCGTGCAGCCAGGTGTAGAGCAGTCTCTCCTGTGCGGTCGGTCTGAGCTGCAAGCGATGCTCCTTGGTAAATGAGATCGGATATGATGTTGGCTGAGGATTCTTCTGAGTCATCATCTTCAGTCACTTCTGGCTCCAGCCCACCTCCACAGAAGGATGCCAGCATCAAGGGTGTGAAGCCATCTATATGAAATAATAGTTTGTATATGTTTTAAATCAATTTGTAATTCTTGTATCTGAAGGTTATCTATGCAGAGCCGCCAATAAGAGAAAAAAAACAAACAAACAAAGTAGACAGCCAAACATATCATACCAGGGCCTCGGACATTGACATCCATGCAGTCGCTATCAAACTCTCCCTGCGGAGGTGTGAGTGCCATGGAAGGTGGCATACGGATATCTGCTGCTGCCAAGTGATGCTGTGTCCACTGTCTGCTGTCAACTGCATCCTCACCATCTGACAGAATGCTGGGCTCTTCCACCTGTACATAAAAAGCTGATATTATTAAGGCTGTTCATTCACATATATAACTTTTTCACTGATGCATACACATATACATTGAAAGAGAAATGATAAATGGTCAATCACCTTAAGTCTTTTAGCCTCTGGGCAGTCTGTGTCTATCCACTGGTCAGTGTGATTAGACAATAGAGACTCTTCCACTGTCTTTGGCATGTGTCTGCAAAGAGTCATAAATGCTAATTAGTGCCTATGAAAAGGGATATTTTGATGAAGCATACTGACAATAATTATATTAAAAGCATTGATACTACATGAGCCACTCACTTCATGCCCAGGGAATCTTGGCCCACAGGTTCTCTGCGGTTCTTGTTACTGCTCGTGTCCTTCTTGAGGAAGAAGCCCTCAGGGAACCACAGTGTGCTGTGCTCACGTTTGCGGCGGGCAATCAACATTCCCACCATCAAGATTACCAACAAGAATAGAGAAGCTACCCCTACTAGCAGTAGCTTATTCCATTCGTAATCCTCATCAATAATTTTTTCACCTAAAAGAGAATTGGTAAACGATCATAAAATTGTCAAAAGTAGCCAAGCTGGACAAATGGGGCCTATTTAAGGCAGCAGTTAAGTTGGTGTAAGTGTGGATACTTACTGCGCACTCTTTGAATGGGGTATGGGAAACGCAACATCTCACGGGCAGACAGAGCACCCAGGTATTCAGCAGCTATGTCAGCATTGCGGAAGCAGTCATCTGAGCCCTGGGAGCATAGCCTGTTGTCTATCTCCAAGTATACAATGGACCTGCAGAGGAGCCAATGAGTATTTGTAAAGGTACACTCACATTAGTGAGACTGGCAAAATTTTGCAGGCAAAGGAGGTCCGTTGTCAATATTTTAGCGATGCATTAAGCACCACTTCCAAAATACGCAACTTTATTATTGGTCAACACAGCAAAAAACTTCAAATAAAAAAAAGCTTGAATCCAATGTGTTACGCAAAATGTATGAACAATACGGGATCCTATTGCGGTAAATGCAATTTGCCTGCAGAATTTCGCCATACAAAGGTAAATGAAATTACACTGTTTACATCAGTAGCCCCAACTTACCCAATGACTTCCTGCTGTGGATGAAGCTCTCGTTTAATGCGTGTCTCACGGCCTGTATAGGGTCGAATCATGTATTCTCCATTCTGATCACGGCGGAAACGCAATGTGGTGCGGAGGATAGCACTTAGTTTCTGCAGGAAAGCGGTTTGTGTCCTTAGCAGCTCCTCTGGAGGCAGCAGGACTACAATGACCAACACATCTTCCGCAAGATCTTCTGGAATCTTCCCAGCACAATCCAGTCCATCCCAGCCACACTCTTCAGTATTGCAGCCTTGATCACAGAGCCCATCTGCGTAATGGTCGGTACAGTATGTCTCATAGATGGGGCTGAATGAAGAGAGACTGCATTAGATAAAGACCATCATAAACCGTCCTATGAAGCATGATAAAATTGTACAGGACTTACTTGCAGACTTTCTCTTTGTTCCTGCAGTCAAAGTTATCGTACAGGCACTCTGCATTGTTGCAGAGCTCATCACACTGGCTGTTGTTGAAGAGCCGCCAGCAGCGAGGGTCTGAGCAGTGTTCCCAGGGGTTCACAGCCAGAGAGCAGTCACCTCCATCAAAGCGGCAGGCAAACAAATTACATTCTTTGTCACACACACCATCACTGGCCTTGCCGTGGCATTCAGCAATAGGGCAAGGAGGAGGAAGAGGCAAAAGCCTGGGCTCCTTTTCGCATCGTTTGCCTGTCCAGCCATTGACGCACTGGCAGTGGAAAAAAGGAAAGCCGATTTCTTCTGTACACAAGCCACCATTGTGGCAGGGCTTGGAGGAGCAGCCCTCACTGCTGCGGTGCTGACACAGTGGCCCGCCAAAGCCCTGAATACAGGTGCAACGTGCACCTCGTGAGGTAAGAGTACAGCTCCCACTGTTGTAGCAAGGCAGCTCTTTGCAGTTCATGCTCCTCTCACAGTTAGCACCTGCGTACCCCTGAGAAAAAGACAATGAGGAGTTAAGTAGTTGATTTTGAAGTTTAATACAGTACAATAAAGATGGAAACACAAGATCATAATGCTATAGTTGATACATTATGTCATATAAGGCCTGGATACTCACAAGCTGACAGGTGCAAGTGTATCCTAGCGGGGAGCTGCCAGACACAGAGCACACTCCTCCGTTCATACAGGGCTGAGACTCGCACACACTGAATCTATTCTGACACCCTCGTCCTGAAGACAAAATTAAGTTAGCATTTAGACACAATCTTGGATATGTACCTCATGGACACATTCAGTTTTCAGACATCCCTCACCTGTGAAGCCTGGCTTGCACATACACTGGTAATCATTGGGTAACTGTATGCAATCCAAGCTGTTGAAAGAGTTGCAGGGGCTGGAAAGGCACTCGTTGATATCTCCCTCACAGCGTTCTCCAGTGAAGCCTGGAGGGCAGTTACACCTGTACCCACCAACCCTGTCCACACATGTGCCGTTATTTTGACACTTGGCCAGGGGCCATGAGGGAACTGCGCAGTCATCCTCATTTATCTCACAGAGGACCCCTAAAAAAAGGTCATAATAAAAACATTACAGTGACATTTTTCCAACCTATGTATAACCTATGTACACTATCGTTTAAAAGTTTGCAGACAGTAAGATTTTTTTCTTTAATACTGTTTTCAACATTGATGATTATAATAAGGAATGTTTCTTGAGCAGAAAATCATTTAGAATGATTTCTGAAGGATCATGTAACTCTGAAACTTCTGTAATATTGTGAGAAATGATTACAATGTTAAATAACTTTTCTAATACATGCAGCTTTGGGGAGCAGAAGAGACTTTTCAAAAACATTTAAAAAATCTTACCGACCCTAAACTTTTGATGGTAGTGTACATGTAGATTTTTGCACTTAAGGCTAAAGGACTCTTTTTGATTCAGGTATATTTTTCACCATAACTTTAGAATTTTTATCTTACCAAGCGTTCCTGGAGGGCAGGAGCAAATGTAATGTCCCACCAGGTCAATGCAGGTTCCTCCATTCTGACACGGGTGAGACTGACACTCATTGACCTCTCTCTCACAGTTACTCCCCTCATAACCAGGCATACACTGGAGGAAAAACAGGTCAGTCCAACACTGTTCTGAAATATCTTCAGTTATTCATATTCTGTAGTTAATTAGGCCTTGTACTAGTATGATAGTATATGCTATTTGTACCAGTGGTAAGATGACTTACATCACAGGTGAATCCTCCCGTGTAGCTCCTGCAGGTGGCGCCATTGAGGCAAGGTTTGTCCTCACAGTGGTCAAACTGGGACTCACAGTAACTGCCTGTGTAGTCTGCGGGACATTTGCAGTAGTGTGTGTAGCCGGTATTGACACAGTGTCCACCATGGTGGCAAAGCTCATCTGTCTGGAGACCTGTGTGAGAGAGAGTGTGTGGACCGTTGACAAGGAGAAGATCACAGGGAAGTTGTATACGTAAAAAAAATAAAATAAATTCACATCTATTTCTATATACCTCTCTGCCTGGCTGCAATTTCACAGGACACTCCTGGGATGTCACAATAACGACCTGACCAGCCACCCAAACAGTCACATGTGAAGGAAGCATCTTTCTGTCTGCAGCGACCACCATTCTTGCATGGGTTAGAAGGCCTGCACCAATCAACTGGATACTAAAAGAGAGATTAAAAAAATAATTTTCAGTGAAAATTTATTTTCACTGGTTCCATTCCATCCTTGATTTTATTCCTTAATTATTTATTTTATTCTAATATTTATTTTATGTAATATCAAAAATAGTATAAGCATGTTAATGTTACAGAATAAATGTTAGACTAATACCTGGCAACGGGGGCCAGTGTAACCTTTCGGACATGAGCAGCGATATGACTCCAGGGCATCTTGACATACTCCTCCATTAAGGCACGGTTGAGAGTCACACTCGTTCACTTCATACTGGCAGTAATCTCCAGTGAATCCTGAGCGGCAGGTGCATTTGAAGCCATTGATCCCATCAGTGCAGGTGCCTCCATTAAAACAGGAGCTAAAACAAAGGCGAGATGACTTGTTTATAAGCTACTAATGGCTACAGCATTTCTTTTATAAGCTACGAGTGACTTCATGGTCTCACCTTTCAGTACAGTCTGGTATGTTGGTCTCACAGAAAAGGCCTGTGAAACCTGGTTTGCAGGTACATGTGTAGCTGTTGACGTAGTCGGTGCAAGTGCCTCCATTCTTGCAGGGACCGCTATGGCACTCATTCACCTCAGTAGCACAGCGTGTCCCTGTGAAGCCTGGCAGACAGCTGCAACGGTACGAGTTCACTCCATCTGTACAGGATCCTCCGTTCAGACAGGGGTCTGACAAAATTTGAGAAGACCATTAGACCACATCAACCGTGCTGAAGAAAGGCTTGACTGTTTTCTTTGTAAGATCTGCAATAAAAATCTGGTTTATAATCGAAAATTGAACTCACTTGGTGAACAATCGTTGATATCAGTTTCACAGTTGGGACCAGTGTAGCCAGCACGGCAGGAGCACATGTAGCCACCCAAAGTATTCGTACAGGTCCCACGGTTCTTACATGGGTTAGAGGTGCATTCATTTATGTCATTGTTACACAACTGACCTGTGGTGTGAAGGACACTCAGAGTTAAGACATGCTTCAGCAAACTCAATTCCTTTATGCTTGAATCAGAATGTGATTAGTGACTTACCCTGCCACCCAGGTTGGCAGTTACACTGGTAGCCCAGGTAGTCGGGCGTGTGCACACAGGATGCATGGTTGGCACAGGGGTTGGGAGAGCAAGGCATGAGCAGTTCTGCACAGGTGGGACCACTATAAGGTGGCTCACAGAGACAGGTGAAACTGGCGACTCCATCCACACAGGTGCCTTGATTTAGACACGGGCTAGAGGCACACTCGTTGATGTTCACCTGACATAAGTTACCTGAGGATGCGAGTGAAAGACAGCGGTCAGAATGTAGCTATTGGCAAAAGCAGTGCAATTCCTAAGAACGGGAATTTCCTTATTAAGGAAACATTACACCCTTTTCAGCAGTAGAGGTTAAAAATAAAATATGAGAGGACAGTCTGTTCTTCTCGGTATAACAATGTGTAATAAAATCTCTTTTTGTTGTTATTATTGTATTACGCATACTGAGCTAATGTAACGTATATCTCACCTCTAAAACCCTGCCGACACTTGCAGGTGAAACCATTGAGCTGGTCGAAACAGGTGCCTGCATTCTGGCAGGGGCTGGGTAAACAATCGTTTCGGTCTAGGTCACAGTTCTTACCCACCCATCCAGGCTCACAGTCACACCGATAGCTGCAGGAGCAATACAAACAAGAGTCACACTCAAAACAAGTCTCCATTTATTGACTTCCTGCTGGTTTTAAAGTTTGTAATGGAGCTGTACCCATTAGGGTCATCCCTGCAGGTCCCGTGCAAACATGGACTGCTGGCACACTCATCCACTTGTGAATAGCAGTATGGGTCGTGGAAGCCTTCAGGGCACTGGCAGTGGAAGCCGTTCTCATCATCTACGCAGGTCCCTCCATTGCGACAGGGGTTCGACTGACACTCATCAATCTCATCTTTACATTGAGGTCCTGAAAGGAATGGAGGTTTATTATGAGGTAACACTAACACTTTATTTGACAGTGTCCTTGTTACATATTTTACATGTGCTTACTATAGTAACAATAGTAAATTGTGCATAATTGCAAGTAACTAACCCTAACCGTGTAGTGAGCACATGTTATTTAATATTACTCGGTACTTAACTGTATAATTACACAGCAACAAGGACAGCTTAGAAATAAAGCTTAACCGAGGTTTATCTTCTGTATATCCCTGAATTCGCAAACTCAAGGGGGTGTTTAAAATGTACAAGAAAAGAGGGGGAAGATTACTCCCTGTCTCACCGGTAAAGCCAGGTTTGCAGACACATTCATAGCGGTTTATGCCATCTTTGCAGATTCCGTAGTCACAAGGGTTGCTAGCACAGTCGTCAAAGTTGATTTCACAGTTGGTACCTGTGTAGGAAGCAAAAGCCTTCTTTAATATGAAACACAGAAAACTGAATATACCTAATACAGATGAATTAGTAAGACATCATCTCTCACCTGAGGTGCCATGTTGACACTGGCATATGTACTTGTTGACTAGGTCCACACATTTGCCAGCATTCTGGCAGGGGTTGCTGTGGCACTCGTTGAGCTGGTTCTCGCAGCGGTAGCCAGTGTAGCCAGGATCACAGTTACAAGTGTAACTGGCAATGCCATCTACGCAAGTGCCATGGTGGCACGGGTCAGGCTTGCAGTTATCGATGTTGCTCTCACACAGCCTTCCTTCAAACCCTGAGGACAAAGAGGAAGCGTTTGGGAGTGAATAAGCAGAGAATGATGCTTTTCTGTAAGCCAACATCTCAAGGGCTGAGTGAGGTGATGAGAACGGATAAGTATCAGCTTTACATGAAATCTCTGCTGCTCTACAGGTTCCTGCATTTGTGGTTCTTACCTGTCAAGAACAATTTCCCCTCTGCGGACCATTACTGCATAAGCTAGGTGAGACGAAACTGCATTGTCCTCGTTCAGTATTTCCATATTCCTACTGTCTGCTCATGATCACTGTAGCTCACAAACTTTGAGTGATTCAATGCCCTTTATTTGTGTTTTTGTCTGGGGTGTAAATACTTCCTCGGTTTCGCTTGTACTCTTTATTCTTCTTATCCAGCACCCCCTTGACTGCCCCCTGCTTTTTTGGTCTGAAAATGTCTCTCCTTTTTCCCTAGTCTCAATCCGTTTTTTCTCTCTTTTCTGTCTGCTACCTCCGTTTCCTTCTTTCTCTCTCTCTCTCTCTCTCGTGAAAGGTTCTACAGTTTGGAGTCTCTGTTCCCGTGGTTTCCATGCCTACAGGCTGTCAAGGCAGCAGCCTTGTGAGGAGCAGGGCAGGGCTGGGCTGCGGTAGTGAGAGAGAAAGTGAGAGAGCCCTTCACAGGCCTCACAGACCTGCTTTTGTCCCCTCGAGTAGCAGGACAATACCCTGCGTCCCAGCTAACGGGACAGCTCAGCAGAGGGGAACTGGAGCACGGAGAATACCAAACAGCAGGCTGTTTCAGACAATACACAAACTCCACGTCTGTGCTTTCTAAAAGCCAAGAGACACATGCAGTATGTACTGTATCTTTAGCCCAAAACATTCACATACAAGCTCATGCTAATTTGTTGGACAAATCAAACCAGAAAACAGCCATTCCTACAGGCACAACTATGTCAAAGTAATTGTTGGGAGCTTTGGTTGTGCCATACGTCGCTGTGTGGGTATGCATTGTGGGTTGTACAGATGAACAGATGTCGGGGTGATTACCGAGCATAACCCCCAACGTCAGCAGCTGCTGGCCTTGGTGACCCTGTGACATTGGGGTCTGCAGGGCAGAGGAGGGGGATTTGGAGCTTTTCGTCAGTATGCCCAGCAGTATGATCACAGAAACATGAAGTAAAGCATTTGACCCTGAGATCACTACAGGCAGGTGTATGAATGTAGTCAGTGATGATGATTTTGACTTTGAACCCTGAAGGTATCCACAAAACTCTTGCACAGCAAGCACACACACAATCATACACATCTTCATTTAGCAGCTTACCTTCAGCGCAGCGGCATTCATACCCATTGGGCCGGTCAATGCACTTGGCTCCATTTTGGCAGGGAGTGCTGGCGCACTCATCAATGTCGATCTGACACATGGTGCCAGTAAACCCTGGGACAGGCAAACATAGAGGTTATAGGTCAGTCTGAGGCAGCAGAGGTGAGTTCTACACACTGATCGGGTCATTAGGTTCAGCTTTGGGGGCAGAAGAGCTCGGTCTAGTGGTAGATGTCTGCACCTTGGCTTATTCAAAGTGATATTGAGTTTTGAATAGAGATTCACTTAAATTCAAATGGAGATTTGTCCAAAACTTTATGATCTCAGTGGTCTGTATCATCAATAAAATTTGCACTGTGGCTTGACATCTTCCAGACCATTGATAACCAGAATTTAAAAAATTTGACTTGAATATGTTGAGGTTCTGCATTCTCTGAATCCATCCAACTATCACAATCTGGACTGGACTGCATTGAAATGTTTTTTATCAGTCATATTCTAGAGTTGACCTGTGCATTATAGTCTGAGTATGTAGACAATTACTGAGCACTACGTTTGAATATTAACTAGCTCTTTATAAAAAATGTTTTGCCATTTTTGATATTAAGTTTCTTCACATTTTTGCAGTGATTAAAATTAGTATTCTGGACAATGTGCATCTATGAGGGGGCAGTAGGTTTTAAACTGACTAATATCCCTTGTCTGGGAAAACTTTCTAGTAAGTATGAAAAAAATGGCAGGGGCCCCACAGAAATGTTCATTTCTGCATCTTTAGAGGGTGTTGTGTTGATTAACAGTGTTATGATGGGATCTATGTTGATGCCTAGGGCAGAAGGTTAGAAGGGGGAGATGCTAGAATTGTTTTCTTCAAGGCCAGTGGCCCTCCCCCTTTCCTTGCACAAACGCTACCGGCTCAATAGCTAAATGGGGGGTGCGGGGTTGTCTGCCCCAGATGTAAATTGCAGACATGGAAAAGAATCTCATTAGCAGGGCTGCTGTTCCCCCCACCACCTCTATGCAGAGAGAGATGGGTGAGACTGCTGTCCCTTCTCTTTGGACAAGTTGGGAAGGGAGGGGGGGTGTGTGTGTGCTTGTGTAGAGGGGCCACAATGGTGTCTTTGTTTGGGCACGCAGTTGCATATCGCTAAAGACTGCACTCTAACGAGTAATTACGCAAAAACTCTATCAGGCTAGGGGGCAAAGCTGGGTTTAGCCAGATATTACATGAATCAAGATTGTATATTAAGTGACCACACAAGTAAATTTTGCATACATACTACTGAACTGGTGATGCTAAGAAAATTACATGTTTCATACCTGGCTGACAGGTGCAGGTGAAGCCATTAACCATGTCTCGGCAGATGCCATCGTTTACACAGGGGTTGCTCTCACATTCATCAACGTCCACCTCGCAGTACTTCCCTTGATAGCCTGATAGAGAAACAATCAGAGTGAAACACAGTTCTAACCCTCAATGCACTGTAGACAGATCTCAGACATTTGTTCTCACAACACAGGGGCCCATAGACACACTGAGATGTTCTGCTACATTGCACCCTACAGCAAGTTCATGTCTCTGAGGAAATGGAGAATTGCTCCGACTATGCAAACTGAGGCCCCTGCTTTGACTAGAAGCACCACACCCTACTGTCCGCAGGATGCCCTGTGGTCATCTCTCCATTGAGAACACACATGTTCTATAATCAGCAGAGGGCTGCTCTTGTGTGTCGCCCCATTCAGGTGAAACAGAGTGTGGGCCGGGGCCAGAGCACTGACGGCGGCATGGAATCAGAAAGAATTGGCCCCTCCACGTGAGCCAGGGCCAAGTTGGCGATGATAAGGAGGGTGGGGAAGAAGAGGTGTCTGTGGAAATGAAAGGGGTACGAGCAGAGGTGGGGGGAGGGGATGAGAGTGCTGGGAAAAAGTTTGCTCTCTCTCTATGTGCGAAGGGCGAGGAACGGAGCACAGAGGGGCCCCATTGTTCCACTCCATTCCCACCACTCAAGATCTCATTATAATTCACTGCACACTCCTCCCCCTCTCTCCCAGATTGCCCAATACACCCCGCTCCCAGCGTCGATTTGTATAGTTCCCCAAAAAAACTAAAGATGCATGTAGTGCAGGGTACAAGTTTTTACTGAACGTGTGTGCTGAAGACACAAAGCCAACAGTGATCTGTAGTTTCTCTGACTTACCCATGTGGAAGGAGTTCTTCTATTTCAATTGAATTACCCCTCCCCAAAACGACCACAACGTTATTACATAACAAACCCTCCTCTTCTGAACTTTTCCACATTAGGTCTATATAGTCATATAGTCTGGAAGTCTACATTGATCGGAAGCAGATTTAACATGTCTGTGTAAGCTAAGGTCAAGTGCACTGACATACCAGGCATACAGATGCATGTGAACTCGCCGATACGGTCCAGGCAGGTGGCGTCGTTTTGGCAGGGCATGGACAGGCACTCATTGATATCAATCTCACAGCGAGGGCCGGTGTAGCCCCGTCCACACTGGCACTGGAACGAACCCTCCGTATTTACACACTTCCCAAAATGCTCGCAGGGGTTGGCACCTGGCACAAAAGGAGTCAGTTAACATTTACTCTCTACTGAGAGAGACAAAGATGAGGGAGAGACAGAAAGAATCAACGAGAGATGGAGCCATACGCAATGTTGTAAATTTACCAATAGAACATTCATCCATGTCTTGGTTGCAGGCTCCACCAACAAAGCCAGCAGGGCAGGTACAGATGGCACGGCCATTCAGAGGGTTAGTGTCACACACGGCCCCCTCATTACAGGGGTTACTGACACAAGCATCATCCAGATGACAGAGCAGACCTGTAGGGACAGCAGAATGTCACTAATTGGACTCCAAGGACAACGAACAAGGCCTAAAAATAAGGAGGGATGATAAAGGCAGTCATACCAGTTTTGCCCACCGGGCACTCGCAGAAAAAGGAGGCCACGCGGTCATGACACGTGGCGCCGTTGAAGCAGACAGCTGTGGCACAGTCATCAATGTTCTCACTGCAGTCATCCCCAGTCCAGCCATTGACGCATACACAGGTGTGCCCTCCAATGGTGTTGAAGCATGTACCACCATTGTGACAAGCATTGGGCTGCATGAGACACTCGTTGACATCCTCAGCACAATACTGGCCTAAAGACAGAATGACAAATGTCAAGTTATTTTAACTTAAAAATGAGCAGTAAACATGAAAAACAAAAGTGTATATTTACCTGTCCACTCAGGCGGACACTGACAATTGTACGTGTTGACACCATCTACACAGATCCCACCATTCATGCACTTGTGTCCAGGGCAGTCATCCACGTTCTCCTCGCAGTTGTGTCCCCTGAAGCCTGGGTGGAGAAATGAAATATGACACAGGAAACAGGGGGAGGGGGAGGGTAAATGTGGGAAGAATAATGCCGGATCTATTCCTCACTCCCCAACACACCTAATAACTTTCACTTAATCCTGCTCCACAACCATTGATAAATTGATGAACAAAGTAAAGTGAGCAGTAAAAAGGTTCAGTGGGTGTTGAGTGTTTACATATTCTCACGGCGGTTCCCACAGCGGCAAAGCCAGGACCTGACAGAGCTCTGCTCTAGAGGGCCATACTCCCTGTCGTGTTTGCTTGTTTTATAATCTCTCACGGTTTCAATGACTTCCTCTCTTGCGAGCAACATTTCCTGCTTGCTCCCCAGAGGGAAGCAGAAAGGCAATAAAGTAAATTCCTGCCCAGCAGCCCACTCGCTTTCCCTCTTCCACGCTTTGACTGTCTTGCTCACTCTCTTTCTCTTTTGTATCTTTCTGTCACTCAGTCTGAGCTATTTATAGCAAGCATGAGGTATCACTGCCTGGAAAGTCCAGACGCTTTGGGAAACCCCGAATCCAAGGGATGGGCATAAGTGTGGGAATGTGATAATGGGTACGTGTCTACATGAATGCATGCATGCTTTCTGTCTGTTTGTACCTGGCAAACAAGCACATTCGTAGGTGTGATCACCGGTCTGATGGCAGGTGCCCCCGTTGAGACACTGTGAAGGGGCGCAGGGCTGGGTGGGCACCTCACATGTGCGTCCGCTGTACCCAGCAAGGCACTCACAAAGGAACGAGCCATGCGTGTTCATGCAGATGCCACCGTTAAGGCATTTTCCGGGTTTGCGACATTCATCAATGTCATTGCGACAATTTTTTCCCTGATACCCAGGTGGACACGAGCAGTTGTAGTGATTATTCCAATTAGCACAACGGGCACCATTGGCACAGGGATTTGTGGCACATGCATCAATCAGGGAACAATCCTGACCTGCAGACACAAGAAGTATCATTCATAAATAGCCTTATATTTCCCACAAACTGTACCATGATGACATGAAGACACACTCAAGCTTACCTCTAAAACCTCGCTGGCACACACAGGTGTACTGTGGGATTCCATTAGCAACCTGGCTCTTGCAAGCTGCTCCATTTAGACAAGGCAAGCGGTGACAGGGGTCCAGATGCTGACAGAGCAAACCAATATAACCAGGCCGGCATCTGTCGAGGGGCACAAATTTAGAACATGAGCACCTGAGTATAAAAGCATTTCAGTGGGACATCAGAAACATCTATCAACAGCCCAGGTCCAGTATCTCACCAAACTCATGCACAGAACATATAAATAGTAAATATACTAAGCTTATTATAAAGCAAGGTTAGGGAGCAGGTGATAATCCACACGCACACATGCACACACGTTTCCATGTTTTATGAGGAATTTCCATAGACATAATGATTTTTTTATACTATACAAACTGTATATTCCATTCCCTATCCCTACCCCTGAACACAACCCTCATAGAAAACTTTATGCAGTTTTAAATTTAATTTTTTTTTTCTCCATTTAGGATGATTTATTTTCCATGTGGACCAAAAAAAAATTACTGGTATTATTACCCTTGCAGGGACTTTGGTGGTTTTACCTTGCAAACTGTATACAGTGTTCCATGCATTACCTCACAATGGAGACCACTCAAAAGACAGGAGACAACAAACCATAGGTATGATATGGTGGTAAAGTCACTTTGTGGCAGTTGAATACAGTTCTTTCTGCTCTAATTCTATGCTTTTCAGTACAGGAAATTTATCTTGATGGACAATTGAGTGGGACCTGAAACTGAACAGGTAAGATAAAATAAACAACATTTTCTTAAAAAAAGGCCGCCTCTCTCATGGGCTCTGTGGCCTTTGGTAAGCTAGACTTGAGAAGCCAGTGTGTGTTGGGTAACCCTACACCCACACAGGGAGCCCCGCCACAGGATGAACTCCCACATCAAAAAGACCGTTTGAAGCTGATGACAAGCACTGGGATGGTCTGTTCTCTCTGTGTCCCCCCTCAGGCCCTCTCTCTCTTTTCACTGTAAAACAACCCCTGGGCAGAGACAACAATGGCTTTTCCTCCTCTTTCTGTTACAGGATGACCACTTTTTACACTGAGCTATCTGTCTCTTTGTTGTTTTGCCTCTTTTGTGGTTGGTGTCTCTTCCCCCACACAAAATTGAAGCGGTTTCTCTCTGACCTTGGAGAGGGGCTTCAAATAAGGGCTTGGCATATAGGGGGTGCTGTTTTAGACTTCTGCTGGATCACAGAGAGAGCCTGCTAGCTCTATGATCTATACTTTCCATTCAACCATTTCCTCAAAATTAGAGATAATTCAAACTCTGGTGACAACAGTTTTTTAACCCAGCAAGACAATAGAGGATGACTCCACAGTGTTCTGTTGTCTGGAGGACACACCTACAGCAATGTTTCATATGGGAGTATTAAAATATTCTGGAACTGGAACCAAAAAGTAGACATAAGGGAGCCAAGATTAAGTTTACGGTCTTAAGTTGCTGGCGTTGAGAATCCCAAGTCTTATGATTAATGACACTTATGTCTGATACTGAACAGGACCTGTTATGTTAAGATTAATTCAATGCTTGATGGTGTAGAAGAGGAGAAAAATGTTAAATTGCTTTACTTGCTTTGTTCACTGGTGATGTCTGCTTAATAACAGTACTGTTGACTTAACAACACAAGCGTGTATATATGTTGGTTGTTTTTATCATAAAGTCTGAGAATTTGAAGTGAAAGAGGCCAACTGGACCAAGCTGAACACAATTAATCATGTCTGTTTTTACTATTTTTACAATACAGCCAGCAACATGAAATTCAGAGTTGAAATTCACTTGACTCTAAATGCAAAACGAGGAAAGATCAGCAATAAGAAAGAAAACATTCTTCATGAATACCCAGGGCTGCTCCTCCATCTCCAGAAGTCCCCAATGCAGCACACTGCTTTTCCCTATGAACCCTTCACATGCTGGGAGGTCAAATGTCAGAGGTCAGCAGTCTGATTGTGATGATAATGTCAGGCAGTGTAGTGGGGGGCCGGGCGGGGGTGTCTGTTAGGGAGAGAATGTCTTTTGGAGGGTGGGATGGGGGAAGAGTCCGGTACGGAGAGTCATGTCCTGTCATATTTCCTGTAATCCCTCGTCTCCTGCTCTGAAAACACTCACACTCTTTCTGAATCCCAGATCCCTGTTGCTGTGGCAACCTCACAGACGACCGAGCAAGCCTGACACCCCACCAATCACCCCCTACCCTTCATCCCCTTGGCTATTTGTCATGGCTTGGCTGGGTTTATTTAGAGGCAAATTAACTATGTCTGGAATCTTGGGGGTCACGGAAAAAATGAAACTGGGAGTTGCGGCACAAAAAGAGTTTTGAGGAGACAGGGGAGGAGACCCGCATCAAAGTTCAACTAGCATGCAGTCTGACACTCAAGCCATTATAAAAATTGCCATTCTGTGCGATAGGCCTTTTAAAGAATGCCGATACACAGCCTGCTTTACAACCTGTTGTTTCCCCGTCTTCGGCCTAGGAAACAGTTTATGTAAAATGTACAGAGTGAATGAGTGCATGTGTACATGGGCATTGAGGAATTTGTGATAAAGGCCAAACGGGTCAGATTCTGGGGTACATCTTCTAACTCAGCAATTTTACATGCATCTTTTGTTTAAAAACAAAAAAACACATATATATATATATATATATATATATATATATATATATATATATATATATATATATATATATATAATATAATTCAATAATAAAAATAATAATTTGGTCAGCAAATGGTTAAATAAAAGAGAAACTTTTTGGACAAATCACAATGGGCAGCATCACTGAGGAACTGCTTGTGGGATTTCAAAGAGTTACTGGACTATGAGGAATTGTGGATGTGTTGACAAGAGCTATTTCCACACACAAAGAGAGGGAGCCTCTGGCCTTACAAAACATGATAACATGCATGTGTGTGTGAGTTTTGGAATGCATCCCCTCTTTGTGTGTGCATCCATGCTGGAGCTTCATACTTATTGGATTGTGAAAACCTTGGTGAAAGTGTGAGAATGTGTAGATATTGGTCAAGTAGCAGCGGGGGAGGTTAAAATATTTGTCCTCACAAGGTGTGCTGCAGCCAAAACACACATTCTTTTGTCTAGGCCTTGGCTGTGCCTATCATTCGTCCAAAAACAGCCAAGAGTCCTATCAGAATTTTCAGAGTGAAAAATAACTCATTGTAAAGGGCCTTCAACCCTGGCAGGAACTCAGCTGTGAGCGAGAATGTTCTGCAAAGAAGATTTTGGACGAATGGAAATTGGCCGTTTTTGCTTTTAGACAGGTGTGGGATGTTACTCAGAATGACCACTGAGTCAAATTTACTAAGAGTTGAGCCCAGGTCCCTAAGGAATACAGTAGACAAGGGTGAGATAGGAAGAGGGCAGAAACAGTAATCCTCCAATGTCACAACACCACTGATGGCTCACGCCAGCTGCAAATAGCACCAAACAACTGTTCACATCTGTCAGCACTGCTTTGGCTTTCTGCCTTCTCTCTGCTTCTTTAAAGGATTACACCCAAAACAATGGCACTATTCTGTCTGTGAATCTCCAAACAGATGTGCACAAACACACACACACGGAGTTAGATCACATGCACAAGTATAGCAGCACACTCACAGCACATCTTCGCTGATAATGTTGGAAGTAGGTTAATGAAGCAGTTAGACAGGTTGACAATTGAGCAATGACTCTTAACTGAGAGAAAGAAAAAACTCAGTGCACTAATGCAGTCAAACACCACCACAAATACCTCACATGCACTTTAAACGTGTTGTGTGACTTACGAAAGATTTCCTCTCCTAGGACGCTGAGAAACCACAAGACATATCAGACTGAGAAAACAATGGACAGGGCTTTATTCATATATATATATATATATATATATATATATATATATATATATATATATATATATATATATATATATATATATAGTATAGGTGTGCCTATGGACTATATCAAAAGCATTACATGGGACCTAACAGACTCTCGTGGACTTGTGTAACGTATATGCATGTACACAGGGGCTTTTTGGATGCTGCCGGAATGATTTATGTGTGTGAAGCTCGGCATCTCTGCTTGCTTTTGAAACTCAATGCCGTTTTTCCTGATCTCTGGGTCATTGTGGCAGTGTCACCTGACACTATTCTCTTTAGCACAATACCATACAATCATCTAGCATTCTAAGGTCACAACACCTGTAGAAGAGAAGCACAAACACACCACATCTTTCTGAAAGTGCCTCATCTGGTCAGTCATGGTCCAGGAGGCACCAAGCATGAGAGAGTTCCCAAAAGGATTCCAATCTCCCGGGTACTTGAAGCCATCCTTCCCACACTGAGGTGAAAGACAATAACCATGCATTTCACACAGCCAACTCTTTCGTGAGTAGGAAGTCAGTTGAGTATAGGTCACCTGCTATTAATGTCACTGTAACTAAACCCTGTTTTGTTTGCTTTGAAAACTGATGTTTTAAAGCAACGTTCAGGGTATCAAAATTCCGAAAGTCCCCTGAAAAATGTCTGTGGCTGGGTTTGGCATATAGCTGCTCCATTCCTTTGTAAAGAGCCCATACTGACACCACACTGCCAACTAGAGCCTGTTCCCCCTCCCCCAACTGCCCCCTCTCAGCTCCCCATCTTCTCAAAGAGGAACCAAAGTGGGGGTAGGGGAGCATTTTGTGGGCCAAATAAAAGAGCTAAAGTAGTCAGAACCCTATTGTTTAGGGACGGGGGAGCAGTGGCCCAAACAGCCAGGCTTTCAGGCCTGTGCTCAAACGAACCAACAGGCCTCTGCTGTAGCCTGGCAACAGTAACCCATGGCTGAGGAGAGAGTTGAAAGGGTGGGGGTTTGTGAGGGCAGAACTTTCACAGGAACTGAACCTTCCATATAAACTTTCTATTAAATCACTGAAAGTAGAGGAAATTTCAAAAAATTGGAATAAAAATTGTGCCTACCGCACATGAAAAGGGTTTTGAGAATATGGTTGTAGGCAGGCTCTCAATGTGGATCATAAGTTGGAACTTTCCAACCAGAAACAACCGTCAACCTGTGGAAATATGTAGATTGGTAGATATGTAGAGAGATATCCATGTTTTTGTCTTCTTTTGGTAACCCATTATCCTGCTGTGTTAAATTGGCCACATAATTATTTATCTGTGGGATTATTATAATAAACTGGAAGTGGACTAAAATGGTCCATCAAGAATCTTAGCTAAAGCCTTAAACTACAAATTCACACAAACACTACAGGGCAAAATACGTTCATCAGATCATATTTGATGCTTTTGAAAAACATTTGCATATAGGAATTTATGTCAATGCTCACAAAACCCCCCAGAATTTCTGGTATTGCTAACAAGCCAACCACAACCGCATTGCATGCACCCCAGACTCGAGGTCTTCCAAAGCATTCTTCGCTGTACTTCACCACAAAACCCCACCCCAGCACCTAAAACGATCCAGATCTCTTGGAACTCAAAGAGAAGCAGGCTTTTCTTACTGATTCTGCAGATCTGAAGACTATTGGTAATGCATTTTTACACTGACATGATTCAAGAGTCTGAGAAAACTAGAAATGAAAGAGACATTTTGCTTTCCACAACCACAAACTAAAACTCTACGTATCTTCAAAATAACTTTTAGCTATAACCTGGTGTGTCCTGCAATATGCATTAAGCAATCTAACTGGACATTTTACAATCCCCCATTTTGTGGTATAAAGTACATCCTGTAAAATGCTGCCAACCACTCTAATCTCGCTCATAAATCACAAAATATGCAGAAAGTCAGGATGAAAACTCCTAGTTCATCTCTACATCATATTTAGAAACACTTTGGAAAGCTTTAACGTGGCTGTGATCAGAAAACAGCTTCAGAGAGTCTGATAAGAGTAGAAGGGAACACTCAGGTAGAGGCCAAAGAATGCCTCTTATCTCCAACTCTGTCACCCATAAACTTCTCAGATCCTTGGTCTTATCTTCCCCATTATCAATAAACACCCCAACAAACTACACCTTTCCTCCTTAGACTATCAGCTATACCTACTCCCGGCAGTACACTGTATGTGTATCATCATATCAGATTGAATTAAATACAAGTGATTAGCAAATCTTTGAATCAAGAATTTATAGGGTGGTTAAAGTAGATTATGTCTCTGGACCCTAGTAGATGAGCCGCACTCACACAAAACACACTGAAGGGTCAAATAAAAAGTTAGAAAAAGAGAGAGGGCAAGAGCATATCATAAGCTCTCCTCAGCTGTCTTGATAGACAGGATGTGAGTAGAGTAGAGGGGTCAGGAGTCAGCACTTCCTGTGACAGGGCCTGGGAACCAGGACTCCCTGCTTGAGGCATCAAACCATATAGACCTTAGTCACTTCATTCACCCTACCGTCAAACTCAATTACACTCCAAACCGATCAAATCAGTAGGGTTCTCTTCTCAATCTGCTTACTTTCAAGTGGATGTCTCAATCCATTCAGCAAACAGACATTAACTTAAACATAATTTTGACAGTTTTGCTCAAAACATTCCTTGAATATTCTGGATCCTGAATAGACTAGAGGTAACGACAGCAATGAATGTAGTGGCGGCAGAGCAGGAATCTTACAAAGCATTCCACACTAATCCACAATATATTAAGGGAAAGTAGCTATCTCTCAAGTACTAAACTCAGTATAAACAAACAGTGTTCCAGCCTTTATGATATAAACAAAACTATCGGTATAAATGCTTCTTTAAGTAAATCAACAGAGGCCTTCGATATCAACTTGTAGTTGTTAATTATTTCCTTTGGTAAGGGCACCTTTAATTATTTTAAGTAAATAAACTGCAGTTGTTAGTTCGCAGAAGGCCAGTGATCGCAGAGCCTGCTTCATGTCTAACTATCCTCATACATCATTTCTTAAGAGGCAGAGAGCTTCCATGGGTCAGTAAAACGTAACACTCACAATTTATAGACTCACTCTGCTACTGGGGTCAAGGCGACACCATCAATAACGAACAGAGCCCCACTGTAACCACTTCCTTTTTGAGCAAATGAGTGGGAAAATGCAAACATTGATGTCTCTTTTCTCTGCTCTGTGGCTCACACACTTTAATCTCAACTGTTTGTTCTTATAGAGTGACAGTGGCTTGGGCTTGCAGAGACAATGGAGAACCTCCACATCACTTCGCTGCGTGTGTGTGAGCATGTGTTAGGAGGCCCGTGGGCCGCCGGCTCCTCTCCTCCATAGGCCCGTCTGTCTCGGCATGGGGCGGCAGGCCGCTCAATGGCAGCACCTGGCCCTCCGCTCCCCCTTTGTAAGGGTCTGACTTCACTGGATTACCATCACAACATCCACCAGCTGTCCCTCCACACCCCAGCACAACCCCCTCTCTGCAACACACATCCCCACCCCCGCCTTATTCTTCCAGCTGGACCCTCTCTGAATGACACTCTCACAATCTGCCTAATTATCTCTTTGCTTCAGTCGAGACTATCCCACACCGTGGCTGCACTTGCTTGCATGTTCTCCACACTGGGGGGATGAGATTAGAGGCACGACGACACTTTAACAGAGCTTCCTGACTCTTCACCTAAAGTGACATTCCTGGACTCTTCACAACAAGTGCACTGCCGTTCCATGTCTTGCATTTCCTATAGAAAAGGGATTCAAAGAGCGACGGACCATGGCAGGGCCAGAATTTAAAAACCGGGTCCACAGAGCAGTATCCCCTGCATACTCAAGACTTCAACCATGGGGTCAGTTTGTCAACTACAGAAATTTTACAGGGATTATATGATATGATTTATATACCTGTGCCACAATAAAAGCACAAAACCGTTCCCTTGAATATTCCAGATGTTTACCCTGTCCCAGCTCATAAAAGTAGCCCAAGAAGCATTGGGCTGTGGCTCATTGTAAAGAAGCACTCATTGGAGAGAGTTAGAGAAGGATTACTCCTGTAATCTGTCATGGACTGCACCAGCCACTGAAGCTCTAGCGCAGGGGACCATGAAATGACATAGGAGCCAAACAAGAACTAGGGCTCAGTATATGCCTCAACCAGACCCTGGTTAAACAACAGTCGACATAATTGAGCCGGTAACAATTACAATCCTAAGGGGCATATTCGCATAATATTACGGTCACTAGGGAGCTTTCTTACAACAAGGATATTACACTAAATAGGACAATTAACTTCCTCCAGGCACACAAGCTCTCATGGTAAGGAAGGAAAACGTCATGGGGAAGAACAGGTGGAAGATTTGTTGCCAAGGTTTTTCTCCGAAACCAGATTTCAACACTGAGGTCCCAACCAGTACTCCTTACTATGTCTAATTCAACCTTTGCCTCTGTTTGCTAAAAGTGCCATTATCCACTCTTTTCTCTGTTGTTCCCTTACTCTCATATGCCCTTTCTTCTCTAGTCCTCCTCCTTCTCCTCTCTCTGGTCTCTCCAGCGGTGCTGGGTTACAGGTTGGTATCTGGAGGAATAAAGGTCCCTTTTCTGTTGTTTTGGATCTCTGGTTTCATCAGGATCTCTAGGGAGGGAGTTGGAGTGGGTCTACTGTCCCCATAGCTTAAGGACTGGTCGAACCACTCTCTTGTGGCTGGTCATTCCAGATGGTTTTATTACTGTGTTGTGTGGCATGACATTTACAGTTGTCTTTTTTTAATCCTTTTCACTTGAAAAATACCACCTGCTGACACAGACGCAATAGATTGTGAGTGAGCTGCTCTTCACACACATACAATAACATTAAACTCTTAAAAAACACAACAAAACATATAATGTGTCATAACAAATGCTGTCAACAAAACTTTGTAGAGGAGTAGAGCAGGAATGACAACAGAACAAAGCACTATTTAACAGCATTACACATTTACTAACACGCTGTGTTCATAACTTAGTTTGAGGTGTGCTGGGTAATGATTAATACTGTGACACTGACACAAAAGGCATTTTAGTGCCACCTTGCCATATCTAACTCCAGAGTTTTATGGGAATTATAAATGCACATTAAGTTTCAAGAAACAAACCATTGGCTTTCGGCTATGCCCTACCACTAATGGCTTCAGTTTGCCTCAACAATCATCAGTCAGTTAGGACATAAATCCCAATTACTCACACCCTTTGGTGTGAGTTTGCATTAAAATTTCAGGTTTAAAGTACAATGAGGCTTCATCCGGGATACCTGGCCAGTGAGCAAGCAATAACAACTTGCCTGGGGGTGTGAGATTCTTTGGTTAATGGTGGGGTGGTTTAAGCAGGTAGATTATTCCTTAAGGGCACACAACAAGAGCATTTTACATGTATTTAAATAATTTAATTATTCTTATAAAAATAACTAACATTTACAAGCTATATAAATGATAAATTGGGTTTCTAAGAGGGAACACTAGTACTGCAGTGGGGGCAGTTTTACTTGACTGTGATACATTTGTTTTAAGGAAAGGTAAACAAAGGAGTGAACATACCATTAAGTAATAAACATGACTGCAGAAGATATTGCTAAAGAATGGAAAAAAAAAAACTGCTTTCAATGGTTGATTAATTCGAAGAGATACACATGCAAAACAAAAGTATTGGTTCTAGTTTAACACCCTATTGATCTGGCCATCACATAAGACCACTGAGAGTGGTTCCCACGTACCAGTGCCTCCTGGAAAAAAAAAACACTAATCACCATGAATGGAAGCTAGAGTGCACAGACACAGTTTTCCAAATCAGGCGGGAAACATAAAACAACAGCCCCAGGCTTTCATGTGATAACAATCACTTTGTATTAGCATAAACAATGAAGACAGCCTGTGTGAAGGAACGCTACACTACTTGGCGTGAGCAAAAAACGCTCGCATATCTCACTATCAGATGTTCAATCATATATTTTATGTGACTGATATCTTGTGGACAGGTGTAGAGTACATTTATTGTTAGCACAAAATTATATGGTTCAACCTGAGTTAACTATGAGTCATGGAATCTGGTGAGTTATTCATTCTTCTTACTAAAACTCACAGGACAATTTTCAAAACAGACCCTCCTACATGTACAAGCCACTGAACTAAAACTCTGTGAAACTGATAACCAAGACTGAACAACAGCAATAGCAAATGTCATCCAGTACCACCTGTTCAGATTCAGAACACACCGCTGTGAATGTTATGCATCAACAGAACTAGGCAACTTTATCAAAAAAAAAAAAAAAACGTGGAGTTTGAACTAAACATCAAAACTATAGTGTATCGAATAAAAATTTATTTGCAATATAAAAATGACAACTGTAAGCTTACAAGCATCTTGAATCGATACACATTCCTCCATTTTCGCACGGCCTGTGCGTATCCACGCAGCGCAATCCTGTGGAAAGAGAGGGCACAATGAGGCAGAGACCACTTCAAATTCAACCATAAAAGCAAATTACCTTTCATAATCAACAACCCTGAAATGAGACATTACAGTTCATATATTTCACTGAAACCCACACAACAGGCACATTTCAAGTACGGACGGTCCCTCATCGCTTAAGGTTTATTTACTCTTTGGTACATATACGTTGAGTCTTATCTGTGAGAGTGCCGCGAGATAACGTTCAGATTCTTTCACAGACTCCCGCTTTGTTTGAATGACAATAGAATTCAGCACGTGAACTCTTATCAGACACGAAAGGCGACAGAAGGCGTATGATTTACGATAATATTCTAATACCTCATTAAAGCAGCAATACTCTTGTCGATATATTTGTAACTGGTTAGCTATGAAGACGCGTCCTATTGGTAACGTTAGCTGTCTTCAAAAGGCTGCCGAAAGACAAGCGCGTGCATCTTTTGATTTATTCTTTTTTTTTTCTTCTCATTTCAGAATGTGTGCATTTTATTTATTTTCCACTTATGTGTATCTACTGACTTAACTCACAATAAGAACGAGAGAAAATGGCATTACAACTCAAGCAAACAAAGGTAGCCCTTTTTAGACTTTTTTTGGTAAGAAACCGGACAAAACAAATCTGTTTTATTTTCGCTCATTACCACCTCCATGAAAGAACAAAGACACAAAGATGCTAACTGTTGTTTGTACAAAATTGCTGATTAAATGCATTATGCATTCAAACAAAAGTTCATGAGAGAACTCCAACAAAACTCATCATGTACAATTATATTTCATCAAGTCTTTTAGACCATGTCAAAAACGTAAAATATCAAATTTAGAGAGAATCTAGTGCAGTGATTTAACAGTATACCCTGATGACAATCTCAATTACTATGCACGTTGATAGGTCGCTTACTACCAGTGCAGCGAAGCGGACACTTACTGTTATTTTCTCACGGTTCAGCTATTCAGACAAGGACAAAATGCATGCAGACCGAACTAATACAATGCCCTCTAAAAATTACGCATGTTATGTAGGAGAACTAAACTCGTAAAAGTTATACCACAACAAGCAATTAGCAAATGCAACATTCCTCACCAACAAAGAGAAGTCCTCGTGTGGTGTGAACTCTTTAAATCCCATCATCACTGATTATTCGTGCATTATGTTCTGCCCAACATTATTAGTGCATAACGTTCACAACAATATTCGGTGCGCAATAAAAAGAGCAACGGTCTTTACTTTAAAAATGTATGTGACCAGTGATGGAGTGAAACAAAAACGTTTATGAGAATTATCAATTATGGCACATCCTGCATCACTCATCAAGAAGCTGCGAGCAAAGCCGCAAATGATTCTGAACCTCACAAAAGAACATGAATAAGTCGTTCTTAAGTTCTTTCATTAATTCTAATGTAACAGGTTACAGCCTACGTCCACACATGTCCTAATAAAGTAGTTAGACCCAGACAAAAAGGGAGAAAAGAAACAAGTCAACGTACCTTCGCTATTTTGCACCAGATATAAAATTGACAGAAATATCCAAAGACTGTAATTTCCCATTTCTGTGGAAACTCGATCCTACTCCCTTTTTTGTTGTTGTTGAGATGTTAGCAATAATACATCCTTTAAAAAATGACACGGTGATTGAAGTTCCAAGGAATCACATTCAGATGAAGCAGCGTCATAAAGTTAACGAGTGAATTTCATAAAAAGTGAGCGTTTTCGATATAGTCCAATTCCGTATTTCCCTCTGCAGCTCGGACTCGGCTGCCGTGCGTCTCGAAACACCTCCAGGAACTTTTAGAAAAAGTTTCTCCACTCCACTCACTTCGAATCGGAGTCCACCGCCAGTCTCTGTATCACTCCGCCCCCCTTCTCAAGCCTTCGCTCACTCAAGTGTGTTGTTCGCCCTTCCGCCGGAGTGAATAGCGCCGATTCGTCAAAGGCTTCGAAATGAATCCGAATGTCTTCCCTCCGAAAACCAAGTATGTAACGTTAGAACTTTAAAACATAAACGAGATCAACGTTTGTTCTTTGTATACCATACAAAACAAACCAATTCATTGATCAAAAGTAAGTAGGCCTACGTCGAAGACAAATTTGATGCCAGTAAACGGTAAGGAGGGGCGAAACAGTGAATCATATTAAGTTTAGGCATATAATTATTATTAAAAAATTATACATTTAACTGAAAAGAATATAGTGAGTGTATGGGCAGACAGCAAACCTGAGGTGAATTAGTGGTTTGCTCGCTTGGCCTGGTCTGGCTAACACGATTTCACAATAATCACCATAAACGGCCAAGTTTATTATAATGAAACACTTTAAGAAACAGAAATAACAATTACATAAACGATCATGTTAAACCTGAAAACCATGCTAATGATAGCTAATCAGACTCACAGCTAAGCATAGCAGCATCTAGAGTAAAATCTAGAGTATGAAGTTCCACAAGTTTGCATCATTTTTTTTTTTTTTTTTTTCATACAAACATTGACTTTTTTTTATTTAGTTCTGAAGATTTGGTAATCTGTCTATATGACTTGCCACAGAAGGGGCCTTGCAGTCTCCCAAATAGGGCAGCGTGTTTGTGTACTTGATATTGGGCTAAAGAATATGAATTGTGTTTCTTAGATGGAAATGAGAGCAGACGTTTGCCTCCCTCATTTCTCGCAAAGCAGCATGGATGTTCAGTGAGGCTTCTTTAGTACACCCTGCCCTGGTGTACTCATTTTCTGCAACATATAGAGACTCAGTTGTTCTGTGGCACATAGCAGAGCTGGTTGCTTACAGAGACAATGACAGTCATTTGAATAAGAAAAGGAGTACTGCATTATGACACAGTTTCTCTCTTCAGGGGGTGCAGGAGGGGGGAGGTGGCAAAACACTAACATTTAGGGATGTGGTTTGTCCCCCATCTATCACTGAATAAATTAGTGCAAGCAATGTGTATGGAATCTAACAAGCTCACAACAATTGAGTTCGTTAGAAAGAATGACATCATCTAGCAGGTATTATTTACTGCAGAATTCAGTCCAAAGATTCATAGAATGATTGTTTTCCTGAATCCTCTAGCAAAATCATGACATGTATTGTCATGTGTGGGTAATTATTATGTTATGTCTGAAAACTAGTAGTTCAGCACCATATCAGTTACTGGCCTATATTAGAGATTTGTTTTTTATTTATCAGTGTTGGACGATATTGGATAGCTGTGCACATTTACATTTAAATAACCTTTGCTATTACCTCAGGTTCACCTAAAGTTAAAGGGATAGTTCACCCAAAAATGAAAATGTTGTCATTAATTCAAACTCATGTCGTTCCAAACCCATAAGACCTTCGTTCATCTTCAGAACTAAAATGAAGATATTTTTTATGAAATTTGAGAGCACTCAGGCCCCTCCATAGACATCTATTTAATTAACACTTTCAAGGTCCAGAAAGGTAGGAAAGACACAGGCTAGAACGAAATTATTGAAAAAAAGTCGTTATTTTTGTTAGTTTTTTTAAACTTGATAAAATTATAAAATTAAGGTTCAACCACTGGAGTCACATGTACAATTAATGAAGTCTTACCCACCTTTTACCTACCTTTCTGGGCTTTGAAAGTTAAATTGCTGTCTATGGAAGGGCCTGAGAGCTTTAATCTTTTAGAACACCTATAATTGAATATTAAATGTGACCTTTATCAAATCTCAAAATTAATATGCTTTTTTTTTTTTTTTTTTAAATGTATTAAATAGATTATCAGTATCAGTCTTGTATTAGATTATAGAGTATCAGTCCTAACTTAATCATTAGGTTAATTTTCAACTAATTTTTATTACATTAAAAGAAATATTATCGATTTATTGCTCTCTGCCAGAATTTTAATATTGGTGGGTCTGTATTGGAAATGGTCAAGCAATAGGCTTACATCTATGGCTAAGCTGTATGTCATCATGTAATTTGAAACCATAGAAACCATAACTTGAGCACCTGCTCTTATTTGTTGTGGTTTAATGCCTGATTAGTTCATTCAAGTTGGTTTTCGTCACTTTTCACTCTACTATTTTTAATCAAACACTCTCCTGGAGTATTTATATTTATTTGGATGTGCACTTAAGATTATCAGGGCTCTCTTCTGGTTATGCTAGATAATTGGAGAATGTTAAGCAACAGTTGTCTGATGTAGCTTCTTTGAGATGTCATTTTGAATACTTGTGGATGTGGAGTACTAACAGAAGGCATTCTCACCCGTCGTGTTTTGGAACGCTGTTTTGTTTATTTGTTTATTATTTATTTTGTTGTGTGCGATGTGAGAGGTTAATTCATGCACATGCTGTTGTGAAGAGGAGGCAATATTTTTGTCTGCCTGTCGCACTGTGGTTACGGCTGGCACATGACTTGGCAAAGATCCATATAAATGACTCTGTTGTTACAGTGCTTTGAGAGAGAGAGAGAGAGAGAGAGAGAGAGAGAGAGAGAGTGCGTGTGTGTGTGAGTAATTTGAGTTTTTAGTTAAAATACAGTGCATCCAGAAAGTATTCACAGCGCTTCACTTTTCCCACATTTTATGTTATAGCCTTATTCCAAAATTGATTAAATTTATAATTTTTCCCTCAATTCTACAAACAATACCCCTTAATGACAACATGAAATGTTTTTTTTTTTTTTTTTTTTTTAAATCTTTGCAAATTTATTAAAAATAAAAACCGAAAGAATCACATGTAGCTACATAAGTATTTACACCCTTTGCCATGACACACAAAATTGTGCTCAGGTGCATCCTGTTTCCACTGATCATCCTCCAACTTGTTTGGAGTCCACCTGTGGTAAATTCAGTTGATTGGACATGATTTGGAAAGGCACACACCTGTCTATATAAGGTCCCACACTTTGTTGAGAGTTCAATCATTGAGTTCAATCATTGATGCATGTCAGAGCACAAACCAAGCCATGAAGTCCAAGGAATTGTCTGTAGACCTCCGAGACAGGATTGTATCGAGGCACAGATCTGGAGAAGGGTACAGAAAAATTTCTGCAGCATTGAAGGTCCCGATGAGCACCGTGGCATCCATAATTCGTAAATGGAAGAAGTTTGGAACCACCAGGACTCTTCCTAGAGCTGGCCACCTGGCCAAACTGAGCGATCGGGGGAGAAGGGCCTTAGTCAGGGAGGTGACCAAGAACCTGATGGTCACTCTGACAGAGCTCCAGCGTTTCTCTGTGGAGATTCTCTGGTCTAATGAAACAATGATTGAACTCTTTGGCCTGAATGGCAAGTGTCATGTCTGGAGGAAACCAGGCACCGCTCATCACCTGGCCAATACCATCACCTACAGTGAAGCATGGTGGTGGCAGCATCATGCTGTGGGGATGTTTTTCAGCGTCAGGAACTGGGAGACTAGTCAGGATTGAGGGAAAGATGAATGCAGCAATGTACAGAGACATCCTTGATGAAAACCTGCTCCAGAGCACTCTGGACCTCAGACTGGGACGACGGTTCATCATCCAACAGGACAACGACCCTAAGCACACAGCCAAGATAACAAAGGAGTTGCTACGGGACAACTTTGTGAATGTCCTTGAGTGGCCCAGCCAGAGCCCAGACTTGAACCCGATTGAACATCTCTGGAGAGATCTGAAAATGGCTGTGCACCGATGCTCTCCATCCAACCTGATAGAGCTTGATAGGTCCTGCAAAGAAGAATAGGAGAAACTGCCCATAAATAGGTGTGCCAAGATTTTAGCATCATACTCAAAAAGACTTGAGGCTGTAATTGGTGCCAAAGATGATTCAACAAAGCATCGAGCAAAGGCTGTGAATACTTATGTACAGGTGATTTTATTCGTTTTTTTATTTTCAATACATTTGCAAAGATTTCAAACAAACTTCTTTCATGTTGTCATTATGGGGTATTGAGAATTGTTTGTAGAATTGAGGAAAAAAATATGAATTTAATAAATTTTGGAATAAGGCTGTAACATAACAAAATGTGGAAAAAGGGAAGCGCTGTGAATACTTTCCGGATGCACTGTATGAGAGAAAACATGATGATTAATGGTGATAGAGCCGTGAAAATATGTTTTGAAGGAACCTGCAAAATGCCATAAAATGTGTTAACTTATAAAATGAGAATAGTTTAGTCTCATTAAGCTTGACATGAAATGTTTCATATGTGCACCTCAGGTGATTTAAAATGTGGCCATGTTAAGATTACATTAATATTAGTGCTGTCAATCGATTAAAAACACCTAATTAATGGCACATTTTTTCTGTAATTAATCGTATTTAAAGCATTGTTTTTATATTTTTACATAATTTTTATTTATACATTTTTATAATTTCACAGTTACTCTCTAATTAATGTAGAAACAAGTTAAAGACAGTATATTTTAAATATTTGTTGTAATGGCATCTTTTATGAATGAAGGCCGGCATCACTGATATTATGTATGAAATAGATTTTTAAAAACATTGAGGATAGAATTCAACATTACAGTGTAATTGAAAGAAAGCTATCAATTTCAGTATTTATTAGGCTTTAAAATATTACTTTTAAGTGGACTTAAAACAATCTTCACGTAAACCCATTATAATAAATGTCATATTTACCTGTTGCCTTCATATATAATATACAGAAATCAATCAGTATACAGAAATTAAATAATCAAACACTTTACAGTCTTAACTGCATAAATTATAAATTAAATATAGATTAATCCTTATTAAAGCTACAATTTTCTCTATTGCCTTTGTTCTTTGTTTAACATTAATGACACTATCATAGCAACTGGTTTATTAGGCTGCTGTCACTTTAAGATCTCTCACAACCGAACATGACACAGATTTCATTTTACTCTTTAAGGTCATTTAATATGTTATTTAACTAATTTAAGACTGCTCTTATGAGAATACTTGACAAAACTGGCATTTTAGCATAATTCTGTGTTATTGTTTGTTCAAGCGTGAAAGAGAACTCGATTCTGGTGCGTTCTCGTTTGTCTTGTCGTGCTTAAAGGGCATATTGCAGGTTAGAGACTCCAGTGAGTCAATGTATAGAAAGTAATGTAGGAACTAGATTTCCTTTAAAATATACTTATAAATACGCTACTAAGGCTTTTGGAGTCGTTTTTATGAGAACATTTTACTTCCACATCTAAAAATGCCGGAAGTACGGAGTGCGGTGAAGTTCAACGATAGGAAAACAATGGATCACAATGACAGTTTGGACGCTGAGGAAATTATAAATGTTTATTAATACTCATATGGCAGACCACAGCCATACATTTATGACACACAATTAGGGACAGATTAGACAGAACAATGATTAGAGGAGACAAATTAAGTTGCTGTGTGAGGAGAACCAGTGGAGAACAGGGCAGGTGTCTCGGTGAGAGACCAGTGTTAGCTAATGTTATAACGTTATATACGCTAGCTAAGGATATGAACACTGTGCTCAGATCACAATACTGTACAGATTATCATCATGTATCAGGCAATAGCAAAGCTGGTATTGGTCATCTAGGAGTATTGATTCTTACCAATAACAAACTAATAAGCTTTGGACATCAGGCATAAGTCACACTCGTTAATATCCATCCACACTAAACATTATGTGATATAACGTTAGCGGTGCGTAACATTGCGTAACATGACGCCATGTTGAAAAAAGCTTTTTTACAAACAGCAAACTAAACGGCCACTTTATCTACTAAAACGTTTTAAAATGTGTGTGTGTGTGTGTGTGTGTGTATATATATATATATATATATATATATATGTATATGTATATATATGTATATATATATATATATATAGTATATATATATATATATATATATATATATATATATATATATATATATATATATATATAAACATGAGTTTTAAAGAGGATTTTTATTGTATTGAATGTTTTGAGCATTTAATAAAAATTTAATTGGTTGATTTATGTCAGCAGCGTGTGAAACTGCAGAGGTGTGTATGTTTTTAGAAAGTAAAATGAAGGGAAAGAAAGGTGATGAGATTCTCGCAGAGCTCTGAGGGGTTCCAACATCAGACAAACAACAAGGTGACAGACACTGTGATTTACTGCCCTGTTTACTGCTGGTGAAGGTAAAACATGGTCTCACGCTTGCCTTCAGCACCTGGGTGCTCAGGGAAATGTAGAGGTCGTTTGCCTAGTTTCTGATCAGTTCCCATCCCATTGATGTGGTATTTCCAAATGAGTAATTCAATGTTAATGGAAATCATTTGCTCAGCTGTACAGACTCTTGACTAACTATATTGATGTGCATCAAACATCACCACATATTTGAGTACTATTGTGATGTAATAATGCTTTGTAATCCAGTCTGCTTTTTTTTTTTTTTTTTTTTTTTTGTGTTGTTATACTGTTTTCTGTTCTTTGTACGGATTGAATGGTACTGTGTTTGCCTTGTTCTAAATGAAAGTGGGATGGTGAATCTACTTTTTGAAGGTGGACCACCCTGTGGGAAGCCAAACGTCCCTGTTCCTCTCACTTCACCCACTTAACCCCACACCCCAGACATCCCAGGGGAGATTGCTGATGACTGCACACTAATACATACAAACTAGTCTCAAAAATAATTGGGGTAACAAGCTGTGGAAGAAGGGATTGAAAACTAAAACTGCATTTGAACATTTATCAACGAGAGGAGTGTTACTAGTGTAGCAGAATGGCTTGCATCATTAAAACTCTTGTATAACGATTTGGCAGGTTATATATGGCTATTGAAAATCTAGTATTAGGATATATATATATATATATATATATATATATATATATATATATATATATATATATATATATATATATATATATATATATATATATATATATATATATATATTATTTTTTTTTTTTTTTTTTGGGTAACATTTCTGCATTTCCACACAGTGTTTAAGTTTACCTAAACGCTCCGCCCGTCTATCATTGTTTGGTCAAACAGGTAGTTCCACCCCAAACTCATGCCATTGATAAAGCTTTGTCAGACTTCTTCAACAAATAGATCAGTGTTTTGAAAGTGACAGCTTTTATACATGGTGGTGGAAATGAATTGCTTACTTTTTGACAGTTTTGACCTTATAATATTAAATTATAAGGTCATAAAATTGACCTTATAAGATAAAAAATATGTGACCCGTGCTGGCAAAATGAGTTAGGGTTAGGAATGTGCACGGGATAATTTTGAGCTACAGGCAAAACAAGTCAAAAATGTCTATTTTGATTTTCAAACAAATCATGCATCATTTTCAAGTTTTAATTATTTTTTTTTTTTTATTAGAGAATGTGAAATCTAACTACTGTCATTTTTGAAAATTTGCTCATTGCGATTACATTTTTGCCAGCACTGGTCACATATAACATAAATATATACTGCAACTTTAAAAAAAAAAAATATTATATAGCCTTGAAATTAGAATTGGGTATTTGAAATCAGTAATATGAAAAGAGTAATGACTAAGCTTTGTTTTTACATGCTCAATGAATGTAATGTAATGTTTTTATAGTAATATTTTTATTTTATAATTATTTTTACTAGTATGCAATGTGACTTCAGCGTTAGTCATATGTTTGTCTAAATGTATGAAACAGGTGCTAGAATATTTGCGTTGCAAAGCTGTTTGTGGCATCAGGTTTTCAGTGACAAAGTATACTTAGCCCTGAGTGATTAAAAAACTGCGCAAACTGTTTAAATGCTGCCTACCCTTTTAGCGAGAGGAGGATGTGTGTGAACTATTTGTGCTAGCCTACTACTTGGCCTTTTAGTGCTAGCAAGCTATGAGTCCTGAAAAGACAATAATGATTTTACCACCCCAGTGCAGTGTGATTTATGTGGGAAAACTCCACTGAGCGCCTGCAGAGAGTGTGGAGAGGATTAGAGCCCCCACCACAAAACTCTTCATGGCCAATCAGCAATGCAGACCCCTACTAAGAAACGTCATGGCCAATCAGAGAGTTACTTTTGTGACCACCTTGGCTTGCACTCGCTCCATAGATCAGCGATTGGTTTGAGCATTGTTCATAGACATTTCAGTTTAGACATCTCTGTTTTCTTGGCTTATGAGGAGAAGCTGTAGTAAAGGTTTGGATGTGTCCATTTACGGTCATACATGTGATGTCACCACTCTCTGCCTGTAATCATTTCCTGTTTTTTCCTCCATGGTCAGATATTCTCACACCTACATTATTCCCTCTCTCTGTTCCTTGCGTGATAAGAAATTAATCCTGTAGTTTTGGTGGGGTAGGAAGATGAGGGTCATCTCCCAGTTACACCTCTGCATTTCCCAAGCAGATATATAAAATCTACAGTCTAATCTAATAGTCAAAAATACAAAACAGTGTTATATTTTCTCATATTGATGCCAAAATATTGTAGTTTTGTACTGCCTTTTTTTTCCCCCTCAAAATAAACATATGGATCAAGTAAAAAAATTCATTATACATGCATTATATATAAAGAGTAGAGCAATTTGCTGTTCTATTTCAGGCTCAAAAGTTTGGGAAGTAAATCAGTTTTTATTATGACCTAAAACACAGCTTGGAGAGCAGTCTCCTCAGTTTGACCTCTCCTACCACATTCCCCCACTTTCCTCTCTCTAATTTCTCTCTTTCTCATATTCACACACACAAACACGCATTACACAAAGAGGTTGTTATCCTGGGCATATAAGTGAACGATTGATCACTGCCGGCATTGTGAGACAAGGTGTTTGATTTCCACACCAGCTCGCTAAATTATTATTAAGTTGTGTGAAACTGTGCTCTGTCACAGTGCCTGTAGATGTGTGGGAGTGAAGGAATGTTTATGTTTAGGGATAAGGGGATCATTTATTTTTTGGCACATTTCCCATTCAATTTCATGTTCAGTTTTTTTCTCCTCCTTGATTGTGCTGCAAGGCAGAAGTGATTTGAGTCCAGTTGGTGGGTTTAATTGCTGGTCTCAGGGGTCCAAACCCAGAAAGTCTCAGCCATGAGAAAGTACAACTCTGTCCCATCTCCAGTGCAAACTGCCCGGTCCCTTTTAACAAGTCATCAGCCCATCAGAATCTGTTCACAGTGTCTTTTACTGACGTCTGTGTTTGTGTGCAGGAACTAGTTGAGTGTGCAAAAGCTGGCTGCTCAGTGTCAGGAACTATATTTCAGATGAGGGCTGGACGAGAGCCAGCTGGTGGAATTCTGAATGCCATTGCTGTGTTTTCGTGTGAAATAACTGCTTAAGTCCGCTGTGGACAGCTGCAGGACAGTGCCCCTCTGCGTCTGCCTCCTCTCTAGGGCTGTAAATCTGACTCGAGGACAGGAGGTACTGGCGACTTGTTGAAAAGGGCTCCTGAGAGGGTCCTAAGGTTTAGTGCTCGGGGTCAGGGGCTGTGTTAAATGCCCTGGAGCTGAAGCTCAAATGCCGATACACTGATAACCCATCGTATGCCTGAGGCTACACTGTTGCTCGTCTTTCTGCTCTTCCCTCCAGAGGTTGTATTACTAAACCACACCTACAAGTGGTCAGGGCCACTGGGGTTGCACTGCGGTGCTTGGGCTGATCTCTGCCATGGCGTCTGTGCATGGAGTCTGGTGGAATGTCTGGTCATTTAGTCAGTTGTTGCGAAGGAGGCCGCATTTGACTAATCTGACAAATAATCACTAAACAAATAAGTGATGGAATGTCTCGTTCCCTTGGCACTGGTTAAAAGGTCTTTGAAGGATGTTAAGAGTGGCATATGTTCAACCTAAAATGTCAGAAAGAGACATATTGAGAAAAATGACCAAATTACAACTTCAATTGATCCTGCATTTGCCTCTGAAAAAAAGAGAAGAAAAAGAGTTTGAGGCAACCCTAGGCCTCTGTTAGACTCCGTCCCTCCCGAGTCAATTGTTCCTCAAGCCTGGTGTCAACCCTGCGCCATCAATCACCCTCTTTCAGAGGAGGGGAGACAGGCTAGGGACACGCCCCTCAGGACAGGGGGGTGGTAGTTCTCATGCCCTCCCCGCCTCGCACAGCCCCACATCCTCACAGTCGCAACTTCGACAGCTGGTCTGGTCATTAGAGGTAGGCCAGGACCTGTGGGCCCCCGAACAGCAACGACAGCTGCCAGCCCACTGTCCCCCGGCACCCACACACACTCACTCGCCCCCACTCCAGACTATGATATGTATTCTATCTCTAATCTATTGTCATTCTTTTTTGGCTTCTTTAGGGAGGCCAGGGCTTATGTACTTAACTCACTTAAGTCACTTACATATGCCTCTTTAATATAGCAAAATCAGTTGTTTGTTTGGATTTTCACATTTGGTAATAGTCAGCCAGCTTATTAGTGCAAAGGTTAGCTGTTGTCAATGCAATATGATTTCTCTAAAAGTATAATGTGTATTACAGTGCTGAATAGGGCTGCACAATATATATCGAAATATCACAAATGTACATATCAAAATGGCTTTCTTGAGTATTCATATAAACACAGTCGGTTATGTGAACAATATCAGTTGGGGAAAGAAGCTGAATGCGTGCCAATAGGATCTGTGCATTAGGTCTTAAAGTGACAGCCTGCTAATGCAGTAAACCTGCTAATACAGTAAACCTGCTAATACAGTGCCTGCTAATACAGTAAACCTGCTAATACAGTGCCTGCTAATACAGTAAACCTGCTAATACAGTGCCTGCTAATACAGTAAACCTGCTAATACAGTAAACCTGCTAATACAGTGCCTGCTAATACAGTAAACCTGCTAATACAGTAAACCTGTTAATACAGTAAACCTGCTAATACAGTAAACCTGTTAATACAGTAAACCTGCTAATACAGTGCCTGCTAATACAGTAAACCTGCTAATACAGTAAACCTGCTAATACAGTAAACCTGCTAATACAGTAAACCTGTTAATACAGTAAACCTGCTAATACAGTGCCTGCTAATACAGTAAACCTGCTAATACAGTGCCTGCTAATACAGTAAACCTGCTAATACAGTAAACCTGCGAATACAGTAAACCTGCTAATACAGTGCCTGCCGCTGTCTGTCAAACAACAAAAGAAAAAGAGAAAATCACTCAGTGCTCTTGGCTGAATAACCTGTAGCTTTATTATGTATCATTGTATATTTAATTAATGTGAAGACTACTGTTTTTAGTTCTTATTTTTAATAATAATTTATTAAGATGAATTAAAATAACAAAAATAATCATCCACCACACTAGTTCAGGTGTCTTTGTGTACCTGGATGTTCTTGATGTTAAGTTTTAGGTTGATATAACTATATATTACCAAGTCAAGCAAAGAGTTTTTTGTATTTTAAATATTTGCATTACATTTTTGTTTGTTTACATTGATTGTTAAAATTATATTGTCAGATTTGTGACATTAATTTTTGCTAAACACTGCTGCTCACTTTCAGAAGTTGTAGCGATGCTTTTCCCAGAAAGAATGTCAGACACATAAATGGTATCATTCTCAGTTTTTAATTAAAAAAAAAAATAATTTAAATATATTTTACACACCTAAAGCAATATCGTATCACATATCGAATATTGCATTAACACACAGTCCTACTGAATGCTATTTTAAAACTAGCTAGATCTCAGACCTAATTAAAAAAGTACAATTCAACAGAAGCCCAGTTTAGAAAAAAATAAAAGTAATTGCACCTTCATATCTCGCAATTGCAACTTTATTTCACACAATTATGACTATATCATTTATGTTTCTTATTTTAAACTTAATCTCACAATTTTTTACTTTGAGGTGAAAACAGGCTTCTATAAATTTGTGATCACCTTAATCGGTGTCTGTTCTTCATAAATAATCTTGCTACTCCTTCAGCAGGTTATCGCAGATAAAAGTGATTTAGGTTGATGACACACCTAACTGTCTGTCTTTTTTTTGTGCGCTTTGTCTGTTTACAACATTCATCTCTTTTCACATTAATCCACCTGCATTAGCTTAATCATAGCCTTTGTGTGATTGCCCACAAAAGGCAATGGAAAGGTAATAGAAAACAAAATCTCAGCATGAGTGTCAAGTGTAACTCCATTATGATTATCTGTTAAAAGAGGGAATGTGAGGCAAACATGAAGGACATTGTCAGAGAGTTCATGCACAGATTGATAATCTTAAAATGATTGAGTGGTTCACTGTGTTTACGTGTGTATCTTTGTGCGTGTAAGTGACGACGGAAAAGAGAAAAGAGAAATGAAAAGTGGTAGTTGAGATTACGCCACACTCCCTCAGGCTCTTGTTACTCATGCACTACTGGCAGAACTCTGGTTCCCACGCCTCCTCACAGAGGTGAGTGAAACTACACCCACAACTTCACCTGTACGTGCCTGCCTCAGCTCAGCCCTTTAGCTTCAGCCAAACCTCTGTTTTGTTTTTTTGTTTTTTTCTAGAAACGTAAAGAAGACTGAGAAGGTGACAAATTGGCATGGATACAGCAATAATATCAGCCAAAAGATCACAATGGCAGGGCTCTCTTACAAAAGGTGTATAATTATTACAAACATAGCTTTCACTGGAAGACCTCCCCAGCAGAGATATATCAGTTAAGTCTGATATAAACAGACTTGGAAGAGAGGTGTAATTTTCATATGCAGTTTTTTTTTTTTTTTTTTTTGCTTTCATGTGTGCACTTGTTGCATCATTTTTATTCTTATGTGGATACTGTCAGTCATCGCAAAAACACACAGCAGTCTGTCGAGAGCCCTGTTCATAAAATGAATCACCTTCTTTGTTGTTTAAATCCACATTGTAGTTATCAGGTTATATTTTTATCACAATCATCCTCTTCTTCATCATCACCACTGAGCATAGGCTACTTTAGATATTCAGTCCAAGGATGTTATCACACACTGTGATGCAGCTGCTGTTTCGCTTCTACAGAGTGGAAGTTCCTGACAGACTGGCCACTTGGCTGGCTTTACTGAGCCCAAGATGGGATTAATTCCAGAGAGAGAGAGGGGAAAAAAGGAAATGCAGAGGGTGGCAAGCGGTTTATTCACGGATTCCATTGGCCCTTTAGCTTTAAATCATATTCAACTGACCCAGGCCTATTGTTGAGGAAGGAAACTGCCTAAGCAATTTTAAGAGCTGGAGAATTGAATAGCGTGTAACAGGAGCAGAGCGCTGGCAGTGATGAAATATCCTGCATACCTTATGCTTTAAGGATAACCATCTTTAACAGAAGAATATTGTGGAGGATCTTTCACTCAGCTCCACTGCTCTCTCCACCAATATGCTCTTGCCAAAACAAGCCATACAGGATTTACTCATCGAGATATAGTGAACACAGAGAAGCATAGTTTCCTTAGCCTTGTTTGTCCTCAGAACAGGGAATTTCATTGTCTGTAGTATTCCTGGCAATGTTTAGACTATCTGTGTGTCTTTATGTAACCAGAAATGTATAAGGAGAAGTATGGGAAATATAGTGAAGGCTTATTGTAATCCATTTCTCCATATTTAGGGATCTGCGGGTCAAGCGTGTGATAGAAGTTTACTAGTTGTTTTTTTTTTCTCCAGCAGCAGGAGGGATGAAGGAGCAGACATTCCACGTTGGCCCGAGGGCAGGGTGGGGGAGGCTCTAAGACCACTTTTATTAAAATATATTGAAGGAAAACAAGAAGTTGCACTGTTGGAGGGACGAAAAATCAGCATGACAGACTTCTCTCTCTAGAGGCTTAAGTCTGTAGTCGCAAACCTAACATCTTCCCTCTCTTTCGTTCTCAGTGTTGATCTCTTCGACTCCCTATTTGTGCAGCTTCACTGATTTAGTTAATACTTACTTAGTCCAGTAATTGTAGTTCTAGAATCTCCAATCTGATTTACTCTTTCACTGTCAAGCGCTGTGTTTTAAGTCCTCACTCTTTCAACTCTTCATTTCCTTACTCATTATGTTCCTTTCTCCATGAATACAATAGCCCACTGCCTCAGGTGAGGGTTATTGCACTGGGTGTGGTTCACAGTTCACAACTAAGGAATCACATTCCACTGACCATCTACAATACCCTATCACTGATATCCTGGTCCTCCTCTTTGTCACCGTGATTAAATAACCCTGCCTCTGGCCGCCCTGACCTTCATGACCTGGTCTGTGTGCGTCCGTAGACACTAATTAGAGACCTGATAATGCAAGAGAAAGCAGCTTTTCACCATAGCTCTCAGATCTCCGTTCAACCAAACAAACGAACATTTCTGACAGGGCAATAGTCCATGCACTTTAGATTTCAGTCAGACTAAATCATTTGTAATCGTTTTTAAATTTTATGTAAATGCTTCCATCTGGCTCAAATCAGTTTGTTTATTTGCAAAGTTGAACTAACAAACCTAGAAAAACAGTAGTAGCTTGCATTTGTCCAGCTTGTTTACATGTTAGTGAGTCTAGTGTGCTTTTGTCCAAATGAAATGTTATCAGTTTGTTTTTTGTGAAATCAGACTAACAGACATAAATAATGTGACTGTAGCTCGCCTTCACCCACCATGTATTAATCAGACGAAGGTTGACCTCGGCACTGAATTTGCTCTAGAAAACAAAGGTGATGTGGGGGGACCAAAATGTTTTTTGATTTCATTGCGACTTTAATACTTAGAATTTTTTTGTTTCGTTCACTGTGGGTGCATCATGAGAAGGAATGTTTCCCACTGAAGGGAATCTCTAACATCCACAGTACTGTGTTTGATTTGCCAGAGCTCTGAAGTGGGAAAGCAATGGGGCGATCCTGGCATTCCAGGGCTCTGTCGTGTCGTCTCCTGGTCTCTAATTTGGGAGCAGCTGTCGGGCTCTGCAAGACCTCAGCCATCAAAGCCCAGCTAAAAGGGGGTGGGGTGGGGAAGACACAGAGGTCAGCCCCACAGAAAAGCCCTAACTCTCCAGCACACTTTCCAGTCTCTGGGAGCTTATGCCAAGTACACAACACCTGCACCAGGTTAAGCACAGTGGAGATTACAGGATGACTGTATAGTTATTGTGGGCCATAATAGAGAGGCAGTAAAAACAGATGGCACTATTAGGAGTAAAACACTCCTATTGGGAGTAGAATTATTGCTGTCCCTTCAGATCGAGATTCTTTTTGTCAAGGTGTCCTCTCAAAATTTAAGTGTACTTTGCAAGTTTTTCTGAATTAGTCAGTTTACTCCCATTATCGGATTCTTTCCAATTCAGTGCTTAAAACGATGAACAGAAAAACAACACATAACAGAAGTGTCACATTTTGTGTTGTCTTAAAAAGCAATTAAAGAAATATGTACACTTCTTTTGTCACCATGAAATGAAAACATTTAAGTAGCCTCAACCTACACAACCCTAGTGAACACTGTGATAGTGATCCCTCTAAATGATTGTAGCTACACAAGAGAGTGCAGTTTCTCACACTCTGGTGGGCTTGTTGAGACACACATACCCTTGAGGATTCCAGATGTGGTCTGGTTTCAGTTCCATGAAAACCGTTAATTATGCCATTAAGTCTTCTACGGGCCGTAATTAGTGGGAATCAAACTATGTTCCAGGTCAGGTGCATAGTGATTGATGTATCTCTCCCTGTCTGCTCTCTCACTCCTCCGCTCACATGCCCTCTACAGGTCATGTTTGCATAACTGTAGTGACAGTTAAACCTTGTTTTCCACTCTTTTTTTTTTTTCTTCTGGAAACCACAAAAGTGTTTTTTGAATGAGATGTTTATGTCAGGGCTTAATACTTTCGGATTGCATGCATTGTGAAATTGACCAAAAATAGAATCAAGACCAGCAGTGCTGTTTTCTTGTGCTGCTATTTCAACAGCTTGTACCAATTCAGCTCCTTCCTTATTACTGCTCGACAAACAGAGGAAGTAGTAGTAAATCCCATATCCCAACAATAAGATCAACCCTGGGGCTCAGGCAGGAAAAGAAGCTGTATCAGTGGGATTCTGGGCCCAAGGGGGTGTGGTGGTGGGGGAGTGCTAATCAAAGAAAAGGGGTCATCTGTATCCTTTTACATATTTGGGACTTTCCCCTCCATTGTCTATCTTTGTGTATTTGCAGGTTACATAGTTTTGGGCCATTACAGATCTTGTTTTGTGAGTTGCCTTCCTTACAAACATACACTTATTGTGAATAACATCTGTGCCTGTTATTCCAAAGCCAAAAGATTTCTGTCCTTCCTGAACAAATGCGCACCCGAGTCTGTGCTGTCACATTCATGTGAATCACGCCACAGTTCGAGTGCAACCTCGGATTCTAGTCCCCCAGGTTCTAGTCTTGTGTTCGGTACCCCGATGCGCACCCGGGTCCGCATGACCGCATTCACGTTAGCAGTTTTTCATGCGAACCATTCCCCGCTTCGAACTAAACTGCCAGCGTGAAAGCACCCTTAGTAATCTTTCCTCAAAATGTAATTTTTCACTACAATATTGTGTTAATCACATTCGTAAAGTTCAACTATTTAACTAAAAGATATGCCCCTATTCAGTGAGTTTTATTTAGACAATTTTGCTACTTTGTTACCCATTCTTGCTTAGTTATTTATTTAATTGTTTTGTAGAAAGTTACATAAATCATGATTTTAGACTGTGAATTACACACCTCATGTAAAATAGAAAATAAAACCTGATTAATTGTTAGTTTGACCTCCTGTGGTTAAGCCCTTTCTTTCATGGACATGTTTGTTGATTTTTTTTTTTGTGGTACTATTTTCCTGAAAAGTGGAAATAAGCCATTCTGTTTTTCAGTTCCTATTCCTCATGTATTATCATTATAAAATGGGTTAAAAACACCATTCCATGTTGCCTTCAAAGCCTTTTTTTCCCCCTGTGGATGGTCCTTCTCTATGGGTGATCATGGCTGGGTTTTCTCCTAATAGTAACACTTCCAGTTTAAACACAGCTGGAGGGCAGGGGAAGATCATTATGGAAACACTCGGCATCTGTGGTGGTTCACTTTGAACACCAACATGGCTCACACTGCTTTTGCCACAAGTATGCAGTTTGACTTTGGCCTTCTTTGAAATCAAGAATAAATAAATGTAGGGATTTAATGTAAAAATGAGTTTGTTCCTAAACATTTTAATGGTAAAAGACATTCTACTATTGAAATTACTGAAGGCTTTCTTTTCTGAGCTGACTATGCAAATGTATTTTAGATGTTTTTAGTTTAGAAGCTAGAGAAGACAGATGGAGAACTGAAGGTCAATCACAGGTTAAGGCATGACAATTTGCCCTGCAGTATTACGTGTTTTGAGAGGTTGATGATAAGGTTGTTTTGATGTATTGTGCATGGTAGTTAATGATTGAATTTTTGTATATTTAGGGACCAAGCACCGAAGGTGCGTAGGCACCTTTTGTACCTTCACACAATGTTTCTGCTAATAACTTTTGAACCGTAAGGGCTAGAAACAAAATTCTGTTTCCTTTCTTGGCTCAAGACAATTCGATTGCACCATATGACGTAATTTTCCAGCACACAATTTATACTGCTTCAAGTAGACATAACTTTACATTGATCTCTTTTGTTTTTACTTAATCTTCCATCTCCTTAATCGGGACTCCTGCTTCCATCTCTGATTGGTTGTCCTCTTCATACAGAGGTTTGTTTACAGTGCTAACAGCTTTTTAAAGAGGCACAGCACTTATGTCAAGAGCTTTTGATGACACAAACACATGGGTTGTGTGGACATGTATGAGTTTCGATGCTTGAGCAACAACCTGGCACCTACATGCTGCAACAATACATCTTCTGTTCCATGACTCAAAATCCCAAACTTAGATTATCCTCCTCCTAGTCTTGTCTTGAGCTAACTGCCAATACCAGACTTCTGTATTTAACTTTTTTTCTGCCATGCAGACTTGGATGCTGTTTGCCACTGTACCATGGTCTCGAAAAATTAGTAGCGGGATGAGGTTGAAAGAGGAGCAGCGCATGGAGCAGATGTCAAGCTCTGTGTTTATTTGCATTTCAGGAGGGGGGTGTTAGTGTGGGAAAGCTCCTCTCCACGGTTGGGATCAATGTGGGAGAGATAAGCTCATGATGTGGCCTTGGTCAAGCATAGATGAAAACTGTTTTGGTGTGAGAACTTCCTCCCATGTTGTAATTTCAACATAACATAAGTCTTAGCAAGGTCACTATATGAGAACTCTGTTTTTTTCCTCTCCCCGTGTGCCCAGGATGCTCTCTCTGTACATATTACACCGCAAGCCTTTGGGAACTTAACGGGGCCCTGATCTAAATGTTCCCATTAGGTCTGCGGGTTTAGCGTGGGAATTGAGAGCAGAGATGAGAGGATGTGGGAGAGTTTTCTCTGTCACTGATGAACTCAGGGCATATAGCAAGGCTGAGATTTAGAAAATGTCTCGGTGGAACTCACAGTAGGTGAGATATTAAGTCAAAATGACAGAACGGTTGGATTTGTAATCTCGTTACACCCTTATGTTTTCTAAATCCTTGATGCACACTGCCTGATAAGAGCTTGTGCTTTTGTGAGAACAGAACAAACTGCCTCTATACCTGATCCTGTCCGTATCTTCCCATTATGATTTTGTCATCATGCTTGAACCTGCAGCTGTTACAGTATCTGTCAAAAGTTTGGAAACATTACATAAGCCTCTTATGCTCACCAATGCTGCATTTATTTGATCAAAAAATACAGTGAAAACAGTAATATTGTGAAATATTATTACAATTTAAAATAATTGTTTTCTATTTTAATAAAATTATTGCTGTGATGCAAAGCTGAATTTTCAGAATCATTGCTCCAGTCTTCAGTCACATGATCCTTCAGAAATCATTCTAATATGATGATTTGCGGCTCAAGAAACATTTTATTGTTGTTATTATCATGGTTGTAAAATTTGTTATGACAGGAAGCAGTTAAATCTCAGGGCCACAGTGTAAAACGCTCTCTCAGTTCCTCATTTGGTAGCTGACAGCCCGCACTGTATTAATATTACATCTAAAAATATTTTTCTTTTGTTCCTGTACCAAGGTGAAAAAGAGTGAAGCAGACATGTACATGAAGCAGCTTTTTTTTTTTTTTTTTAATAAATATATTGATGAATTATGCAGTTTGAAGATTGACCCCAAGGCAAATTGTGTCATTTAAATCAGACTGTGTGATATACACTTACATTTTACATTTATGCATTTGGCAGACGCTTTTATCCAAAGCGACTTACATTGCATTCAAGGTACACATTTTTACATTTTGTCAGTTTTTGCTTTCCCTGGGAATCAAACCCATGACCTTGGCGTTGCTAGTGCCACGCTCTTATTGTTTGAGCTACAGGAAAGCGAATCAATATGCTCTTACAATTATCATAATTATCTTACAACTAATATATACAACTTAACTAGACTGGACTTTGTTCTTGACTGACAGATGTTTTAAACCACCAGTGACCTCATTTACCTACAAAATTGAAGTGGCACCACATAAACCCAAGCAAGGCCAATTTTTTGCCTGGAAAAGGTATAAGAGCATATTGATTCAGTTTTGGCTGGGCAAAAGAGGTCATGAACTGCTTATACTTCATGTGAAGACTAAATATTAGGAGTTTTATGTTGCATTTATAGTAGCATATATTTTCAGGCTAATTGCGATCTTCATTTGAACAATATTGATTCTTAATAACTTTACTATATGTACTGTATGTACATAAACAGTTTGAGTACCTCTTAAAGGGTTAGTTTACCCAGAAATGAAAATTAGCCCACGATTTACTCACCCTCAAGTCAATGACGTGCTTCTTTCAGACAAATACAATTTGTTTAATTTGTTTTTTCACGTGAACTGGATCGGCTGCCGTAGAACTCGAAAGTGCTGCACTGTTGCATAAACTGCATAGGAGACTTAGACAAATTGTTGAATAAAGTCATTATTTTTGTTTGTTTTTACGCACAAAAAGCATTCTCGTCGCTTCATAAAATTAAGGTTGAACCGCTGCGTCACATGGACGATTTTACTACTTTAGGTAGCTTTTACTACCTTTCTGGGTCTTGGAAGTGTTAATCATATTGCTGTGAAGGGGTCAAGAGTTCTCGGATTTCATCAAAATTTCTTAATTTGTGTTACGGAGATGAACAAAGGTCTTACGGTTTTGGAACAACATGAGGGTGAGTAATTAATGACAATTAAAATTTTTGGGCGAATTAACCCTTTACAAATCATTTCAAAGTGTTTAAATTATAATTTTTTTGGCTGTTTTTATGTTAAGCGGTACAACTAAATAGTTGTGTATATATGTATATACTGTAGTTGTACCACCTGACATGGAAAGTGAACCAATCTACACATGAAATTAGCAGTTTTTACCAGTATTTGAGCAAGATCTACAAACCTTTTCACTCTGCCACAAGGATCAGTTGGGGTCTACTGTTATTACCTTGTCAATTCATAATAAAAGAACCATGTCTGCAGTTTTGCCACCTTGACATTTGAGAATACAAATTGCTGGACAAAAGTTTTTCAATTATCTCAACAGCTTTAAAACTACTGACATTTATAAAATGATGCCATATATTTAGTTTATTACAAACCCGATTCCAAAAAAGTTGGGACACTGTATAAATTTTGAATAAAAAAGAAATGCAATAATTTACAAATCTCATAAACTTATATTTTATTCACAATAGAATATAGATAACATATCAAATGTTGAAAGTGCGACATTTTGAAATGTCATGCCAAATATTGGCTCATTTTGGATTTCATGAGAGCTACACATTCCAAAAAAGTTGGGACAGGTAGCAATAAGAGGCCGGAAAAGTTAAATGTACATATAAGGAACAGCTGGAGGACCAATTTGCAACTTATTAGGTCAATTGGCAACATGGTTGGGTATAAAAAGAGCCTCTCAGAGTGGCAGTGTCTCTCAGAAGTCAAGAAGGATCACCAATTCCCCCAATGCTGCGGCCAAAAATAGTGGAGCAATATCAGAAAGGAGTTTCTCAGAGAAAAATTGCAAAGAGTTTGAAGTTATCATCATCTACAGTGCATAATATCATCTAAAGATTCAGAGAATCTGGAACAATCTCTGTGTGTAAGGGTCAAGGCCGGAAAACCATACTGGATGCCTGTGATCTTCGGGCCCTTAGACGGCACTGCATCACATACAGGAATGCTACTGTAATGGAAATCACAACATGGGCTCAGGAATACTTCCAGAAAACATTGTCGATGAACACAATCCACCATGCCATTCGCCGTTGCCGGCTAAAACTCTACAGGTCAAAAAAGAAGCCATATCTAAACATGATCCAGAAGCGCAGGCGTTTTCTCTGGGCCAAGGCTGATTTAAAATGGACTGTGGCAAAGTGGAAAACTGTTCTGTGGTCAGACGAATCAAAATTTGAGTTCTTTTTGGAAAACTGGGACGCCATGTCATCAGGACTAAAGAGGACAAGGACAACCCAAGTTGTTCTCAGCGCTCAGTTCAGAAGCCTGCATCTCTGATGGGATGGGGTTGCATGAGTGCGTGTGGCATGGGCAGCTTACACATCTGGAAAGGCACCATCAATGCTGAAAGGTATATCCAAGTTCTAGAACAACATATGCTCCCATCCAGACATCGTCTCTTTCAGGGAAGACCTTGCATTTTCCAACATGACAATGCCAGACCACATACTGCATCAATTACAACATCATGGCTGCGTAGAAGAAGGATCCGGGTACTGAAATGGCCAGCCTGCAGTCCAAATCTTTCACCCATAGAAAACATTTGGTGCATCATAAAGAGGAAGATGCCACAAAGAAGGCCTAAGACAGTTGAGCAACTAGAAGCCTGTATTAGACAAGAATGGGACAACATTCCTATTCCTAAACTTGAGCAACTTGTCTCCTCAGTCCCCAGACATTTGCAGACTGTTATAAAAAGAAGAGGGGATGCCACACAGTGGGAAACATGGCCTTGTCCCAACTTTTTTGAGATGTGTTGATGCCATGAAATTTAAAATCAACTTATTCTTCCCTTAAAATGATACATTTTCTCAGTTTAAACATTTGATATGTCATCTATGTTGTATTCTGAATAAAATATTGAAATTTGAAACTTCCACATCATTGCATTCTGTTTTTATTCGCAATTTGTAGTCACAACTTTTTTGTACATTTTTATTATTAAGACACCATTTAAAAAAAAAAATTCTTAGTCTCTTCAATTGTTCAGACAGTTGCACCACCTTATTTTTTTGTTGGGTTAAGATAACAAAACACCAAATATGTATTATTTAAATGTACTAAAAATGAATTTAAGCTAAATACGTTTTATTGAATAAAGTGATACATGTCATGAATTTCTGTCCCTAGCCCATCACACACTGTGATCCAGGGCTGTCCCGGCATGAGAAACATGTTTTTCTCACGGTGCACATGTTACTCAGAGGTAAACATTAAGCACTTATTCAGAGAGATATATATAAACCCAAAAAGCCTCATCTGAAAAAAACAGACAAAGATTGAAGCAGAGTGGAGTAAAAAGAAGAAAATGCTCCAATGTGGCATGTAACTAAACAGAACTGTGGGCAGAGTTCTTTGGCGCACCCTGTGTGGTCTCCGTCTTCCTTCACAGCAGTACTGTGGATCTACGGCTCCACTGCGAGCTTGTGTGAGGAAAGGGGAGAGGTCCAATAAACAGGCCTTTTTGATGCAGGCACAACCCTCTGCCAAATCCTCCTTTTGTCTCGGCACAGACAGCACAGCCATCTCGCAGTCTCTTCTGAATCCATTCCTCTTAGCTGTTGTATGGCAGGTTTTACAAGCCCTGCTGCGCACAACCTGCAGAACAGAGATGGAGAAGAGAGCTCTCTTTATCCATATATCTTTCAGTCTACTGTATGTGTGTGTGTGTGTGTGTGTGTGTACCTACTTAACCATGTTTTGGGGACAAATTTGTACCCAGAAGTGTGCTAAAACTGACAAAACCGCCTTTTGGTGACATCTGGGGATGTCCTCATCTGTAAAACAGCATAATAATAAAGTTTAGGTTATAGTATTAATAATCTTGTCCCCATGTAGACAGTCAAGTAAATGTGTGTGTTTGTGCTGAAACATTGCACAAGACAATGCAAGCAGCATCCACCCATTATGAGTACTGTGTCCAAAGCACATGATGCCTATTTATTTCTGGCCCAGTTGTTTCACATAGTTTCTTAAACATGGTTTTAACAGGTCTGTAAAACAAATCAAGGTTGGCCAAGCATTCCTCTTCAGTTGAAATGATTGTAAATATAAAGTTATGATAAGAAATCTCTGTTGAGAAAAGCAGTGTTCCATGAAGACATTTTTACTTTGATTTATAGCTACAATTACATGTCCTCAAAATTTTTTGAACTCTGTTTCTGAAGGAATTTTACAAGTTCAGTTTCACTTGTTGACCATCTCGTGAGCTATGGTTTGGCTCAGTCTCTTGGTATATCAGACCAACTGGCTCTGGTGCAAGTGCACTATATTTTTTTTGCTCTCACTGAAAGAAAAAGAATGTGATTCCTTTATTACCAGTTTAAAAAGGTATCATACTATAGTCATATCAAAGCAGACACTGACTATCTCTGGTAACTACACCTCCCCCTGTAGTCGCAATGAACTTCTTTGCACCAAGCTGGAATGGCTCTCTGAGAATAGGATTTAAAAGCAGAGATTTTCTTTTAGGTTTTTTTTTTTTTTTCTCACTTGGCAGAAGGGGGTTGGAGCGCTTCCAGTTGTCAAGGGGACTGTGATTATCACCATCAAATGCCATTTTGTTGAGTTGTTATTTCAAGTTAAGCCTAGTTCCCCGTTCTCTCTGTTCCTCCTAATTTGTGGAGCTAGCTTGAGGAAACTCTAAACTGAGTTTGGGATCAGATGCACTCCGCATGCCGATTTCCCACAGTTGGGAGCAGGCGGCACAGACCAGATATTTGACACTAATCATTCATTAATAGCGTAATGCAGTTCCTGGCCAAACCAATGAGACTGAGCCTGTGACAGCTGCTGGTATGTCTAAGCGAGAGATTCCAAGAACACACAAAAACACTGAGACAAAGAATAGAGTCTATTGTGAAGCCTCTTTTCTTTTTCAGAGCCTGCGTTTCGTTCCATGTGATAGTTTCAAGATGGCGAGAGAAATATGGGAAGCCTACCAGTGTGATAAAACAATCAGATCAAATTCATGGAGACAGACAGGGGAAGAGGAATGAAAGAGTGGCTGTTTCCTGCAGAGTCGGGAAAGAATGAGATGATGAAGGCATGGCCTTCAGAATAATCATCTTCTAGCAAAGATTGGATTTAAAGGCACTATGTAACATTTTTTTATTAAAATATCCAAAAAACATTAGAACAATGTTATATATTTTGTTGACCTGTGTACTTGCATTATCCCAAACATTTCCAGCAATGTTTAAATCCAGAGAAATCAGCTATTTTAACCAACGTCACGGACCACGTCCATGTGTCAACTGTCAATGACATCATATCTGCGCTAGCCTTGATTTCCGTAGAAACCATGGAAACATCAAAGACGCTTTAATATTGTATGTATTTTATCAATTGGGTTCAGTCAATGATTAAATAACTGCTGTGCTCTGAATTCTCCAATAACACAAAGCAGTATCAGAACTCAAAATGGTAGTTCATTGTTATTTCTAGTGTGAGATCACATATGCATTGTACATATGCTGCTTGTGTTTCAGGATAGTTCCACAACAGCATACGACAGTTCCAAAGCTCCAACAGCCTAAATCTAAATTGCTGCCAAATCTTGCTTGATGAGCAGATCAGAGGCACAGAACTAATCAATGTTATACAGTGTAAGACGGATAGTCTTATTGTATTATAACGTTTTTACCATGTCTAACATAGCATCAGCGAGAACTTTCTCCATCATACAATATATTTTAAAATGAATTGCATGTGATTTAGTCATCCTGTTTTTATTAATATGATATTCTAATATTGGTCTAGATTACTGCAAAGTGCAACAAGTCTCAATAGCAATAGCAGCCACCCAACGAACGCACAAAGTTAATAAAGTTAAAACACTCAAATGTATTTAGTATGATTGTTTTAACCATGTAAAACAGCACTGTGCTACCCAACATACTCAACGAAAAGATCAGAAGTGGACAACTGCAGCATAAGCATAATAAAAGCTCAGAGACCGGTGTTTCACACAGGCCTCTCTCATTAGCATTCGCTCCCAAGGGCTCTCGGCACATCCTGCTTCATACCATTGTAAAGTTATTTAAAAACTTTAATACATTCGCTCATTCATGAACATGATTTCTCACCCTGTTGTGTGTTTTGTATTTAGGATATAGATTGACATCAGGTTTTAATGTTAGTGTATTGCCTTGTATGCTTAATGTATGTGCTAAACGTGAAAGCGTGCTGTCCAATTTGTGTCAGAAAGGAACTTTTTGTGAAGGGAGACTTTTACTTCCTGGGATTTATTTTTAGGGAGATTTTACAAGTAAACTATGTAACTTCTCGATATGAATGTTCAATTATAAATGTGACTGTAAAAAGTATTTTTAATCTCATACCACTCTATGTAATCAAATACACTCACTTCATGAACATCTCCATCGCCTAACGTTGAAACATATTCACAGATCACTGCAAAATAAAATGAGGAAGAAAGGAAAGAACTATATAATGAAAGAAGATATAGGTTATGCTCAATACTTTCCGCATTGGTTCAAGCATGTTATTGTTGGTGATTAATATCAAGCATATATCAGAGCGCCTGCGAGAGCTCCAAATTGTGCCTCTGATCTGTTCATCAAGCAAGATTTGTCAGCAATCTGGGGTTTTCAACCAAAAAGCAAAACCTTACATTCCAAGATTAAGAACTGTGGTGTCTAGGCACCTGTTGGAGCTTTGGATCCGTCGTATGCTGTTGTGGAACTATCCTGAAACACAAGCTGCATATGCACAATGAAGCCCGTCTGTGATCTCACACTAGAAAAAACAATGAACCACCATTTTGTGTTTTGAGTTCTGATAGTAAGAGCACAGCAGTTATTTAATCGTTGACTGAACCCAAAATCTTTTGTGCTTAAATCATGTCTGGCCTGTGACGTACTAATCTCAGAGGTTTATGACACTGTGGAGGATTTTTGCCAGAATAGTCTTCTAAAAAAGTGTCAGGCATTTAAAGGTTCTGTTATGACTGACAACAACTCGAACTACTTTAACAGCCCCGGACAAATATTTGAAAAAACATGCATAGCCGTAAAGATATGACTGCTATAACAAAAAAATGTCACACAGCCTCCCTCATTAATAGCTTTCGTAAACATCTGGGGTTAAAAGTCAACTCTAAGGCATGCCAGATTTTTTTTCCCTTGTGTAGTGAATGGAAAAATGCATGCCCTTTGGCACCTCTTCCCTCTTCACTCCAGCCTCTTGAGATAGGGATGTAATAAGGCCTGATTTCACTTGAGGGTTGCGGGCTTGCATGGACTGTGAAAGTCCATTTATAAAAACATTGGTTCAAATAAGTAGTGGAAAAGAGAGCAGCACTTTCCCACAGTGTTACAGAAAGCCAGCATGACCGGTCCTGAGGCCTGTACATTGCAATCCCCCTGCGGACACACTGTGAAAGCACTCAAGCATGGAGCCATTGCCTGCTCCATTTACCCTGACTGAGAGTAAGTGTGTGCGACTTCTACTCCCTTCTGAAAGCGAGAAGGATCGTTGTACATACATGCTTTACATATTCATTTTAGTAACAATGTTTTGTGTAGTAATCAAAGCATCAATAAGAGTGGCCATACAAGTGGTAGAAGATCTTTCAGGGATTCCAGGATGGAAAAGAACAAAGAACATGCATAAAGTGCAAAGCTTCAGCTACACTCCCGCCACCTGTTACTGACCAGAACATGCGTGAAAATGAACTTGGCCTGAGATGCAGGGATCACTTACAACTAAAAGCCTCCCTGAAATCTCTCAAACTCTCGGCCGTGCCTCTTAGCGAGATCTTCTGTCCGTGCATGTTTCCCCCCACTATTTTAGCCATATTTGTACGGCTATCTGATGTCAGCTACAGTGCGCCATTTGTCTTTTACGTTAACATTGTTCTTTTAAGTTTTCCTTCTCCGTAGGAGCCCCCTCTTTGTGACTGACATGTGGGAATTGTGCTTTTGAAGAGGACTTATTGTAGATTAAAATACACATTTAACATTGACCCACAGCAATTTAACACACTGTGTGCAAAGCATGAACAGCATCAGGCCTTGTTCAGATGGTAGATCACATTTCAAAAGTGCCCTGAAGGACATGTCTCATTCTGCATATTACAACACCTGTAGCTTTCATGTTTTCCCCACCACAAACTCTTGCTTAGTGGCTTAACTTCTCATTTGGACATCCCAAATACTCAAATGCACATTTAGTTGCGCAACAGATATTCCCAAGACAAATCACTTCTTTGCCGGAGAGCACAAGGCAATGGGTTCTTCAACCATTCTTGTTCAACTTCAGTAACAAAATGCAAAACAGTCCTCATGGGCAGCATGTTGGCACGCATTATTTAATCAGTTCTGGGCAGCTGTTCTGCAGTATGACGTCCATCTAGTTTCCATTCAGCACGCAAGAGCTATGGGAACTACAGAGGGCTGCAATCTGTACCCATTCACTAGTACTGATGTCAATACTTTATGTACAGCAAAGACGAACATGTTACTCGTTCCTTGAACTGTAGTCTTTGGTTGAGCTCCAGCACTATCTCTGTAGTGATGTGTTTTTCAATTGCCTCATTACAGATTTGCTGTGTGCGGTGTGGCCTGCCGGTTCAGTTTCCTGCAGTTTAGTGTGTGAGCTTGTTTCTTTACACTGACATGTTGCATCAATTTAGTGCCTATGAGGAATCATATCTTTCTACAAACCATGTTTCCTGACTTTCTCCCTCTAAGCGGGAAAACCCTCAGATGGAATATTTTTCTTCCTTTCAAATCTTCTCTCCTTCCCACAGACGCCTTAAGCTTGATGACTTTGACTTCCCACATTTAAGGATGGCTAAAAAAAGAATCTTCAAATTGCAACCAGAAGTTACTTTAACCCCCCTTTCTCGTTTATGAGGCTGATGGGGCTCTAAACACTGGGAACTGGTACTCTCAAAGGCACATTTAAGCTTCCTCAGAGTGTGAGAAATCATGTAATTGTAACTTCGCCTCTAATAACAGTAAAATATTAATCCGAAATCCAGAAATGGGACTAGTGTCTGAGATTCTCAAAGCAAAAACAAACAATTGTGACAGCTAAAGAGCGAGTTTTCCAGTGGAGGAGAATTGTGGCCCATGTCAATGCAGGGGTCAGAGGCAGCCTCCCACAGGACCTCACAGAAGGATTAAGTGAGCCTGTTTAATGAGATCACTTCCTGTGGAACATTAAGCAGTGGTGAGAATGCCACCAGCAATATGGAACCGCACAGGAGGCTGTCAAGGGAATGTGAACTTCCCACACTCATTACCTATAGCATTTTGAAATAAAGCAATACATTAATCTGATACAATTAAAATAACATTTTAATTGAAGAATTTGCTTAAAGGGATAATTTACTAAAAAAATGACAATTATGTCATCATTTATTCACCTTCATGTTGTTCCAACCCTATAAAACTTTTGTTCATCTTCAAAACACAAATGAAGATATTTTATTATAAGAGATTTCTGTCCCTCCATCTACCACTTTGTTGCTTCAAAAAGTTAATAAAGAGATTGTAAAACTTATGCTATATGAATTGAGTGTTTTAGTCCAAATTTTCTGAAGAGTCTCGATCGCTTTATATGATGAATTGAATTAAGGCTTTTCTTCACATTTAAACATTCATCAACACACACATCAGATATGGTAAATGGAAGCTTAAGTATGCCTGCTTGACATGCGATAACCAATGAGGTTCATTCTCGTGTTACGCAGCACATTTGAGCTTCCGTAAGAACCAATGAGGTTCATTCTCGTGTTACGCAGCACGTTTGAGCTTCCACAGGAACCAATGAGGTTCATTCTCGTGTTACGCAGCACATTTGAGCTTCCGTAAGAACCAATGAGGTTCATTCTCGTGTTACGCAGCACGTTTGAGCTTCCACAGGAACCAATGAGGTTCATTCTCGTGTTACGCAGCACGTTTGAGCTTCCACAGGAACCAATGAGGTTCATTCTCGTGTTACGCAGCACGTTTGAGCTTCCGGGAGAACCAATGAGGTTCATTCTCGTGTTACGCAGCACGTTTGAGCTTCCGGGAGAACCAATAAGGTTCATTCTCGTGTTACGCAGCACGTCTGAGCTTCCGTGAGAACCAATGAGGTTCATTCTCGTGTTACGCAGCACGTTTGAGCTTCCGTGAGAACCAATGAGGTTCATTCTCGTGTTACGCAGCACGTTTGAGCTTCCATGAGAACCAGTGAGGTTCATTCTCGTGTTACGCAGCACGTTTGAGCTTCCGTGAGAACCAATGAGGTTCATTCTCGTGTTACGCAGCACGTTTGAGCTTCAGCAAGAACCAATGAGGTTCATTCTCGTGTTGCGCAGAACGTTTGAGCTTCTGTAAGAACCAATGAGGTTCATTCTCGTGTTACGCAGCACGTTTGAGCTTCCATGAGAACCAATGAGGTTCATTCTCGTGTTACGCAGCACGTTTGAGCTTCCATGAGAACCAATGAGGTTCATTCTCGTGTTACGCAGCACGTTTGAGCTTCCGCAAGAACCAGTGAGGTTCATTCTCGTGTTGCGCAGCACGCGTTTGAGCTTCCGCAAGAACCAATGAGGTTCATTCTCGTGTTACGCAGCACGTTTGAGCTTCCGTGAGAACCAATGAGGTTCATTCTCGTGTTACGCAGCACGTTTGAGCTTCCATGAGAACCAGTGAGGTTCATTCTCGTGTTACGCAGCACGTTTGAGCTTCCGTGAGAACCAATGAGGTTCATTCTCGTGTTACGCAGCACGCTTGAGCTTCCGCAAGAACCAATGAGGTTCATTCTCGTGTTACGCAGCACGTTTGAGCTTCCGTGAGAACCAATGAGGTTCATTCTCGTGTTACGCAGCACGCGTTTGAGCTTCCATGAGAACCAGTGAGGTTCATTCTCGTGTTACGCAGCACGTTTGAGCTTCCGTGAGAACCAATGAGGTTCATTCTCGTGTTACGCAGCACGTTTGAGCTTCAGCAAGAACCAATGAGGTTCATTCTCGTGTTGCGCAGAACGTTTGAGCTCCTGTAAGAACCAATGAGGTTCATTCTCGTGTTACGCAGCACGTTTGAGCTTCCATGAGAACCAATGAGGTTCATTCTCGTGTTACGCAGCACGTTTGAGCTTCCGTGAGAACCAATGAGGTTCATTCTCGTGTTACGCAGCACGTTTGAGCTTCCATGAGAACCAATGAGGTTCATTCTCGTGTTACGCAGCACGTTTGAGCTTCCGTAAGAACCAGTGAGGTTCATTCTCGTGTTACGCAGCACGTTTGAGCTTCCGCAAGAACCAATGAGGTCGATTCTCGTGTTGCGCAGCACGTTTGAGCTTCCGCAAGAACCAATGAGGTCGATTCTCTTGTTGCACAGCACGTTTGAGCTTCCGCAAGAACCAATGAGGTCGATTCTCGTGTTGCGCAGCACGTTTGAGCTTCTGGAGAATAGAAGCTTTGAAATGGTTTCATAATACAACTAATGATTACAGTTCAAAGGTTTGTGTTCAAAATTGTGGCTTGTACTGATTTGATAGCTAATAGACTACAAATGGTAAATGTGTCCCATCATGTCTGCCTCTCATCTGAGCTCTCCAGGCGGCTCTTGGAACCTGATCTCTGTGAGACACTCATAACAGATTGTCACTCACAGTCTCAGCCCAGCTCTTGGAAAGCGCAACAACCTGCCTCAGTTATAATCACACTTTCACACAAATCATGGAGGCCCTTTCAGTGTAATAGGGGAAAGATGTTTGAAAGCATAAAGTTACAAATGTTATCTGCTCACCTGCATTGAGAACCCACATTAGCCAACTTTAAGATGTGAGGGCATCGTCTGTTATTGAATTTTTATTCAAGTAACTAACCCTAACCTAACAGACAGGTGAAGCTGAATGACAACAGTGCTGTTTTTGAAATCTCTGTCATGGCTCTAGTTATGACCTGTAGTCCATAGCCTTCAAAAAGTTTAATATGAATTATCTAGATTTGGAAATCTCATGTTTTGCATTTTACATTTGTGCTGGTTTTTTGAAGCAAAATTGGATTAGACCACCCTGATCTAGATACACACTTTTTCAGATTGCCAAATGTGGATTACCAGTGCTCCAACTGGGGTTACATTTCACAAGCTATGTAGCAACAGGTAGAAGAGTCAATGTGGGGTCACTTTAAGAGTTTTATATGAAGAGAAAGAAAACAACATAAAAAAAAAAATAAATAAAAAAAAACACATCCCTTTCCATTCCTTGAAACAGTCAGATTCCCACAGAGGCACTGAACCCATGGGGCCAGTTGTTCAGAAAGTTTAATCTGGATCAGAATGATCTGGATTTGGAATTTGGATTTGGACTTGCTATCCAGGATCAGGCAATCCATTTTACTTTTGTCCTGGTTTTTCAAAGTAAAATTGGATTGGATCACCCTGATCCAGATACACACTTTTTCAGATGACCAAATCTGGATTACTAGTGCCCTATGGAGCCCCTGAAGGGACATGGCTATGGGAAAAATATGAGATGCGTTAGCGTTCTCTCTGAAAAGTTCCGCATAGCGTTCAACAGAGAAATGTTGCGTTTGCTCACAAATAACTTTTGACTGGTTCATCCCTTATTGTGCCAATGTAGCTTGCAAACTGATAAAAACACTTTAATATTTTAGTTTGATATTTACAGCTGTTTGGGGATTATTTTATGGTGCCAAAATCTCTTTTTTTTTTTTCCTTTTTTTTTTTTTTCCCTTTACTGTAGGTTACCGAAAGGCTTAATAGGTAGATATGTCTACTTCTAATTTATTACTATAGTACAGTAAAACTAACCAAGAGCAAAATAAAACGTGTGTGTGTATTTTTTGACCAGTTTTAAAGTTTTATTAAATGTTTTGTTCCTGAAATCCACCCTTCTGCTGGGATCAGTATGATCCTGATTTTTTGGAATAAAAATGTATCCCAATCTTACTAAAAAGTTTTGAACAACACAAACTGATGATTTGATCTGATTTCAGAATCTTTTTTTTTTTTTTTTTTGAACAACCCATTTTCAAGATTTGATCCAATCTGATAGGCGAAATCCGATCAGATTACTTTTGAACAGCTGCCCCATGGTGATGGGGGAAAAAAAAATTGAAATGGGATATATAATGAAAAATATAAAGAACTCACGTTTTGAAGGTGAATGCAAAGTCTCCTTGGGAAATGCAAAACATTTGCGAGAGAACGCAAAAGCATTAAAATAAATTTGACCTCCCATCTCATATTTTCCCTCCCACCACCATATGTCTTTAGAGTTTCCATAGCCCCTCACCAGTGACCCACAACAAAAACAAACAAATATACATGTAATAAGGGATGAAATTGTTAGAAACTACTTTTGACTGGTTCATCTCTGATGATTGTGCCAATGTAGTTTCTATACAGTGATTAAAAAAAAAAAACACTTAAAATTAATTAAATTAAATTAATTTGTTGGATATTCATTGACTGCTTTTTAGGGATTATTTTATGCTGCCAAAATATCTTTTATTTACTTTACCAATGTCTACTTCTGATGTATTACTTAACAGTTAAACTTATAAAGAACAAATTAAAAATATAAATATGTGTATACATTACATGATACAAATGTTGCTTCTTTTTTTTTGGCCAGTTTAAAAGTTTTCCTAAATGTCTATTGCAGAAATCCACCCTTCTGCTGGGATCAGGATTATCCTGATTTTTATTATTATTATTTTTATTTTTATTTTTTTTTATCAGAGGAATCCTGATCTTAGTAAAAGGTTTTGAACAACTCAAGCTGACATTTTGATCCAGATCAAAACCAAGACTGGATTTTGTGATCTATTAATCTGTGGTGCTTTCAGAATCCTTTTTTTTTCTTTTGAACAGCCCATTTTCAAGATTTGATCCAATCCGAAAAATGAAATCCAATCAGATTACTTTTGAACAACTGGGCCCTTCTGAAGATTGACATGTTTTGGTGTTTGCTGAAGAGTTTGAGTAAGGGGAGGAAAGCTCAGAATTATGGTTATATGGAATTAGGGTTGGGAAGTGAGAACTGGTTCTCACCTGTAATCTGAGCTATAGATAATAACTTTGACATTCTTCCAGTGTAGTTTGTGATGAACCAATACTTTGACATGAGCGTTTTTTGTTTGAAGGTCTGAGTCATGTTCAGTTTGTTTCAGAATACTGGAAATTACAGTTTAGATGTGTGCTGGTGCTTCCTGGACGCTTTGTCTCTTTATGATTTTTATAATGATCTCTGTTGAGCAAGCAAATAAAGGCTGTTGTATCTTCAACTTGTCAAATTAAATTAAAATACATGGGTAATAATGGGTAGTTGTGGTAACTGACACCAGACAATGTACCAAAAAGAGGGAAGTCAATGATCAGAACATTCTGCTGAAGATTCCTCATCTAAAACTGAAGACAATCCTCAATTTGAATATATATATATATATATATATATATATATATATATATATATATATATATATATGTAAAATGTAATCTGTTGAGACTCCATTAAAAGTTACAAGTAACCAATTACAATACAACTATCTGATTTTAACTCATACTAAATATAGGCTCAACAATCCACTAGTCCTTGACACCTGAGAGACATACAAGTGAAAATAAGAAACAATTTATTAGTAAGATGAGAAATCATGTTTATTTTCTAAAATCAAAATAAAACTGAACACCTCAATACTGCAATAAATCAAGGTCGACAGAACAGCCTCTTATACATCTACAAACTCTCAAGTCTCAGTTAAGCTCAAGTGCACAAAAAGGCCATAAGTACACCAATATCCTTCAAAAAGGTTTTGTCAATATAGCGGATAAATAAAATAATGTTAAGTAAAATTAAATAGTCAAAGCCTTCTTGCACTGGATGTGCTGGTTTCAGCCTCATCACCGGCTGCAGTCATGTCCTCATCTCATAAATCAAACACCTGCGATTCATCAACTGTACATGTAAAGTAGCCTTGTTGACATGTTTGGGTGAGAAAAGGCAAAATTCACAAGATATAGTACCTTCAATGCCCTTAAATGGCGATATTGTTTCTTTATAGCAGAAACAAACTGCTGCAGAAAAAGTTAGATGCCGTGCAAAATGTAATGTACAATTGCATTACTCAACACAAATGTAAGTACATTTACTTGTTCAAAAATGTAGTCAAGTAGAGTAAAAGTTGCTAATATCTTTGATACTCAGTACAACTACAAAGTAGCCAAAAAGATACTTAAGTATAGTAACTAATTACATTTACGCAAATACTTTACACCGCTGCTCCACACAGACCCTGTGAGACTTTTGTGAGGACATTGCATAGTAGAATCCTTTATCATATTTTTGAGAAGAGTATTTATTACAGAAATAATATAGGCTACTTTAAAAGAATGTACTTCATGCAAACTTAATGTAATGTAATGTTTTCCGATACTTAATTAATTGTATGTTAATTTAGTTGGTAGTTGCATAGATTGTCAACATGACAGAAATCTCAAAAGATCTTTATTTTTGTTGTGAAGATCTTACAAAAGTCTTACAGGTTTGGAATGACATGAGGGTGAGAAATTAATGACACAAGTTTCATTTTTGGGTGAACTAACTTAAGGGTGCTGTGGGACCCTCCCAGCCCCCCTTCAATTTAAACACTTGTCCCAAGTGCACTTTTTTTGCTTCCCATCTCTTCTCTTTAAAGTGATTGACGTTGTTTACCACATTTCGACCAACAAGCAGCAACATGTCATTCTCCTTGTAAAGGCACAGAGCATATGTGAGTAGTTATCAGATTCAAGCACACCTTGAGGGAGTGGGAGCGAGGGTGCGGCAGTGGGCTCTGTCTGGAGTGCCTTTCTCTCCTTGTTTGAGCTGATAGAGGTCTAAGTCACGCAAGTTTGACTCACGTCCTCCCTTTTCAGCCTACCAGCCAAGAACAACTCATGTCCTTCTCATGGGTTTCATTGGACGTTACAAAACTGAAGATAAATAAATGAACTAACCCCTAAATTGATGTGTGCGTGGGAGACTTCATAGCTCTTAAAATAGCTTTGTGTAAGGTTTGAGGAATGAATTGGAAATCTGGATTGTTTTACCATAAAAGGTCCTGCCACCAGACCCCCTTCCTCCAGTGTCACTACACCCACAGTTAGAGCCACTTCACTGCATGTTCTCCCTGCTCTCCCAAGTCCAGTGTTTCTCTATCTCTATCCTTCTCCTGGACTACATTTTCAGGCACGCCTTATTGAACCCGTCAGCTCATTAGCTGTGCTCCATGACATGGGCTACGTCCGAAAAACCTAGGCAGCTGACTTGTTGCTTCACTGCTTCTTCAAGCAATGACTTTGCAGGCAGCGTTTGAGAACAAAGGTACCTCATGAAACTGATTTCGGACTGACATCTGAGGTAGCATAACGTTTTAGTGATCTACAGCAAAATAGAGCAAAATTTCTCGCTAGAACTATCAAAGTTGGAAACTTTGGCCAAAAATGTATACTTACACAAAATGAACGCATGTTCTGCAACTTTAGTTCAGCTGTCACAGAATGGAAAGTACAGGATTGTAGGATATCAATGGCAGGTACATCTATGCAGCCTTCAAGAATCGATCATGCGTTTCCCTCTACAACAACATAACTCGCTGCTGACCTCCCTTAGTGCAATGCATCGCTGAAGAAATCAACGACCATTTCCTGAAACCTTATTGTCGCAAATTTGCCGTTCAACCCCTTTGGTTATAGCCTGGATGCCAGCCGAACTTAGCCTCACCCACAACATTTGGGAAGTTCGGGAAGTTCGGGAAGTTCGGTCTCGACTTGATCCATTGTGGAGTAACTATGCCTGAACAGGAGCTGTTCGGACCAAGCAAATTGTCAAGGCGAGCTTTATACGATGATTGACAGATGATCAACAGTAACATAATCAGCCATGTCATCAAAGAGAGTTTGGGTTGAATTCGTTCTAATCCTAAACGGAGAACTTTTTAGTATATGCATTCACCTTTACTATTTCTCTCAAAAATTACGATCGTGTTGGTAAGTAGGCTACTCCGTGTATCCTTAAATTCTTCTTACAACACCGGCAAAGATCGTTTACACTCATCTTCTTCTACTTCTTCCAGTGTGTGTGCGGTTGAGTTCTGCTGACAACTATGCATTAGTGATGCGTCGTTCATGAATGATTTGTTCTTTTTGAACTAATCTTAAATATGACTCGGGAACAACGAGTTGTCTCAAAGAGCGATTCGTTCATTTTGTGTTGACCGTGCATGCGCTATGCCATCGGTTCTGTACAGGATCTTCTGCATTCAACCTATGGGACTGTGAGTTGGTGAACAAATGACTCGAACCCAAAGACTCGAGAGGTGAACTAATCAATTCTGTTTCTGGGACTGCCTGCATTGCATATGGGGCTGTCCCGGCCCGGATCAGACACTGATGACAGAACTAACGACTCGAACCCGACGTGATTAAATGTGAAGTGACAAAAGAGAGAACAACTCGGATTGGGAGGCGAGGTTAACTAACAGACTGCATAGCCTGAAGACCCAGCTAAGCAATCAATGAATAATTTCTTTCTTAAAGTTTGGCCTTGGCTGCATTAGCTTATAATTTATTTTTTATTCCAAATGCGAACAACGTTTGCATAAGTACTAGATGTGTTGGGGAATTTAAAATGTGACATTGTGAATGAACGAAATGACTTGAAAAAAGATTTGTTCATTTTGCTGAACGTGATTCAAAGATCCAAATCCGTAAAATGATCTGAACTTCCCACTACTACTATGCGTCGCTCAACATACGTCACTTACTCCATTGCTCTGATTGGTTGTAGGTCTATCCAACTGAGTGCAGAGGCATTTTCTTTCCTGGTTCAGTTTAAAAACGCCCCATAATCACAGCCCAATGGAGCAGTATCAGACTCATATTCTGACTAAAATTGAGTATGACGACATCAGGCTGCTTTGGTTAATGATGTCACACACATGGTGGAGTTATTAACTTATTTGAATTAATCCGATAGAGATCAAATTAATGCTAGTTTAAAAAAAAAAAATTGTATAGCAATTATGGACACATCCCAAATATGCTCTATTGGGTTGAGATCTGGTGACTGTGGGGGCCATTTTAGTACAGTGAACTCATTGTCATGTTCAAGAAACCAATTTGAAACGATTCGAGCTTTGTGACATGGTGCATTATCCTGCTGGAAGTAGCCATCAGAGAATGGGTACATGGTGGCCATAAAGGGATGGACATGGTCAGAAACAATGCTCAGGTAGGCCGTGGCATTTAAACGATGCCCAATTGGCACTAAGGGGCCTAAAGTGTGCCAAGAAAACATCCCCCACACCATTACACCACCACAACCAGCCTGCACAGTGGTAACAAGGCATAATGGATCCATGTTCTCATTCTGTTTACGCCAAATTCTGACTCTACCATCTGAATGTCTCAACAGAAATCGAGACTCATCAGACCAGGCAACATTTTTCCAGTCTTCAACTGTCCAATTTTGGTGAGCTTGTGCAAATTGTAGCCTCTTTTTCCTATTTGTAGTGGAGATGAGTGGTACCCAGTGGGGTCTTCTGCTGTTGTAGCCCATCCGCCTCAAGGTTGTGTGTGTTGTGGCTTCACAAATGCTTTGCTGCATACCTCGGTTGTAACGAGTGGTTATTTCAGTCAAAGTTGCTCTTCTATCAGCTTGAATCAGTCGGCCCATTCTCCTCTGACCTCTAGCATCAACAAGGCATTTTCGCCCACAGGACTGCCGCATACTGGATGTTTTTCCCTTTTCACACCATTCTTTGTAAACCCTAGAAATGGTTGTGCGTGAAAATCCCAGTAACTGAGCAGATTGTGAAATACTCAGACCGGCCCGTCTGGCACCAACAACCATGCCACGCTCAAAATTGCTTAAATCACCTTTCTTTCCCATTCTGACATTCAGTTTGGAGTTCAGGAGATTGTCTTGACCAGGACCACACCCCTAAATGCATTGAAGTAACTGTCATGTGATTGGTTGATTAGATAATTGCATTAATGAGAAATTGAACAGGTGTTCCTAATAATCCTTTAGGTGAGTGTGTGTATGTATATATATATATATATATATATATTTGTATACATGTCATTTGTATATATTTGAAATAAAATATATAGATTGCACTGAATGTAAGCTTGCTTATTTTGCTCAAGATACAGATTTATTATGTTCATGTCATGCAAACAAGAAATTATGCTTCTAAACACAGTTCGAGAGCTGTCGTTCAGACCACACAACTTTGCAATGCTGTTTGCAAATGTTCATTGGAACTATGGTTTTGGGAAACACAGAAACACAGAACTATCCTGATAACAATGGAACTTGCAACAATAGTTGGCTAATGATGCTTTCGGGAAAACGCACACCCAAGATGAAGGTATCTCAGGAGAGAGGAAGTGAAGCTAACATTGGATTCAGACATGCCATGATGCCTTCCTACCATGGGATGCATCCTCCGAAGGGAGCATTTTTAAGCTTTCGGACGCAGCAAAGAATGTAGTGCTTTAGGTTGGTGTGACACTTGTGCAGTGCAAACATTGTGCATCGGATGTTAGTGAAAAATATTCATGTGCTATCAGAAATGTCCTACTTTCCACTTCTGAAGCCGTGTCTACTAGCTTGCCGCTTTCAAGTGCTTTGTTGTCAGAAAGAACAGGAACCATGGAGGACACCATGGTTTATTCTTGCCTATTAATTGGGAAAATCTTATTAAAGCCAAAATGATATTTAGCATCCCATTCATTGACTATTCTGAAATACAGGTTATTTCCGTTGTGTATGAAACATAAAATATGCTTCAAATAATTATTCATATATGTAAGTATGCGCTACTTTAACGACAAGACAATGCGATGTAGTGGTTGTGGAAAAAAACTAAAGAATATCAGTCCCAAACGTTCTCCCTACACCATGTTTAAATTTTGTGGTCTGCCCTTCTCGGGAACTTGTATCAAAATTATCCCTGAACTTCACAGTGGTAAATGAGAGGGCGTTCATGTCCAATTTTTAACTAGGAAACTTGTATTTCCAATAATTCAGATAGCACATAAAGGCAGCATATTTCACAAGTGAAGCAATCAGGCAATTCTGTGCTGTTGTCATTCACTTCCAGTTGTTTTTCACTGTACAAAACAGCTTGTTCTGCTGCTTGATACTGTGCAAACTGGTATTTCTTATTATTTTAATGTATTGTCATAATTATAAACACACTGGTTTGTAACGCAAATAGTTTTACTGTTTACTGCACTTTGATATTCTTCAAGTTATTTACCTATTGCGGCTAATGAATCGGAAGTCTTCACAGAAAATAGCTTACTTCCGAATTGCAAAATAAGATGGATATGCTAGTGTTGTGTCAAAGATCCTGTCAAGCACCCAGGCTGACACACGCCATGTTGAAGGTTTGCACCGTTCAATCGTGTGCTGTTTTGATTGAGAACCTGTTGGTATTGTTGACTGGTGTGTGAAGCACACTCCCAGACATTAGAAAACTCACTTAACCTGATTAGTGTTTGTCAAACTCCAGATTGTGGAACTGATTACAAAATCATACTTGTTTATAGGCCTGTCCACAGACACAAAGCAAACAAAATGATTGTATGCTCCTGTAACAAATCTGCTTCTCACACTCTCTTCACAGCTTCTGGCACTTTCCATGAATATGGTACACTTTGGTGTCCCATAACGTTTTGTTCTTAGAGAGGTAGAATCACAATCCCATGTTTTTGTTGTGAGTATTGAACATTATCTAACATGTAGCTTTAAGTGTTGATTTTGGCCATTTAAACCATTTTTAATTATTAGCTAAGTTTAATTACCAAAAGATTAATATTTAGTTTCCCACAACATGACTTTCCTTCTAAAACAAATTCATGAAATTACATGTCCATTTCATCTTTAAGTGATTAAAGTAAACCTTGAAAATGGTTGAAAATGGACTAACCCAGCAATTGGGTTGTTTTAACCCAGCGATTGGGTTGTTTTAAGCAAACATTCAGCCCAACCGCTGGGTTAAAACAACCCAATCGCTAAGTTAGTCCAATTTCAACCCAACTTGGGTTGTTTTTAACCCAGCATTTTTTAGAGTGTAGTAGAGATTAATAATCAAGTGAAGGCATGTCGGAAGAATTGTCATTGGAGTGAGGTAAGCACCGGCTTATATGTGCTTTTGTTGTATTTGACAGGGATAGACGAACAAGCTCCTCCTTAAATTTAGTTTTTAACTGGATCAAAAACGAAAAAAGATCCCGCAAACTATCGGTACTTGCATACGTATCAAAAATAACTTTTTAACTAGATAAAATGTATCATTCTTAAAATTGTGACAGGTGAAAAGTAACTTCATTGGGACCATTTCTACACATCGTGGCAGGAATACAATTAAATAATCTAATTTAATTTTTACATAAAATGTCAAGCTTAACCATTCAAACTTGCATTTGTTTCCAAAGGTTTCATTAATGGGAATTATGAAGTTTATCAATAACAAAACATCATTATATACTAAACTATCTGTCTCTGTATACCTGTTTTGGTGGTGTTGTGTGTGTTTATATATTAATGTTTATTGTTATAAATGAAAGCACACATATTAGGATTTTAAAAATTATTTTGACCTTTACCAAAGTTTGGTAACAGGGTTGCAAAAATCACAAACCACATAAAATATACACTGTAAAAATGTATCGCGATTTTAACGGTAAAAGACTGTAGAAATGCTTTGGTGAAAAACAGTTCATTGGTTAACAGAAAGTTTCCATATACGGTGAACAACATTTACAATGTTTATTCTTCGTTTTTCTTCGATTTTTCTAATCAGTTATGCACATTAGGGTTTTATGTTACATGTAATGTTGTTCAATTAATTTTTATTGCATTTTTTAAATGTCATGTTTTACCATGATAGTGTTTAGTGTTTGTGTGAATGACACTGTGCATCTTTTATATTAAACAGAAATGAGCTTGGATTCATAATGTGACTCTTTTCACCCACTGTTTAGTGGTTGTCAGTGTGTTTTACGGTACAAATCAGATATTAGTGCTTTAATAGGTTGGTAAATTAACATTGTATAAGTTAATGGAATATGTTTCTTTTTTTACTGTAAATTCAAGCAAAATCTGTAAAACCTAAAATGTTGCTACCGTATTTTTATGGTAAATTTCTAGCAATGTCAACTGCCGCTTTTTTTTTTTTTTTTTTTTTTTTTTTTTTTTTTACCGTAAATGTAACGATTTATTTATTTTTACAGTGTACACTATTATTTATGTTTGGGGTCAGTACACTTTTTTTAAAGAAGTATCTTATGCTCAATAAGGGTGTATTTATTTGATCAAAAACACTAATATTGTGAAATATTAAAATAACTGTTTTCTATTTGAATATATTTTAAAACATTATTTATTCATATGTGACCCTGGACCACAAAACCATCTTAAGGGTCATTTTTTCTTTCCATTGATGTATGGTTTGTTAGGATAAGACAATATTTGGCCGAGATACAACTATTTGAATATCTGGAATCTGAGGATGCAAAAAAAAAAAAATCAAAATATTGAGAAAATTGCCTTTAAAGTTGTCCAAATGAAGTCCTTAACAACGCATATTATTAATAATATATATATATATTTTTTTGTAATGTATTTACGGTAGGAAATTTACAAAAATATCTTCATGGAACATGATCTTTACTTAATATTCTAAGGATTTTTGACATAAAAGAAAAATCAATCATTTTGACCCATACAATGTATTGTTGGCTATTGCCACAAATATACTCGTGCCACTTATGACTGGTTTTGTGGTCCAGGGTCATAAAAAGATGGCAAAGCTGAATTCTCAGTCTAGTCTTTAGTATCAATGTTGAATATTTTTCTGTTTTGATTTTAGGTTTTACAGCTTTTACTTGAATTTACAGTAAAAAAACAACAAAAAAAACCCTAACATATTTCATTAACTGATGTGAACTGAATTGAATTTACATCCTTGATGTCTTTAAAGAAAACCTTACTAACACCAAACACTGTAAAATCCAACAGTTGTTCTTACTAAGACTTTTTAGTAAACTTTACTTAATGTACAATAATTTGTTGAACATACTTAAAACAATAAAGTAATCTGAACTATTTGCATGCTATACCTTCGTTACTTAGAAAACCCAAGTAAATATTACTTGACTGGTTTGAGTACCATTTTGCCAAAGCACAAAAAAAAACAAAAGAACAACAACAACAACAACTAAAAAAAAATAAAATAAAAAAAAAAGCAAGTGGGCGGGCAAAGTGTTTTTGAGGCGGGGGAAATTTTAATAGACTTTCCTTCCTCTTCCTCTCACCATTATTGTGATTAGTGTTTCCTTTGGTTGGGCACTTGGAACTTCATTCATATTATTGTAATTCTCTTCCTATTAATGCAGCAATGCAACAAGAAATATTTGTGAATTAATGATATATAACATAACTATATTTCATGTCAAATAATGATCTTTTAACATTTCTTTCCTAATATTTATGGCATAACCTTTTAATTGGGTTGATATAATCCCTCTATATTTGTGACAATAGCATGTTTGAGTCACACACAGACTTCAACATTCAGCATGCAAAACACAACAATGGTAACAAGGATTTAAATTATTATTATTTTATTTTTATTATTAATAAGACCTTTACAATTTTATTTGCTGTCGTTATTGGGGTTATACTGACAAATGGCCAAAAATAAAGCCAAAAATAGTAAAATGAAGCAATTAATTTATTCATGCTGCAATGCACTCTGGGAGTACACTTCCTCAGATCACAGATAGAATTAAGTTGACAAAACTTAAACCGTTTAATGCTTACTTAATTGAATTAAGGCAACGAGTTTGCACAATTGAATTAAGTAAACTGAACAAATTAGTTTTACAGTGAACTTTTGAACTGTAGTATAAATGTGAAATAAAAACCACATATTTAGTCATTTTAGGAGTTTGACCTGACTTTTTTAAGACCGTGTCTATCTTCTACCACATTTGTAGAAAGTGCCTCCTATTTCACACTCTCTGTGATTAAATGTAAAACTTGAAGACTTTCCCTTCCCTAGCAGGCCCAGTTCCTCTTTCAGACTTTCGGATTCTGGGCCGCCATTCCCTATGACTCACTGAAGAAGGCTTTACATCATGGGCCCCAGCACTGTTAGCAGGCTGTTTAATTGCTTCTCTTGTGTGCCACTGCCAAGTTGGATCCCTACAGTGTGAAAAAAGACCCCAGAACAGCATCAGTCCCAAAGGCTTGTTTGACTGTTCTTAGCCAGTTGGGCTAATCCTGTGTTCTTGGCTTACGGGACCTTTAGAGGTTTAGAAGTGCTGGCATGTAGTGAGATCTGTCAGTCTGCAGGACTATAGGAGAGCTGTGGTTAATTTGTTTGAGAGGAACAGACCGCTGCAGAGGGAGGACAGCCTTTTGTGACTGTTTTAATGTTGAGTACCGTTGGCTGTGTGTGTGCGGGAGGTTGTTTTAAAGTTGTGACTGTGAGTCATTGAGAAGGGGAGGAAGCCGTGTGGTTGATTGTAATTACAAACTTATATCTAACAGTTTCATGTGAGCGTGTAGGTTTTGTGAAAATACAGAGTGGTTGTATTGCGGTTGATGTGTGATATATGATTTTATATGCTATGCTTGTACTTGTTTGGTGTGTGTGTGCTGTCCTGCAGTTTCTTTTGGCTTCATCCATAGCCCACAACCCTGGGGTAGTCTACCTCTCTCTCCAAGATTACTCAACTGTGCCAGAGCATGTCAAAGCATAAACTGCTACAGTAATGGCCCATGGATGATCGTACAGCTCTGAAGTATTATTGAGCAAGCAGACTTGACTGTTTCACAACTGAGGCTGAACCTTTGTGTGTTTATGTGTGTGAACATTTAAGTACGTGTCGCCATGCTCTCCAAACATCCCGAAAAGTATGGAGTGATGAGTCTGTTAAGAAGCTCAGTGTGTGCACAGACTTGTGCGTGTCATGTGCTTGCGTGTTGTGATTAAAGGTGGCGGCAAAGTGATGGAGGACGGATGACGGATAACGGTGAGGCCCGGCCAGTTTTTCTGGTTCCCTGTTTGGGACTCAGGCAGTCAAGCGATGGCTTGCCCTCTCCGCTCCTCCCAGAGCCTGGGAACGAGCTCACCGCTGTGCCTCTGCCTCTCCACTCACACTTGGGAGCCTTTCCCATCCATTTCATGTTTGTTATTTTCCTGTGTGGACTTGTGTGTTGCAGAGAAAGAAAAAGGGAAAAAAAGGCCGCAGGAAGGGGGGTAGTAAAAAAGATGAAGTGCTCTTATATTTCCTAAACAATATTCTGAGAAAAAGCTAAAGTATGCAGCTTTTTAAACACAAGCATATTTGTCTTTTCTGTGGTAAAGGGAACTGACATAAAATATTTGTCACTGGAAGAATCTCTGACTTTGTGCTTTTGCTTTACATGCCTTGCCAGGACATGCATTGCTTGAGTTTTTGTTTTGTCACTGTCCTTGAGGCAGTTCATCATGTTTTGATTTACATTTTTTAGGGAAAAGTTCAGCCATAAATTAAAATTCTGCCATCATTTACTCGCCCTAATGTTGTTCCAAACCCGTATATGACTTTCTTTGTTCATTGAAACACAAAAGGAGACTTCTCCAGAATAGGTCCTAAGAATTGGAGATTAAGCTTTGAAATAAAGAAGAAAAAACAACATTCCTATCAGATCAGTTCATATGAGCCTGTGTGATACAGTATAATCTAATTATTTTGAGTTTAATAGCTTTATCTTTCAATTTGTTGAGCTGTATGCTTTTACAAATAAGACAGACAGACAGACAGACAGTCTGTTATCTATATCTATCTTGAACCAGACACAATTTTCCTTTTAGACGGCTCCGGTTTTTCTTTGTTAAAACAAAACAAAAGGCAATGTGTTTTGTTTGTAGACTTGACGAAGATTACTCATCAGGTGACAACTCTTGTTCCAGCCATTAAACGGATGGGTGAGTCTCAGGGCTTCTCGGCAGGCATATTTGTCATTCGGAGGTGTGATACTGAGCTAGAAAGGATCTGTTGTCCATACTGTGAAATGCCTTGTATGGGGCATCCGTGGGGTGGAAACGAGGGAGAGCTGAGTGCCTCACTGTGTGTCCGTGCTGGCCCGAGGGCTCAGTCAGGAGGTACAGTATGTGTTGTGTCAGCAGTGGGTTTTGTATGTTTGAGAGTGTGGGTATGCATCGGAGAGAGTGCTGCCTGACCCCTGACCCCCCAGATTATCCCTTAGCCTCAGGAGCTGAGAAATACAGGGCCTTCTTGCCAGCCCTCCCCACGCCCCTCACAAAGTCACATTCCGAGGGACACTTTTCCCACCAAATCCCAAACACACAACTCTTTTCTTTCCTGGCAGAAGACCAGGAAAAGTGGGTGTTCACATGAGAGGGATTCTGCTTTCTGCTCATGGTACTGATGACCCCACATGAGGGCACAACCCAGTTCATCCAGCCAAGCCCACGGCCAGGGAACACACAGGCTTCTGTCACACCGACCAACCCGTTATCATTGTATGTGCTGGTTACACACATTTCACTAGGCCGTAACTAACAATTATTAATATAATCTGTCTCTTATTTTTTTGATGAAGTGATCAATCGGATATTCAAGTTGCCATGAAGTGTTTACACACTGATTTCCATAAGTTACATCACTGATGCTTGCATATATCAGCCTTTTTAAGCATTTAGTACGTTGTACATTTTTTTACATTCATTTTTTAGCTGTTTTGTGCCACTGCAATGTCAGAATCTCAGTTCTCAGTGGATCACCATATCCTCTAAATCTTCTTAAAACCTCTAAATGATCAACATGATCTAATCATTTCTGAAAAACCTATTGTACACGATCTAATGTATGCCTTCTGTCGCCTGATCGATAGTCTGTACTTTTTTAGCAAGTAAAAGGCCTGTTAGTTTGATTCTGTATCAAATATGATCAAGGTTTAGAGGAACGTTTATTTGTACATCTCTCAGTCATCACTGTATTGTATTGCATCATTGCATTTGCATTGCATCATATTTACAAACCCAATTCCAAAAAAGTTGGGACACTGTACAAATTGTGAATAAAAAAGGAATGCAATAATTTACAAATCTCATGAACTTATATTTTATTCACAATAGAATATAGATAACATATCAAATGTTGAAAGTGAGACATTTTGAAATGTCATGCCAAATATTGGCTCATTTTGGATTTCATGAGAGCTACACATTCCAAAAAAGTTGGGACAGGTAGCAATAAGAGGCCGGAAAAGTTAAATGTACATATAAGGAACAGCTGGAGGACCAAATTTGCAACTTATTAGGTCAATTGGCAACATGATTGGGTATAAAAAGAGCCTCTCAGAGTGGCAGTGTCTCTCAGAAGTCAAGATGGGCAGAGGATCACCAATACCTCCAATGCTGCGGCCAAAAATAGTGGAGCAATATCAGAAAGGAGTTTCTCAGAGAAAAATAGTTTGTAGTTTGAAGTTATCATCATCTACAGTGCATAATATCATCCAAAGATTCAGAGAATCTGGAACAATCTCTGTGTGTAAGGGTCAAGGCCGGAAAACCATACTGGATGCCTGTGATCTTCGGGCCCTTAGACGGCACTGCATCACATACAGGAATGCTACTCTAATGGAAATCACAACATGGGCTCAGGAATATTTCCAAAAAACATTGTCAGTGAACACAATCCACCGTGCCATTCGCCGTTGTCGGCTAAAACTCTATAAATCAAAAAAGAAGCCATATCTAAACATGATCCAGAAGCGCAGGCGTTTTCTCTGGGCTAAGGCTCATTTAAAATGGACTGTGGCAAAGTGGAAAACTGTTCTGTGGTCAGACGAATCAAAATTTGAAGTTCTTTTTGGAAAACTGGGATGCCGTGTCATCCGGACTAAAGAGGACAAGGACAACCCAAGTTGTTCTCAGCGCTCAGTTCAGAAGCCTGCATCTCTGATGGTATGGGGTTGCATGAGTGCGTGTGGCATGGGCAGCTTACACATCTGGAAAGGCACCATCAATGCTGAAAGGTATATCCAAGTTCTAGAACAACATATGCTCCCATCCAGACGTCGTCTCTTTCATCTCTTTTTTTGATTTACATTACAAGCTATGAGAATTTCATCTTACTTTTTGGACAGCTTATAATATACCCTAAGTCTTTAAAACAAGATCAATTTACTTTAGTTGTAATATTACATTTTATGTGTTGTTTCTCAAGGAATATTTTCATGTTTATGTTTAGGCCGTTATTTAGACATTAGACAAAGACATTATTTGTTATGAATTTCAGATGAACTTTTTTTTTGCAGTGTGCGTTTCAATTTAAGCATCAAGTCGACAGTGCCTAACAGTAACAGTGTTAAGCTTTACAATTATTGTGGTTAGCATAACATTGTGAAATCTCAGCTTTTTGATTGCTCACATTTTCCAAGAAAACAAAATCTGACAAGGTTTGTGAGACATGTCACAGTACTGTGGTATTTTTCTGAGAAGCAGGAAACCATTTACTCCATTCCATCTAAATGCAGTCTAGCAGAAAAAAAGATATTAAAGATATCTTATTTGTGATATTTCTAAATAACACACACACACACACATTTTGAACATATGCAATACATTGTAAACCAGAATAAGTTGACAAAAAAAAAGAAAAAGAAATTGGTAATCAGTTACATCAAATTTTTTTAAGTTAAGAAATTCAAATTCCCTTTCAGTCGGTCACGTTCGACGTATGTCGGACGTCACAGACGAATTGGGATCACTTCAGGTTTCAGCTTTGAGATATAGAGAACAGGCCAATGAGAATTAGGGTGCGAGATTTGCATCTCGTGCTCCGGCCCGCGGATATAAAGCGGAAGTAAAATGCAGCGCACATTTGTCATTCACTTCGGAGCCGAACGGCGTTGATGAAGCAACAAAACGTCTCTGTTACGTATGGTAACCCTCGTTCCCTGAGGGAGGGAATGGAGATGTACGGCGGACGTCACCGACGAGTTGGGATCACTTCAGGGAGCCCCTATCAGCTTCAAGATCTAGAGAACAGGCCAATGAGAATTGGCGTCGGAACAGCCGGGGTCTGAGGGGCTCTCTCAGGGAGCTGGAAGTGGTAGCAACTGTGGCGTGTTCAAAAGGGATCCCAATCCGCCGTACGTCGGACGTCACCGAGGAATTGGGATCCCTTTGGAACACGCCACAGTTGCTACCACTTCCAGCACCCTGAGAGAGCCCCTCAGACCCCGGCTGTTCCGGGCGGGGAAATTCACGCAGGGAGAGTCAGCTTCTGTTCCGCAAGACCCACTCAGCAGACTATTGGATAACACTGGGAAAGCGCACCCGGGGCCGCCATGAAGCCACATCATGCCCGGAGGGAGTTACCATGTGGAGAATACACGTATGGACTGGCCGTGGGCAGTGCTACATACAGAAGCCCCAGGGGTGGCTCTGGCCAACTTTAGGCGGGGGTCAACACCACACTGGGACGGCAGAGCGCGGGAAAGACACGAGCTCGCCGAAGGGAGACTTACCATGGAGAATAGACATATGGGACTGCTGTGGGGGTCACAACATATGGAACCCAGCCTAACACAAGTTCCACCAATGCATACGAGCGTTAGGCCTGGCATCGGATGCTCCGCCACGTCCGACTGCCGAGGGTTGCGGAGGACTCGACAGGGTTCGCCATGCTGGGGAACTCGACTGGAGCATATAAGCGCACGTATCCGTTCCATGGGGAAGGGAGTGGCGCAGCAAGCCGACACTTAGAACGGGCACTCAGTGAAGTGAGTACACAGGAAGATACCAGCTCTACACGTAGGCTATAGAACCTACGTTGGATATCGAACGTGTTGGGTGTCGCCCAGCCCGCAGCTCTACAAATATCTGCCAGTGAGGCGCCACGAGCCAACGCCCAGGAAGAAGCTACACCCCTGGTGGAGTGGGCTCTTAACCCGAGCGGGCAGGGCACGTCTTGGGTTTCATATGCCAAGATGATGCCATCCACTATCCAGTGGGCCATCCTCTGCTTGGAGACAGCCTTTCCCTTCTGCTGTCCTCCGTAACAGACGAAGAGCTGCTCTGAGGTCCTGAAGCTTTGCATTCTGTCCACATAAGTCCGCAAGGCGCGGACGGGACAGAGAAAAGCTAGGGCTGGGTCTGCCTCCTCCAAAGGCAGCGCTTGCAGGCTCACCACCTGGTCCCGGAAGGGAGTGGTGGGAACCTTGGGCACATATCCAGGCTGGGGTCTCAGGATTACGTGAGAGTTACCAGGCCCAAATTCCAGGCACAATTCGTCGACCAAAAATGCCTGCAGGTCCCCTACCCTCTTGATGGAGGCCAATGCAGACAGGAGTATTGTCTTCAGAGACAGAATTTTTAACTCAGCTGACTGCAAAGACTCAAAGGGAAGCCTCTGCAGTACGGTCAGCACCAGAGACAGGTCCCAAGAGGGTATAGAGGGAGGGCGAGGCGGATTCAGTCTCCTCGCCCCCCTCAGGAACCTGACGATCAGATCGTGCTTCCCTAAGGTCTTTCCGCCTACGAGGTCATGATTGGCGGCAATAGCGGCCCCATAAACTTTGAGGGTGGAGGGAGACAGCCGTCGCTCCAACCCGTCTTGTAGGAAGGAAAGCACAGAACTGACCGAACACTTTCGGGGGTCTTCTCGGTGAGAAGAGCACCATTCAACGAACAGGTTCCACTTCAACGCGTAGAGGTGCCTTGTAGAGAGTGCTCTAGCGGAAGTAATGGTGTCTACCACAGCTTGTGGCAGACCGCCTAGAAGTTTCCGGAGTTTCCAGAGGTCCGGACGCGGGTGCCAGAGGGTGCCCCGTCTCTGAGTCAGGAGGTCCTTCCTCAGAGGAATGGGCCAAGGAGGTGCTGTCGTGAGGAGCACTAGTTCCGGAAACCAAGTCCTGTTGGGCCAGTACGGAGCGACCAACAGGACTTGCTCCTCGTCCTCCCTGACCTTGCACAGTGTTTGTGCAAGAAGGCTCACTGGGGGAAACGCATATTTGCGTAGGCCCCAGGGCCAGCTGTGTGCCAGCGCATCAGGGAATAGAACAGCTGGCAGTGGGTGGAGTCTGGGGCGGCAAACAGATCTACCTGCGCGGCCCCGAAGCGACTCCAGATCAGCTGGACCACCTGGGGATGGAGTCTCCACTCTCCCGGGAGCACTGGCTGTCGTGAGAGCTCGTCGGCCGCACGATTGAGCAGGCCCGGAATATGAATGGCACGAAGCGACCTCAGATGCTTCTGACTCCATAGGAGGAGATGGCGGGCGAGTTGTGACATGCGACGGGAGCGTAGACCACCCTGTTTGTTGATGTACGCAACGGCCGCAGTGCTGTCCGTACGGACCAGAACGTGCTTGCCTCTGAGCGGCGTTTTGAAGCGGCTGAGTGCAAGACGAACTGCTAACAACTCCAGGCAATTGATATGCCATTGCAGTTGGGGCCCCGTCCACAGACACGATACTGCAAGCCTGTTGTACGTGGCACCCCAGCCGGTGGATGAGGCATCTGTGGAGACAACAGCATGCCTGGACACTTGTTCTAGAGGCACTCCTGCCCGTAGAAATGAAGGGTCCGACCACAGGCTGAAGGTTTGGCGGCATCTTGGCGTCACTTGGACACGGAGAGTTCCGCTGCGCCATGCCCATCTCAGGACCCGGTCGTGGAGCCAGCGTTGAAGCGGTCTCATATGAAGCAATCCCAGCAGCGTTACTGCAGCTGCCGATGCCATATCCCCCAGGAGCCTCTGAAAATGTTTCAGTGGTACCGCTATCCTGCGTTTGAACGAATTCACGCAGTTCAACACTGACTGGACGCGCGCCTCACAGAGGGCAACAGGACTGTCAGAGGACTGTCTGGGCAACCGAGTCTATCTCCATCCTGAGAAAAGAGATCCTCTGCGAGGGGCAGAGTTTGCTCTTCTCCCAGTTGACCTGAAGCCCCAACTGGCAGAGGCGGCGGAGCACCATGTCCCTGTGTTCGCACAACTGCTCTCGCGACTGGACAAGGATCAGCCAGTTGTCGAGGTAGTTGAGAATGCGAACACCACGCTCCCTCATGGGAGCAATGGCTGCCTCCGCGACTTTCGTGAAGACACAGGGCGACAGGGCCAGCCCGAAGGGTAGGACTTTGTACTGATATGCTCGTCCGTCGAATGCAAAGCGTAGGAATGGTCTGTGGTCTTCAATGAGTCCCTTGCTACATCTGTGGTCCCCACCTCCTTCAAAAAATCCACCATCATCCCTGTCCCTAAGAACAGTAAACCCTCTTGCCTAAATGACTATCGTCCAGTGGCTCTCACGTCTATAGTCATGAAGGTCTTTGAGAGACTCATTAAAAACACCATTTGCGCCTTCATTCCTGACACTTTGGACCCTCTTCAGTTTGCCTATCGTCCCAATAGATCGACTGAAGATGCCATCTCTCATGTCCTCCACTCCTCCCTCACTCACATCGACAGCAAAAGTGGGAACTACGTAAGGCTGCTATTTATTGACTATAGCTCAGCCTTTAACACCATAGTTCCCATCAAGCTAACCTCCAAACTCCTGGATCTCGGCCTGAATCCTTCTCTCTGCCACTGGATTGAGGACTTCCTCACTGGCAGGCCTCAGGTGGTGAGAGTAGGCCAGTCCACCTCCTCCTCCATCACCCTGAGTGTGGGAGCTCCACAGGGCTGTGTCCTGAGTCCCCTGCTCTACTCTCTCTACACGCATGACTGTTTGTCCACACACAGCTCCACCTCTATCATCAAATTTGCTGATGATACTGTTGTCCTGGGCCTCATTTCCAACAACAATGAGACGGCATACTTGGATGAGGTGGAGCATCTAACATCATGGTGCCAGGACAACTGTCTCTCTCTGAATGTTGGCAAGACCAAAGAAATGATTGTGGACTTCAGGAAGAGACAGCAACGGACATACTCCCCTCATGATCAGCGGGTCACCAGTAGAGAGAGTGAGCAGCTTCAAGTACCTGGGTGTAAACATCTCCGAGGACCTGACCTGGACTGCTCACATTCAGACACAGGTGAAAAAAGCCAGGCAAAGACTGTACCACCTGCGCCAGCTGAGGAAATTCAGGGTTTCACCAGCTATCCTGAAAACTTTCTATTTAGGGGCGATAGAAAGTGTATTAACTCAGTGCATCACAGCGTGGTATGGGAACAGCACCAGTCATGACCGCAAAGCCCTGCAAAGAGTTGTGCGCTTATCCGAAAGCGTATCTCAGGGTCAGCTCTCCCGCCTCTGCAGGACGCCTACACCAAACGCTGCAAAGGTAGAGCTACTAAGATCATCAAGGACTCTAACCACCCTGCAAACCCTCATTTCACGCTGCTGCCATCTGGTAAGCGCTCCAAGCCTGAGGGCCAAAACTGAGAGACTCAGGAGGAGCTTCTTCCCCAGGCCATCAGACTCCTGAACTCAGTCACTTAACATCACGTGACTTCACTTCAGGATAAACATCGATACACTGACATTGCACTGCACTTTCTGTTCTCGTTGTTACTGTGTAACAGCCTGTTATAAACCTGTTTGCACATTATACTCTTATACATTTGTTAACCACATATTTATAAGTCTACAGTTTACTCACTGCACAGTTTACCTCACTTATTTTATTCCACTTCTTTATTCTTATTTTTTTAAACTTTTTTCTTCTACTTGACTTGATTATTTATAATTCTACAGATATATATATGTATATATAGTACTTTTTTATCCTATTTCTATTATAATTTCCTCCTTGTGTTTTTAACTGTGAATTTGCACTGTCCATGGAGCGGACCTGTTTACATTTCACTGCCGGTTGTATATTCTGTATATAACTGTGTATGTGACAAATAAAACTCTTGAATCTTGAATCGTTGAGGGAGAATCGAGACATGAAAGTACGCGTCCTTCAGGTCGATCGCTGCAAACCAATCTTGGGGACGGACGCACCTGAAGATGCGTTTCTGCGTTAACATCCTGAACGGCAGCCTGTGAAGGGACTGGTTCAGAAGTCGCAGATCCAAGATCGGCCGTAACCCGCCGCTTTTCTTGGGCACAATGAAGTACGGCTGTAGAAGCCAGTCTTCATATCGGCTGGAGGGACCGGCTCTATCGTGTCCTTCACCAATAGGACCGCGATCTTCGCCTGAAGCACAGGGGAATTCTCCTTCGACATGGAGGTGAAGTGGATGCCCCTGGTTTGCAGCGATCGACCTGAAGGACGCGTACTTTCATGTCTCGATTCTCCCTCGACACAGACCGTTCCTATGCTTTGCATTCGACGGACGAGCATATCAGTACAAAGTCCTACCCTTCGGGCTGGCCCTGTCGCTCCGTGTCTTCACGAAAGTCGCATAGGCGGCCATTGCTCCCATGAGAGAGTGTGGTGTTCCCATCCTCAACTACCTCGATGATCCTTGCCCAGTTGCGAGAGCAGTTGTGCGAACACAGGGACATGGTGCTCAGTCACCTTTTTCGAGTGAATAGCCCAGTTTAAGGGAAATTTAAGTTTGTCACAATGAAACAATTAAGATTACTTAAAATGTGTCGGTTTCATTAACTCAAAAAAAGACTAAGTACTCATAAAAGTTCATTTGATTGAATTATTATTATTATTATTATTATTATTATTATTATTATTATTATTATTTTGAGTTTGCCCTACTCAAAACAATGAATTATTTACAGTGTATGTCTGTGAGAATTGCCATTCATGTATTTTGAAGAGAGACGTTTTTGTTTTTGCAGGTTTGGAGAGATAAGTAGTTTTTGCAGTGGCAGATGTTTGGTTTTTCTGTTGTTTTTCAATATGATCTAGAAATGACCTCCACAGCCAAACTGCTCTGGTCCCTGCAGAACAGCTGTAAGAGTTCCTGATCCTCCCTGCATGACAAAATAAAGGACATAGACAGCAGTATGGATCTCTGACAGAACCACTCATATTGCCTGTAGTCCACAGAGAAGAAAACAAAATGGAAGGAAATCTAAAAAAAGATGGCGAGGATAGAGAAGAAAACTGGATAGTGAAAAAAGGATGGAAATTTAGAAAGAGAGAGGTAATGAAGAAAAATGTAAGTGTGGGTGTGCGTGAAGCGTCTGAAAGCGAGGAACAGACGCCAAAGCGCAGAGGAATGTTTGTGTTCTGATTGGTCCAGGCCAAACTGAGACAGAGTGTTCTTGGAAACAATCGACAAAGAGAGAATGAGAAATGGCAGGGCTATCAAAATCTAAATGGAGCTTTTCTCTGTATTTCTATGAGAAGAAAATATTTTTGAGAAAAGTTATAGTTTAAATTTCTTGTTCTCCTGTTTTTACAGTTTCTGAGGAATATTGGAATGAGTTTCTGCATCCAGTCACCAAAAAGTGATGCACTCAAGCTAAATAAGCAACGATGAGAGATAAATGGCCTCTGTACAGTCAGCTGGCATTGAGATGAGTGGTTCCCACCCTAACCATCCCTAAAAGAGTCAGTGAGTGAGTGTGGAAGCAAGTGAGAGAGCTTTTGAGTTCAGAATCTTGGCACAGTTTCACGTAGGCTCTGGATATTTGCCCATGTAGCCACGGAAAATGTCAAAGACACACCTAAAAGAATGAATGCACTCCAGAATATAATTCTCTTAAGCAGTGGGATTCTTGTTTCCCAGTAAAAACATCTAAATGTACTTGTTGAGGAAACTGTTTGCTCCATCTAAATGCAATTGCAGTCATCTAAAGAAATTGTTTCTATAGTTTGATATATTTTAAAGTGTAATATATTCTTGTGATGGCAAAGCTTAATTTTCAGCATCATTACTCCAGTCTTGAGTCACATGATCCTTCAGAAATAATTCTAATATGAAGAGTTTCTGCTTAAAGGGTTAGTTCACCCAAAAATGAAAATTCTGTCATTAATTACTCACCCTCATGCCATTCGACACCCGTAAGATCTTTGTTCATCTCGATGATATCCGCCAGGTTGACTTCTTCCCATAGTGCATCCTGGTGCCATGTGATCCACATGATGTAAAAGAAGACATGATTCATCAGACCAGGCCACCTTCTTCCATTTCTCTGTGGTCCAGTTCTGATGCTCACGTGCCCACTGTTGGCACTTTCGGCGGTGGACAGGGGTCAGCATGGACACACTGACTGGTCGGCTATGCAGCCCCATAACAAACTGCGATGCACTGCGTATTCTGACACCTTTCTATCAGAACCAGCATTAACTTCTTGAGCAATTTGAGCTACAGTAGCTTGTCTGTTTGATCGGACCACACGGGCCGGTCTTCACTCCCCACGTGCATCAATGAGCCTTGGCCACCCATGACCCTGTCGCCGGTTCACCACTGTTCCTTCCTTGGAGCACTTTTGATAGATACTGACCACTGCAGACCGGGAACACCCCACGAGAGCTGCAGTTTTGGAGATGCTCTGACTCAGTCGTCTAGCCATCACAATTTGGCCCTTGTCAAACTCACTCAAATCCTTATGCTCAGTTTTCCTGCTTCTAACACATCAACTTGCAATGTATTCACTTGCTGCCTAATATAGCCCACCCACTAACAGGTGCCATATTGAAGAGATAATCAGTGTTATTTACTTCACCTGTGTCACGGTGTGTATAATACATATATCTTAAATAATATATATATATATAAGTTCATAATCGTGTGAAACAAAACTACTGGTTTAAATGAAAAGCTGAACAAGACAATTACAGAATTAGCAACATAAGCAAATCCTGGGTTGTGTTTTTCCACATATTTACTGAAAAACTGAAAGATGAAACCTAAAAGAGATGTGTGATGTAAGGGTGCTTTTATGGCATTTGTACAAAAATAAAATAACAATAATAAAGATTTCCAGAGTGGAGGGTGGAGTTGAGAAACAAGAAACTGTTATTCAACAAAGAGTAGTTGGAGATGAAGGAATGTTTCCTGGTTAGGGAAGAGAGATACAGGTAAATAAAAGACAGGATGGAGTGGGAAAAGAAAGAGAAAGGCGTGTAGAACAAGGGGGATGATTGGCAGAGCCTGTGGTTTGGCTGTTCACCAGGAGCAATCCGCCAGGCATCGTGGGAGCAGGAGGAGTGCCAATAATTACCTGGAATAGGAAAGACGGGAGTGAGAGATAAAAGCGAATGAAAACACTCTTTCCGCCTGTTACCTGCATATACAGCTGAGCCCAGTGGATTAGTGCAGTTTAGTTTTTTTACACCGCTCTCCTCCTTTTCCTTTCATCCTGTGATTGGCTGTAAAAGCACCAGCCAAAGGGGTTTATGGGGTCTGTGTTGTGGTGGTCAGTTTTCGTGTCCGCAATAAAATCAGAGATATCGTATGTCGTCCCAGCTGGGTGGCAGCGGTTTATTTGCATTCGTCACCCAAGCCTGGCACAATCACGGCAATCAAAAAGAGGTCTGACGAGGTTAAGTGTGGAACGGGAGATTCCTTTAGAGTCCTTTAATCATACTTTCAGAGTCATGTGAACCCCTGAAAGTTTTTCAGCCCTGTTTTAAGTTCATGGATGTCCCTGGAGAGGGAGCCAGGAGAGTGAACAACTGCAGCGTAGTAATGACATTAAAAGTTTTGTTTTTATAACACACTTGCTCGACGTGACCTTTCGTAGCAGTAGATGAGATCTGTAGAGCGATCGCACAGAAGGATCCAACAGTGAGCTCTGAAAACATGTTTGTTTATTTCATGTTGATTTCTGTGTTCTTTAGCAGGCATGCAGAGAGATAGACAAGAGATAGCCCTGGGTGCTTTACTGCCCTGTTGTTTATACTGGCAGCTTTGACAGGCTGTGCTCCAGCCAGGGAATACTCAGTAATGTATGCCAGGTGTTCTGCTTCCCTCAAAGTAATCATTTTCTTAATCAGTGTTTAAGTAAAATATCTAAACATCCTAACACAAGATAAATTAAGGTATTAAGTCTTGTTTTCAATATAATCAGTTCCATGCATAAAAGAAGTATTAGCCAATACAGTAAGAAAAATACATTTACTTCCCCTTTGAATATTTATTAGTTATTAGGTTCAAGGTATATAGTTCACTCAGAAATGAACATCCTGTCATAATTTACTCATAATTTACTTTGGACATTCTTTCAAACATTCTTCAAAACATCTTCTTTTATGTTCTGTAGAGGAATGAAAGTCATATGGATTTGGAAAGACATGAGAGTGAGTAAATGATGGCAGAGTATTAATTTTTGAGTGAACTTTATCACTTTTAATATTGTATGTCATGTTGCTTCCGAATGAAATATTTCTTGTTTTAGGGATGTTTAGATGTGTTAACTTAGACTGGGTAAACACAGCCTGATCTGCCGGCGATTTGATTTCTCCCTGCAGCTCAGTCTGGAAACCTGTACATTCATTTATCCTGCTTCTGTTACACTTTTGTGGGAACCAATCACAGACTGGCTTATCCACCTGGTGCGCTATTGGCGGGTTTAACACGATGATGGATAGAGAAGCAATGGGTCGTTGCCCGTTGATCACGCCTCTTGTGGTCTGATTGGGTGAAGGACTATCCAATTGCGTACAGAGTGATTTGAATTATGCTCGTTGATCACGCCTCTTGTGGTCTGATTGGTTGAAGGACTGTCCAATTGCGTACAGAGTAATTTGAATTATGCTTGTTTATCACGCCTCTTGTGGTCTGATTGGTTGAAGGACTGTCCAATTGCGTACAGAGTCATTTGAATATTGCTCGGCTATCATGCCTCTTGTACAGTATAAAATACAGAGCAGAATTCCCAGACCAATGTTCAATCTTAAATTGAGCTTGGTCTGGTGTTAGCCAGACAAGTGTTAACTGGTAAACAAGACAATATTGAGTAAGAAAATTATCATTTGTATTATTATTTAACTTTTGTGTGTGTACCCACTGTAAAACATTTCCACCAATTTCAACTTAAAAACTTGAGTAGTTGCTGCCTTAATTGAGTACATCAACTTGGTTGTACAAGTCATTTCAACTTAAATTGCATTAAACTGGCTAACAGAGTTGAATCTTGAGTTAAAGCAGGGTTCCTCAAACTCTGAGATTAGCTCCAACCCTAATCAAACACACCTACCTGTGATTTTCTAGTGATCCTGAATACCTTGATTAGCTGGTTCAGGTGTGTTTAATTAGGGTTGGAGCGAAACTCTGCAGGACAGTGGCCCTCCAGGATTGAGTTTGAGGAACCCTGAGTTAAAAGTGATGTAAAAACATAAATTGTCATGACTTACTGATCATATTACTTTTTACAATATATTTAACCATATATTGGGGACAAATTTATAAGTGAGCTAAACCTGACAGAAACTTCCAAAACCTGGATGTCCTCATTTGGAAAAATGGCACAAAAATCTAGTAAATAATACAGGTTTTTGTTTTTATTATTATAAAAGTGTAGAAAGTTATAGTATATATATGCTATAGTATATGGCTGCATATAAAAAAAAAAACAATAGAGCAATGTCTCCATTTAGATAGTTAAGCAAAAGCGTGAGTGTGGGTGTCGGTGTGTTTGTCCTGGTAAACCTATGTTATGGGGACAAAATGTCCTCACAAGGATCTATGACCTCTTTTTGGTCCCCTTGAGGAAAACAACTTATAAATAATATTAAACAGTTTTTTTTTTTTTTTTTTATGTAAGAATGCATAAAGTTTTCTGTGAGGCTTGTGTAGGGGTAGGGTTAGGTTTGGGGGATAGAATATACAGTTTGTACAGTATAAAATTCATCATCTATGGAAAGTCCTCATAAAACATGGAAACCCAGTGTGTGTGTGTGTGTGTGTGTGTGTGTGTGGTCCTAGTAAACCCTACATAATGGGAACAAAATGTCCCCACAAGGCTGGCAATACAACAAAATAAAACAAATAAAAATCCTTGTCCTTGTCCTTGTGGACATATTATTGGTCCCCATGAGGATAACAGCTTATAAATCATAGTAAGTGATGTTTTTTTGAAAATGTAAAATGCAGAAAGTTTTCTGTGATGTGTAGGTTTAGTGGGGGATAGAATATGCAGATTTGTTTATAAAATTATTATTTATAAAATTATGTCTAATATTATGTCAGTGGAGAGTCCCCATAAAACATGAAAAAGTGTGTTTGAGTCTCTTCAGACTTCTTCATTTTACGTTTACATTAATTTAGCAGACACTTTTATCCAAAGCGACTCAGAAATGAGGAGAACAATAGAAGCAATCAAACCAAATTCACAGTATTAGTTTAATAGAATGGTCCATATGGAAAATATGGATTCTATTTCTAAGTATTAAAAGGATATTTCACCCAAAAATGAAAATTATCCCATCATTTACTCACCCTCAAGCAATATCCTGGCTCTTCCAAGCTTTATAATGGCAGTGAATGGCAGCCCAAAAAGTGCATCCATCCATTATAAAAGTACTCCACATGGCTCCAGGGGTTAATAAAGGCCATCTGAAGTGAATTGATGGGTTTGTGTAAGAAAAATATCCATATTTAACACGTTATAAAGTAAAATGTTTAGCTTCTGGCAGCAAGAGGTCCTCGCTGCAGCCTGTAGCACGATGACGTACTGGATCAGATCCAACACGTACTGGACGCGCATGCGCGGTGGTTTCATTCACCTTTCATTCAAAGGTGAATGAAACCATCACAAGATGGCGCCAATAGTACGCAGTTGATCTGATTCAGCACGTCATCGCAGGCTACAGGCCGCAGCGAGGACCTCTTGCTGCAGCCTGTAGCACGATGACGTACTGGATCAGATCCAACACGTACTGGAGGTGCATGCGCGGTGGTTTCATTCACCTTTTGATGGTGTCATATACGCATGCACAGTAGAGAGGTAAACTGTGGATAGATAAATACTCAAACCGCTCGTGCAAAAACAATTATTAATAACATGCTCACGCCATCAGGACACACATTTTGCATTTTCCCTTGAATGTGTACTGGTATTTTAAGTTGTTTACAGATCTTGTTATATTGTACCTTGAGGATTAAAATTACAGAGACAATTACTTGACTCATTTTTGCTTCCACTCAACAGCAAATATGACCAGAATATATTAAAATGTTAACTGTTTTGCATGTATGTAGAGAGAAACTAGGATAACTTAAGCATCACATTTATGAAAAGATGACTTATTCATCAATAATTACTTATTACTATTTATCAGTACTACTACTACACAGGTTAGAGCATCATCTACACTCACCTAAAGGATTATTAGGAACACCTGTTCAATTTCTCATTAATGCAATTATCTAATCAACCAATCACATGGCAGTTGCTTCAATGCATTTAGGGGTGTGGTCCTGGTCAAGACAATCTCCTGAACTCCAAACTGAATGTCAGAATGGGAAAGAAAGGTGATTTAAGTAATTTTGAGCATAGCATGGTTGTTGGTGCCAGACTGAGACAGGTCTGAGTATTTCACAATCTGCTCAGTTACTGGGATTTTCACGCACAACCATTTCTAGGAATTACAAAGAATGGTGTGAAAAGGGAAAAACATCCAGTATGCGGCAGTCCTGTGGGCGAAAATGCCTTGTTGATGCTAGAGGTCAGAGGAGAATGGGGTGACTGATTCAAGCTGATAGAAGAGCAACTTTGACTGAAATAACCACTCGTTACAACCGAGGTATGCAGCAAAGCATTTGTGAAGCCACAACACGCACAACCTTGAGGCGGATGGGCTACAACAGCAGAAGACCCCACCGGGTGCCACTCATCTCCACTACAAATAGGAAAAAGAGGCTACAATTTGCACAAGCTCAGCAAAATTGGACAGTTGAAGACTGGAAAAATGTTGCCTGGTCTGATGAGTCTCGATTTCTGTTGAGACATTCAGATGGTAGAATCAGAATTTGGCGTAAACAGAATGAGAACATGGATCCATCATGCCTTGTTACCACTGTGCAGGGTGGTGGTGGTGGTGTAATGGTGTGGGGGATGTTTTTCTTGGCACACTTTAGGCCCCTTAGTGCCAATTGGGCATCGTTTAAATGCCACGGCCTACCTGAGCATTGTTTCTGACCATGTCCATCCCTTTATGACCACCATGTACCCATTCTCTGATGGCTACTTCCAGCAGGATAATGCACCATGTCACAAAGCTTGAATCATTTCAAATTGGTTTTTTGAACATGACAATGAGTTCACTGTACTAAAATGGCCCCCACAGTCACCAGATCTCAACCCAATAGAGCATCTTTGGGATGTGGTGGAACGGGAGCTTCGTGCCCTGGATGTGCATCCCACAAATCTCCATCAACTGCAACATGCTAGCCTATCAATATGGGCCAACATTTCTAAAGAATGCTTTCAGCACCTTGTTGAATCAATGCCACGTAGAATTAAGGCAGTTCTGAAGGCGAAAGGGGGTCAAACACAGTATTAGTATGGTGTTCCTAATAATCCTTTAGGTGAGCGTATATACAATATTGATCATATATGTTACTTAAGACCAGCGCATGCGCATTATAACCCAGAGATTGGTATGACGTTCCCATAACACACCACCATCCAGTACGTATTGGATCTGATCCAGCTACGTCATCGTGCTACAGGCTGCAGCGAGGGGTGTCTCTCCGGCAGACCGCCTTCCGCTTTCAGTTTATGAAAAAAGTGTAACTGGTGTGACGATGATGTCGGATGTATGTTAGAGACGTTACACTTTCTTCGTAAGTTAAATACGGAAGACGGTTCGCCGGAAGCTAGAAATGTTACTTTATAAAGTTTTAAATATGGATATTTTTCTTACACAAACCCGTCGATTCGTTTCAGAAGGCCTTTATTAACCCCCCATTATAATGCTTGGATTAGCCAGGACATTTTTTAATATGACTCCAGTTGTGTTCATCTGAAAGAAGAATGTCATATACACCTAGGATGACTTGAGGGTGATAAATCATGGGGTAATTTTCATTTTTGGGTGAATTATTCCTTTAACATTTTAAACTCAATGTTTTTTTTGTTTTTTTTTGACCGTCAAATCACACTGGAGAACATGATCATCAGGCTTTACACAAACTTTTCGAGCTCATGCTGCTTGAGCAAAAGGAAGACAAGCCAAATACTAAGACATTCTGACATTCATGTTAATTTAACTTTCACTCAATTGAATGTTATTCTGACAATATAAATTGTGATGGGGGAAAAAAAGAAAATGATGCAAAAAAGTCCCTCAAATAGGCCTATATGTAACGCTTCATTGCCATTCATTTTTATTACTTCATTACTCATTCCAACTCTAGCCTACTTTACATTGTGCATAGCTGAATAGAAGGCAGAATAGAGGCCGACACATTACAATAGCAACTAAGCTACAGTTAGTAAAGCATCACGTGTCAGGAAACCACCTGTGAGAAAGCTTGAATGAAAACACGAGGGACTGATTATTTATCTAGGCATATGGGCACAGGCCAAAGCACCACGATAGGCTTGAATATCTCCAGCAGCACTTTTAAAGAGAAGCTCTTGTCTGTTTGGTCCTGAATTGAGAATGATGAACGTGTCCGCGACTGCTGCTCCTCCAGAGCTTCTGAGGCCGGGTTCTTGCAGACGACCAACTGACGATCTGTAATGTCCTTCCTCTGCACTGCAGGCTGAGGTTGTTTCAGACTGCGAAGGGCTGAACCAGAGATGACCCAGGCTGTGGACAGACCAGATGTTGCAGGAATGTGTCAGACAACCAGCATGCCAAAGAAAATGCTGGAAGCCTTGCTGTTCCAACTCTTGAACGTGTACGTCTCGGAGAGCCTGCTCTGCATAACGATAAACGTTCCCATAACTCAGTCCAAACCTACGAAAGACAATACTGCAGCTGATTATGTCATAACTGTTTTGCGACACCACAATGGCCTGATAAGAATAACGGTCTTGTTTAATGAGATTTGTAACTCCTGCAATCTCTCAATTAGTAAAGAGGTCCCCTATTGAATGCAAGGATCCTCAGCCCTCGTTTCCCAAATCAGACACATCTCGACTCCACACCACTCCCCAACCCCCTGCGCTCCATGGCCCACATCCCGTCCAAAGATTTGGGACACACAGTGGCCCCCCCCCCCTCTGGACTGCCTTCCATTTCCCTTTTGATTGTGATTGACAGATTCTTTGTCCCATTGTACTGAGCTGTCGCCTCTGATGAAGACACACACACACACACACACACACACACACACACACACACACACACACACACACAAACACACACATGCATGCATAGGAAAGCACGCTCTTGCTCGTGCACCTTGGCCTTGTTACGCCAGACTTGAAAGGTCTGTCTTTGCAGAGTCGTGAATGCACTATCTGCGCTGGGTAAGTTTCCAGTCGTTTAGAAACCAAGGACATGGTTGCATGTGGCCGGACGCAGTCCAGAGGAACCTTGCGCAGTCCGTCTGCAAGCTGCGCCGTGCTGAGGTGGTGTGGCTGAGAGGGACAGCTGGTGGGGGAGGCGAAAGGGATGCTCAATGTTGTCTGAAGTGGTTGTCATTAACACAGCTCCTCAGGGATGGGAACCAGGTCACATTCTCTCACTCTGCACAAAGCAATGTGTGTGTGAGAGGGCTGGGGGTGCCAAGGGAGGGTGGCGGATGGGGACTAGGCCATGACCTCTTTATATCCATCAACATATCATTGGCCGGGTGTGCGCTGTCCAATCTGCAATGCGTCGGAATGTACATATGTGCTCGATTTTCCCCTTCTTGCATTTGCGGTCTCTCTGCTTACTGTCACAATCTTTATATCTCCTGCATCTTTTGCTATCACTTTGTCGCTTACTTTTTATGGCTTCCGCTTTTTCCCATTTTTTGTTGGCCTTTCATGCATAGTGACTAAATAGCTTGGCTATGTAACTAAAGCAGCTAATAACGCTGGAGGGGGTCCGGTACTCTGTATAATCATTAATAAAACTTTTTCCCCCTTTTTTTTTTTTTTCGTACAGGCAACATGTGTTCAGGGTTATACACACAGTGTCAGGGATTTTAACATTTGTACTCTGATTTCATTATGTCCTAATTCGATCCTCACACTGGTTGCATCCGAGTAGGTGCTTCTTTTGAAAAAGTACTTACTTGACGACTTTTAAAAAAGTAGGTTATATAGTATGAATGTGTATATAATATAAATTTATCATGTTGTCATTGTCATGTGACAGTCTTTTCACTGCCATTCACAAATGGGAGAGTAAAGTACCCATTGGATGCACACTTCAGAATCCCGCCGGAGTACTTTTTGCCTACTGTTTTATGAATAGGCCTACTGTGAATTCAGACGTACTACTCTTTTCACATACTGTTCTTTGCCTACTTTATAGTAAGGAAGTATGCATATTCGGAGGCAGCCATAGGGTGACTCTAATTCGCAAAGCTGCATTCTGGTAAGTCTGCATATCTGGACTGCCACAGGATCAAGGCCGTCTCAAATTTGAAATGATCCTTGGAAGGTAGCCTTCATTTCTCATCTTTCATTTGCTGTCTTTTTTAGGATGCATCAAGTGTACACCAATCAGTTACTAACAATTCATTACATACATTCCATTTCAGTACATATAAAGATATTTCATATAAAGTGCTTATATTAAAGTAAATGTAATAGTATATATTCGTACTGTGGCGCTGCACTTACTAGACATTCTCATTCTAGCGTTCGGTGCTGAAAGGAACCCAACATACCAGCCTTAGATGGACTGGACTAGAAAGGATGCAGTTCTAACTAAGATACAAGTGAGAAGCACCCATAGTAATGACACCACAGATCTCAGACTCTGTGTGCTAATTTTTACTCTGCTAATGTACTCTGTCGCCCTCTGCTGGTTAAAATGAGAATGTCTGGCAGTCTGTCCTCTGCTAATGTTGAGTATCCTGAGACCACAATGTGGTAAAAGGCATAGTTCACCCTAAACAAAAATTACCCCATGATTTACTCACCCTCATCCTAGGTGTATATGAATTTCTTCTTTCAGACGAATACAGTCATATTAAAAAATATCATTGCTCATCCAAGCTTTATAATGGGAGTGATTTTGAAGTCTAAAAAAGTGCATCTATCCATCATAAAAGTCATCCATATGACTCCAGGGGGTTAATAAAGGTCTTCTGAAGCAAAGTGATGGGTTTGTGTAAGAAAAATATCCATATTTAAAACTATTCACACTAAAATAACTAGCTTCCAGTAGACGTCCTATACAATTCGGCTTACGCCAAAAGAGCAAATCAAATCACCTTTATTTATATAGCGCTTTTCACAAGTCCAATTGTTTCAAAGCAGCTTCACAGTGTTAACAGGAAAATAATGCAACAGAATTTGATTCGGCTGTACAGCCGCTCTGGTGAAAACGGTGATGTTATCCGGCTAATTTCAAGTATCATATAGTGTCAATGCGGGCAGATCGGTAATATAGATGAAATTTAGGTGTCTCCAACTGAGCAAGCCAAAAGCCAAAGGCAACGGTGGCAAGGAACCAAAACTCCTTCAGGGTCAGAATGGAGAAAAAAAACCTTGGGAGAAACCAGGCTCAGTCGGGGTGCCAGTTCTCCTCTGGCTGACGAACAAACAGTGTATGATTATAATTCTGGCAACATTTCAGGTCTTAAGTCATATTAGGTAAATAGATATTCGCAAGATTGTTCGAAAGATTGGAGTCGTCATGCCGGAAATGCGTTTAATGAGGAGTGTAATTGACACGCTCTCTGCAGACATTTCAGGGATGCGTTGGTCATGTCCAGGCGCAGCTCCACCATCTGATCTGGATACGGCCCAGATCCGACTGATTGCAGTAAACCTCGGGATAAACAGAGAGACTCACATTAGCGTAGATGCCATTCTTCTTATGATGTAACGATAACACCGAGTACATCAGGTGTTATGGGAAGTGTTCCCGGTTCCGGCTGACCTAGTTAATGCAGCCTAACAATTAATGCAGTAACGCCTGGTGTGATGTATGACATAGGATGTAAGAGTAGTGTAAGCTTTGCCTCTCGCAGTTCAAACAAATAGGACTGGGCAATTCAAGCTCCTCTAACATTTATTATAAAGTTTTAAATATGGATATTTTCCTTACACAAACGCATCGTTTCACTTCAGAAGGCCTTTATTAACCCTCTGGAGCCGTATGGATTACTTTTATGATGGATGGATGCACTGTTTTTGGACTTCAAAATCAGGACCGTCATTCACTGCCATTATAAAGCTTGGAAAAGCAATGACATTTTTTAATAAAACTCTGATTGTGTTCAACTAGAATGGCTTGCGGGTGAGTAAATCATGGGGTAATTTTCGTTTTTGGGTGAACTATCCCTTTAAGGAAGTTTCACTGTTGAATGGTGCATTCAGTTTTTAGGTTTTTCTAAATGAAAGGAGGAGAATTAAGGAAAGTAAATGTGGCATGAGAAAAAAGTAACACGTAGCAATTTGAACAATAAAGACATGCAACAAATGAAACCTACACTTTAATATGCTTCCAGGCTTAAGCAAAAATGATCACATTACATTGTTATTTAGGTTCAAAATCAGCACATCTTTAAATAAAGCTTTAAGACCGCCTAAATGTTCAAGTTAATTCAAATAAAAACTTGAACTTAGCTTATAAAAGGACAGAAATAGATTTTGAACAGATAGAACATCAAAGACATTTCCATGTACGTCATTAGTACAAATAAAGGCAGCTATGTGATTATTTTTCACTTGATTATGAAAATCATAAGCAGACTGGTCTGTTGTGTTTTACTGTTTGATTCCATGTAGCATTTTTTCTTTTTTTGTACAGACAAAAATTCTTCGTAGTTCACAATCACGGAATAACTTAACCATCCTACTCTTTTAAAACGTTATCTGCTTTGACAGTAACTGAGTTGTTCAGAAGAAAAGAGGTGTTAGCAATAATACAACAATACATGTACGTGTTTTTGTTTTTTTTTGTCTGAAAATCCAAATCTGCCTCTTTTTATAATGTGTTTTTATGTGAAATACTCCTTTGAGGTATTGTATTCTCCTGTTTGCTGCATGGAGTTGTGTCCTATTCTGCTGTAAACTGAGGGAAGTGTGAGTGTGTGCGTCTCACTGCTGCCCTCTTCAGTCAGGAGAAATGGTGCGTCTGCGCAGACAGTTGCATGTCAGGCATTTGAGGATGCTCATGGTAATGTGCATAAGCGAGCCAAAGTTAAAGAGCAGGTTGTAGAAGGTGTGAACTGAAAGTCCTCCGGTCTCATCCGCGTATTTCATGGCCACAATGGGCGTGTAGAGGCTGTTGGTCAGATTTCGGAATCGAGGTCTCCTGGATTCAATCACTTTCTTGGTGCACTGAAACAGAAGATGCATGGAGATTTAAAAGACTGTAAAGCCAATTACATAAGCAAATTAGAGTTTGCAGTTGATTTCAGTGCAATGAATTCATAGGGTTTATAGTTTGCAGTCAAACGGTGGCACATACTTTAGCGATGTCCTCAGGGGTTTGTCCCAATGCCTCAAAGATATCTATGGACGATGGAATGTATACATCCTTGAAGTATCTGACTGTGTCTGCATCTGCTCCAGGATATTCCATTTTGGCCACTTCTTCCATCATCTTTGTTTCAAACTCTGTATGCACTGGGCCCGGTTCGATCAGAGACAGTCTGGAGTACAGAGGAAATGTTACAGTACATCACAAATGAAGTAACTGAAGAACTCTTTAATGTCAATAAGACGGACTATAAGAAGCCGGTTTACACCAAGTCTGATGAGTACAACTGTTTTTTTAGTGCCATGTTAGTAAATCAATCAATCTTGAGAATAAATCTCATAATTTGCCTTTTTCTAGAATAAAGTCATAATTTTGCGAATAAAGTGCCCTTCTGACTACAATATTCAAATGCTTTTCCATATAGATATTTCCAGTATTTCTGCTGCAATTATGACAAAGCTGCTTGATTCAAAACATATTTCCATAAGTTTCAAGAACTGTGTTCTTGTTTGAGAACCACTGCATTATTCAAACTTTATTCTCATAAAATTACAACAAAATGTTATGACTTCATTCTTGATGTTTTTGTTTTTTTGAGAATTACCTTCAGATGCATAATTTTTGTAATTTACTGAAAAAAGAAGAAAAAAATCACTGCAATTTGATATTTCACTGATATTTTCATTGTTATGGGTTTAAACAAAAGTCCTTTTAAAGGGATAGTTCACCCAAAAATGAAAATTTGCTGTTAATTTACACACCCTCAGGCCATCCAAAATGTAAGTGACTTTTTTTTCTTCAGTAGAAATGTAAAGAAGATTTTTAGCTGAAACCGTGGTCCTTGGTAATTCATTTTGTTTTGTGTTTATATGTTTTTTTACTCTTAAAGTGACGGGAGTCATTGACTTGCATTATATGAATCGCCAAGGACCACGGTTTTTATATAAAAATCTTCTTAACATTTCTACTGAATAAAAAAGGACAGCTACATCTTGGATGGCCTGAAGGTGTGTAAATTAACTGCAAATTTCATTTTAGGTGAACTATCCCTTTAAGGCAGGGCTCGGGGAACCATTTTTGACCAACGAGCCATTTTTTCATTTTTGGTTAATGCATTTTTCCAAAAGAGCCATAGTAAAAAATAATATAAAATGATTATTAAAAAACATGCTTTTTTTCAATAAAATTTCAACAGTAGTAATTATTAAGTCCATAACTAAAAACAAACAAATATGCAGCAAATAATAGTGCTTACATCTACTGTGTTTATGTGAATACTCTGCATTTTGATACATTTCTGTGTTTATTTGGTCGTTTAGGCACGCGACCGAAGACAAAGGCTACTATGTTTGTCCGTGTTGCGCTCGGAGCACGCACAGCGTCCTGTCAGTAATTCAGTTGTCTTTCGTGACTTAACGCGTTTTTATTATTTATTTTCGTCAACTGAAATCTGCACGGATTATCATAAATACGACACATTTATTTATCATATATAAGGGTCTCTGCGGCAAAAGCGAAAGTACCAGTGGGTGAAATGTTTTGAAATGTCTCTGCACAGCAAAGCACCAGTTTCAATAAAAGGACAGGCCTATAATAAAGTTTATATAGCTGACTCGTGACACTCGCGAACAGCACTGAACATGCGGTACAACTTGAATATTATTATCATAAACTTTTCATTAATTTCGGTAGGCTGTACAACAAGGGAATTGTAATTGGCTGCTTTTTTTTCTGCAGAGAGCGGATCTCTGTTGATGTATCGAATTTTTTTTATCAAACATTGTTGGTAAAGGGAGAGAGACCTGGCGAGCCACATGATTTTTGTCAGAGAGCCAGGTAGACTCCCTACCACTGCTTTAAGGCAAGTCATTTCACTGGGCGGCCATCTTTGAAATGCCTCTGGGGCAACTATTTCAGTCATGCAAGTGCAGCTCCTATCTCTTTAAATGGGGAAACATCAAATTCCCCAAAGCTGTTCACTAAGCTTACGATTTAATTTCAGATTTGAAGTCAGCAATATGACAACATTGTTTCTAAACACTCAAAATCATGACAAAAAACATTTTTCAGGCTGGACCAGCCACTGTGCATGTGCATTCATAAGGCCAATTCAGACCGCACTGAGACGGCAATAGACACTTCGTCAGTGTGCGGATCAGTGTGCTGTTGGCATCTGTCGGAGCTTCTTTTCGCCGACTGAACATGCTGAATCGGATTTAGAATATCTGAGAAGTGACGTGCTGTAATCTGGTGACTGTCAGTGTTGGCTTGCGTCTGTTGTTGGAGTGTGAATTAGCATATAAGCGCGCGTCTCAGAACACTGACTGCTTATAATGCAACTGGAGCTTCAAAAAGCAGCCGATGCATTGACTTTACCAAATGCTGATTAGCTCTTTTATTTAGAAGGCGGCGCCATATTTCTCCCATTCATAGTAATATGAGTGCATTGTCTTTGTATATCTAAAGTCTTTTGTTTTCTTCATATTTCTCATGCAGAAAATTCAGACTTGACATCAATAGGCCCTTCAAATGACTTACTTCACATCAAATTTCAGCAGCTGCACAGCCAAACTCTCACAGAAGCCCTCTATGGCGAACTTAGAGGCCGTGTAGACATCATTGAATACCACACCTGCAGATGAGTTCAACAGAGATATGGTCAGTGATAATGTCATTGTTCTGCTGCCCTCCCAATGTGGCCCAAACCATGTGTGGCATTTCTGGCTGTCATAATGCTCTACAGCTAAGTTCATAACTCTGAATGGCTCTATTGTTCATCTGACTGTCAAGCATTCAGCTGTGTGACACAGAAGGTTTCAGTCAGGCCTGTGGTGTGTCCATCCTACCCTGCAGGCCCATTACGCTGCTCATGACGATAATGTGGCCGGCTCGCCTCTTCTTCATGTCTGGCATGACCTCTTTTATCATGCGCACAGTCCCGAAGAAGTTGGTCTCAAACACTTTCTTCATCTCATCCATACTGATGCTCTCCACAGGGCCCAGCAAACCCACGCCTGCATTATTAACTGTAAAATCAGACAGGAAACATGGGTGGTTATGGACTTGACTGTTGCCTGAGGCACTATAGTATTGATCTATTGTGAGCAGCAGCTATCATTTAACACATGCTTATTATAGTTTCTAGCAATCTCATGTTTCTGTAGTATCTACTTGTATCTCTGCTGAAATGTTCAAACAGGCAGGAAAAAATCGGTTCAATTTGTACAACGCCAATCCAAGCCTAAACCAAATCCTATTAAAGTTAATGCGTCTCAGTCTGAACAGTAAAATAGGATTTGATGCATGTGTTATGTGTTTGACGCATAGTCATGTGACACGTTAATACAACAGGTGTTTTGTCAAGAAGAACAACAGGTAGTGAACCCTTGTGAAAAAGTGCACTTAATTGTATTGAATGTGAATTTGTAGTGTACTTCAAATCTTAAAAGTATATATATAAGAGAGTACACTTTTAAAGTGCACTTAAAGGGATAGTTCACCCAAAAATGAAAATTACTCCATGATTTACTCAACCTCAAGTCATCCTAGACGAATACAATCAGTGTCAAGCCCTTCTAAGCTTTATGATGGCAGTGAATGGCAGCCCAAAATTTGAAGCCCAAATAAGTGCATCCATCCATTATAAAAGTAATCCACACGGCTCTAGGGGTTAATAAAGGCCTTCTAAAGAAAAACAGGTTATAAAGTAAAATATCTAGCTTCCGGCAGGCCACCGTCCATATTCAACTTACGGAAAAAGAGTAACTGGCATAACGATGACGTCGGACGTAGCGTAAGCATTTATAACTGCTAGAGGTGTTATACACTTTCTTCATATGTTGAATACAGAAGACGGTCTGCCGGAAGCTAGATATTTTACTCTATAATGTGTTAAATATGGATATTTTTCTTCAATGGGAAAAACCCATCGATTCACTTCAGAAGGCCTTTATTAACCCCTGGAGCCGTGTGGATTATTTTTATGATGGATGGATGGATGCACTTTTTTGGGCTATTTTTGCTGCCATTCACTGCCATTATAATGCTTGGAAGAGCCAGGACATTTTTTAATATAACTCCGATTGTATTCGTCTGAAAGAACGGCATCCTACACCTAGGATGGCTTGAAGGTGAGTAAATTATGGGATCTTTTTTTTTTTTTTGGGTGAACTATCCTTTTAAGTGTTACTTTAAGGATCATTTAAATCATTATGTATTGATAATCTATTGTCATGCTGTAAAGTACACTTATTTAGCATTTTGTGTTATTTTGTAACACACTAAAGCACATGTAAAGTAATTGCTTATAATTTTAACTGTAGTGTGTTATCCAACATTACTTTTAAAGTTTATATATTGTAATATAATGTACTAATTGATCATTACAAATGTGTAATTGCAAATATATTTAAACACATGACATAAAAGGTTCAATAGAAATCACATACAAGTATATTTTAGTTTACTGCTTGCTTGTACATTCAGAATACACTCTAACCAAATTTCAAAGACAATATAAGTGTAAATTACAAGATGTGCTAAAGTCAAAAAAGCAAAATTCAGTTCAGTTAAATGCTTATAATTTTCAACTATAATAACGTTTCATTTAATTGCAATTATCAGTTTCAGTTTCTATTTAAGTATATTCTTTTACAGTTATTTATATTATTTACACTCATTTTAAAAGTGTGCTAAAGCGTACTTCTTTTACACAAGAAAACGCGTCCTTATGGGCACGTTTAGGATGTAAAAGTCCACAAAGCATGTTAAACGCTTCCCTTAGCAAACAGTTTTATGTTACCAAGCCAAGGACAGTTGGCTTGCTAGCTTGCACATACATTTAGCTCTTTTTTAAAAGTCCAAATCCGATTCTCCAAATCTTGCTGCAACTTGAAGTTTGAATAGATCAAAAAAAAAAAAAAATCTGATTTCCCCTGCAGTGTGAACAAAGCCAATAAGGGTCAAACGCATCCTGCACTCACTGAGAATGTCGATGTGGCGGTCCTTAACACTGTCAATGCACTGCCTGACTGAGTCATCACTACACACATCCAGTGCCAGCAGTGTCAAGGTCTTGCCGTACGCGTCACCCGCTGCTTCCACCAGCTGGTCCTTCTTTTTCAGGTTTCTCATAGTGGCAATAACTTCAAGATAAGTGATAGAGAATAAGCATGTTATCAACAAAGCATCAGTAAATACTCAAAAGTGCAAGCCTAATATCTACAAAGGGTCCCACTAAGAGGTTTTAGATGCTTTGTCCTGAAAGCAGTGCAGGAGATTGCAGTTTGATTGAATTTGGTCCTTTTTGGGTTTTTTTAGCACTGACATATATGCTGACCCAAACAAAACACTCAATGTAATCAGTGGTATGTGTTGCTTAAGTAAACTGTGGCTGAAAGATAAGCTAAAGAGATTAACATTGTAATGCACTTTGCACTTTGAACACACGAGGGACACTGACCTAAATCAAGTGCCCATCCCAGATTTAATAACAAGCTTGCTGAACATTTTTCATCTGTAATTTGTGTTGTTGCATTTGGAGTAATCAGTTTTATCCTTATGAAAACATCAGAAATCCAATCCACTCCGTGATGTCAGTGTTCAGCTGTGCTGACATGTTCTACAAGCAAAACGTTTTTTACCACCTTTTTATATTTAAATTGTGGTGGAATCTTCCTGAACAGTTTCTTTTTTTTGGTGCAAATTTCAATAAATGTTTAAAGTTTTTTTTTTCCATGCACACTTGAGTGAATCTTAAAACTCTCTATATTTATTTAGGAAAAACTATTATAAAGAAATGCACTACCATTCAAACATTTGGGGTCAGTATGATTTATTTATTTATTTTAGAAATCAATACTTATATTCAGTAAGGATGAATTAAACTGATCAGAAATGACAGTAAAGACTTTTACACTGTTACAAAAATTATATTTCAAAGAAGTGCTGTTCTTTTGAGCAGAATGATTTCATATCAGAATGATTTCTGAAGGATCACGTGACACTAAAGACCGGAGTAATGATGCTGAAAATTCAGCTCTGATCACAGGAATAAATCACATTTGAAATGATAGAAAACAGTTATTTTAAATTGAAATGATATTTGACAATATTACTGTTTTTACTGTATTTTTGATCTAAAAAATGAGCATAAGAGACTTCTCTCAAAAACGTTTAAAAATCAGATTGGATCCTAAACTTTTAAAAGGTAATGTATATATTTAATTATTATTCATCTATATTTTCACACTTTCTTTCTCTCATCTCTTTTCAAGCCTGTACTTCTCATCGAACTTTCTATTACAACTCGTCATGTTACTTAGCATGAATTCCTTTGTTGTATTCCTCATTTTTAAGTCGAATAAAAGTGTCTGCTAAATAAGTACTTGAACTTCAATGTTTATCATAGGCTTACTTTTTGTCTTTGACATTGACAAAGACAATTCTTGCTGTCTCTTTCTCTGTGGCACTTGCACACCTTCAGCATATTGAGGTTTGATTTGCTGATCAAATCCTGTCTGATTTACAGATGAGGCCGAGGAGCCTCCGTAGCTCATTTAGGCCGTCATTAATTTGGCAAATTATTGCAGTCTGTCAACAGACAGCATCCATGCTCAGTCACAGCCCAGCTGCTGTTAAAAAGTGCCAGTGAACATACGGAGACCGTAATGCATGTGTAAGGTGATGATGGAGGCACGCAGCTGCTGAGAAATCGGCATTCCTGTCTTAACTAGATTTCACTTGTATATATAAAGCCTAAGCTGTACTCGATAAGAGGAGAACTTACTTCTTATGACACACAAGGCCTGTGTGGCCAAACTAGGCCACAACATAAATGTGTTTGTGAGAACAACCGCCTCATTGTTAAAGCTGTTGTTTTAAGTCTTGAGGCAGATTAAACATTCTTGAATGAGCCACTCTCAATTAAAATTGGATCTTTTTTTGGGGGCTTCTTTGAAGTTGGCATATATCGCTGCTCCTCATTATATCCACTGTTATAATGCTCTTAGAATGGGAACAAAGTTAAAATGGAATTAATTGAAAATATGAAAAAGAATGAAAGTTTTCGAACTTTCTTAAAAGCATCCCTTTCGTGTTGTAAAACAAGGGGTCTGTAGCGATACTGCAGGAGGTCCACCAATCTTAAAATACACTGCCTGGCCAAAAATGATTGGACCATTACTGCAGTGATTATTATGATTCTAGCATGTTATATGTTTGGCAACAGCTCTTTTAACCCTAATCAATGGAGTGTGGGGGTTCTTAAACACCCATGTAGGAAGACACATCAGGACCATATTCCAGGATGACAATGTCAAGATTCATCAGGCATGAAGAATCATTTTCACATAAACACATGTTGTGGTCTAGTTTGGCCACACAGGCCTTGTGTGTCTTTTTTTGGGCCGGGCAGTGTATTTAAAAATGTGTTCAAATCACAAATAAATGTGTACAGGCCTAAATTTAACTAAATCTAAAGAAGTGAAAATGTTCATTGCTTTGCCCACGTTAAATGCATTAAAGGGGGCATAACACACACAGTTTTGCCAATCTCATGTTAATCTTGAGTACCTATAGAGTAGTACTGCATCCTTCATATCTCCGAAGAGCCTTTAGTTTTATTTAGAGAAGTGCACATACAAGGAATTCCACCCTTTATGACTTCATAAAGGGCCATAATCAAAAAAAACTAAAAAACAATCCGAAACTTGAAGGAGTGTATTTGGCATAGAAATACTGTCATACCTACATTTTGGGCATGTTTAGCATGAGAATCCAACTCTTTAACAGTGCAAATAAGTCAGAATGTATGAAATAGCATTAGCATTTTTTTTTTAGCTACACGTCTGAAACTTTTAGGCAAAGTAACCCACATTTGTCTACTACAAATGGCAACAATTTAAATTTCTTAAACTATATCGCAGACTTTGTGAGATGATGACAAATACAAATTGGTCCTTTGTTACAACCTACCCCACTACCGGGGTACGTGTAACACATACTCGGGGTACTCCGAGTGATATGCCACAACAACAGTTTTATTTTAAATGAATGGCTGCAACAATAAAATATGTGTGAATATGGGGAGTGTATGTGCATATTGTGTTTGTTTGTGCATGTCTGTACGTGCACATTCATATGTGTGTGTGTGTGTGTGTAAGTGTGTGTGAGCGAGAGCAAATTAACATAAACATTCTGTGGAATTATTAAAATCACAAAAATGCTCTTAGTTGTATGTAAGTGGATGGTTGTTTCAAAACACGTGTTACAACCTACCCCGCCACTGTCACTCATTGCTTAGCTAGCTGTATTAGCATGGTGCTTTGAAATTAGCAGGAGGTTGAAACACTATTCTTTACTAGAGAAACTACACTTTGACCTGATATAACTCACACAACATTATTTACAACAGTAGAAGTACTAAACAAAATATTGTCTTGTTTTTTTTTTTTGTTCCTCAGAATTAGATTTTCTGCTGTAGCTTCAGGAGATAATAGCAACACAGACTGGAAAACCTCCATGTGGGATCGTAAAGGAAGCCAGAGGAAACCGAAACTGTCATATGACTCCTATCTCATCTGTGATTCATGAAATTGGTAGTGTTACATCGCTCCCTGTGTTACATACCCGGTCTCCCCTAAATACATTAAATGAATAGTTCACCCAAAAATTCAAATTCTGTCATCATTTACTCAAGTTCCAAACCTGTATGAGTTTCTTTCTTCTGCTGAACTTGAATTTTGAAGAATATGGGTAACCAAAGTCGATGGACCCCACTGACTTCCACAGAATGGGAAACAAATACAATGGAAGTCAATGAGGACCATCAATTGTTTGGTTACCAACATTCTTCAAAATCTCTTCTTTTGTGTTAATCAGATGTTTTGGAACAACTTGAGTGTGAGTAAATGACGACAGAATTTTCATTTTTGGGTGAACTAGTATCTCTTGAATGTGCGCATGTTAGTATAGGCCAGGCTTCATCTCAATCCACCAAGGATCTGAAAAAGTGTGTACCCCTAGTGCAAACCATTTGATTGACATTAATGAGTCTCTGGGTCTAGCTGCCGAGTAGGAGATAACAAATGTCCAATGGTTTTGCCCTGCTCAGAGTGCAGATGAAGTCTTCAGACGACCCTCGCTTTAGAGCCCTCAACTTGTACAGGTCTCCAACTTTGTCCCTCTCTCAACACTCATTCCACTGTGTGAACTATGGGCGCATTAGACACGGCACTAAACCAGGGCAGCGGTCTACAATTCACAGCCATAAAGGGAGCTTTGTACTGGAGAAGTCACTTGAAAGAGAACTGGCAGTCTCTTTATGATCTCCGCCTGGCAAGCGGTATCCTCGCGGAGCCGAACCCTGGAAACTGCGCTTTCACATGATAATAAAGAGCCTTTGGGTTCAACTAGAGAAAAGTGAATGTATAATCAAATCTTGCTTTTTGGATGAAGAGACAAACTAATGCGTAAATGTGCAGCGCGTTATGTAATAAAAATACCCAACAGCTGCATAACGAAATAACACATGTAGGCTATCGACTAGAAGCGTGTAAACTTCTAATATCTACAACTTCTGAAATATCTTTTAAACAAAAAACAAAACGTTCTATAGACGTTTGAACGCTGAAAGAATTAGAACGCAAATGAGCCCGTTTACCATGGTAACGCTTCTGTTCGTCTCTGGCCAGCAGCACGGCGATCCGCAGTCCGATCCCAGAGGAGCAGCCGGTGATCAGCACCACTTTCTGCTCGCCGCCACTCGCCATGGCAACTCCTGTCAGTCTCAGCTGCGAGCTGGATCAGAGGACTTTACAAATTTTTTTTTAAAGCGGATAATGCAACTCGGCACTCATGTGAGCGGGTTATGCAGTCACATGGCTGACAGAATCGATTAGTTAAACGAACGCGCATCAGAGTTTACTGTACTGCTTTGAAAAACAAACAGATTAACCCAGTGAAATGCATTGCGAGCTGTGGGTGCAAAGGGGAGGTGTGTGTGTGTGTGTGTGTGTGTGTTTGGGGAGGGGACGGGGGTCTAAGGCAAAGAATAAATACATAAAGTCAATCAACAATCAATTACAACTAAACAAGTTTAATTTAATTAATATTAATTCAATTAAAATTTCAGCCTTCAGATCTGTTAGTGCAGTGTGAGCATGATTTTAAAATGATGCAGTGATTGTACAACAAAACATATTAATTATATTAAGCTATAGGCTATTATATTATATTATCTTATATTAGGCTATAATATAATAAGATAGCTATAATATATTATATTATATAATAAATGAATAATATTATTTTAGTTTATTATTTATGGTAATACTTAAAAGTGGGTTTGGTTTTGCTTTGCCATCCTTGAGTTGTAAATGGTGTTATTGCTGATAGTACTCGTGATTATTCCGTTTTTTTGAAGCATTTTTGTTTGATATTGCACTCTAGTGGTCCATTCTGACACATATGGGGGCTGTTTTGTTTTTAGTTTCATTTTCATTTTAATAATATCAATAGTGAAAATATGACCGTAAGCATTTCCCACACATTTTCCTTGAGTGAAGCTGCTTAGGAATTACATTAGTCTGTACTGCCACCTGCTGGTTTAATACAACACATGCAGCTTTAATAACTTGTGACAGGTTTTTACAGATTTCTAAAAACAACTAGAAATTGTTGGGCCATGATGGAAATGATGCCACAACTCAGGGACATAGTAAACATAAATAAATAAATAAATAATAATAATAATAAAAATTTATTGAAAGTTTCCAAGGTAATTCAATGTCATCATGTAGGCCTACAGTACAGTGACCATGCCACCATAAATATTTAGAATTTTGCTAGGAAACTCGAGAGAATCTAGAAAATGTAAAACTTGCCACCATAATGCAAAGGTGCTCTGGGTGGTTGTCAAGGAGTTGCTATGCTATTGTGGATGTGTTCTGTATGGTTACTTGGGTGTTGTGAGGCGATAGGGGGTTCTGGGTTGTTGTAACTTTACACTCACCTAAAGGATTATTAGGAACACCTGTTCAGTTTCTCATTAATGCAATTATCTAATCAACCAATCACATGGCAGTTGCTTCAGTGCATTTAGGGGTGTGGTCCTGGTCAAGACAATCTCCTGAACTCCAAACTGAATGTCAGAATGGGAAAAAAAAGGTAATTTAAGCAATTTTGAGCGTGGCATGGTTGTTGGTGCCAGACGTGCCAATCTGAGTATTTCACAATCTGTTTAGTTACTGGGATTTTCACGCACAACCATTTCTAGGGTTTACAAAGAATGGTGTGAAAAGGGAAAAACATCCAGTATGCGGCAGTCCTGTGGGTGAAAATGCCTTGTTGATGCTAGAGGTCAGAGGAGAATGGGCCGACTGATTCAAGCTGATAGAAGAGCAACTTTGACTGAAATAACCACTCGTTACAACCGAGGTATGCAGCAAAGCATTTGTGAAGCCACAACACGCACAACCTTGAGGCGGATGGGCTACAACAGCAGAAGACCCCACCGGGTACCACTCATCTCCACTACAAATAGGAAAAAGAGGCTACAATTTGCACAAGCTCACCAAAATTGGACAGTTGAAGACTGGAAAAATGTTGCCTGGTCTGATGAGTCTCGATTTCTGTTGAGACATTCAGATGGTAGAGTCAGAATTTGGCATAAACAGAATGAGAACATGGATCCATCATGCCTTGTTACCACTGTGCAGGCTGGTGGTGGTGGTGTAATGGTGTGGGGGATGTTTTCTTGGCACACTTTAGGCCCCTTAGTGCCAATTGGGCATCGTTTAAATGCCACGGCCTACCTGAGCATTGTTTCTGACCATGTCCATCCCTTTATGACCACCATGTACCCATTCGCTGATGGCTACTTCCAGCAGGATAATGCACCATGTCACAAAGCTTGAATCATTTCAAATTGGTTTCTTGAACATGACAATGAGTTCACTGTACTAAAATGGCCCCCACAGTCACCAGATCTCAACCCTATAGAGCATCTTTAGGATGTGGTGGAACGGGAGCTTCGTGCCCTGGATGTGCATCCCACAAATCTCCATCAACTGCAAGATGCTATCCTATCAATATGGGCCAACATTTCTAAAGAATGCTTTCAGCACCTTGTTGAATCAATGCCACGTAGAATTAAGGCAATTCTGAAGGCAGACACAGTATTAGTATGGTGTTCCTAATAATCCTTTAGGTGAGTGTAGATGTTTGCTTACTGGCTAAAGTCAAAAGAGTCCAGTCACCCCATGTCTCTGTAATATTCTGGTCCCAATATTGTCTGTGGAATTTTTAGTTGGAAGTCTTATTTCTATGGAATATTGCAGTACTATCTACTATACAATATTTTTCCATGCACATTTTTTAAAATTCATGTACCCTTGTAATGTTTAATCAGAATAACTCACTCTTGCAGCTCATCTCGTCTTCTCTAATGACGTGTTTACTGTCGTGAGGGCAGGACAACCTGTCAGTTACATGAGACTGACCAATAGCAAACCACAACCATCTAACCAGCCAATCAGTTAACAAAATCAAGTCGCTTCTGACAGTCTTCAGTTCAATTCTGTACTGTAATTTCATTGTAATGCAAAGAAAATGGATTCATTCAAACTATAGTCTGAGCTGGTGCAAACATATCCATCTCTATGATCAGATGCTTTTTAATTGCTGTTATCTCACCGCTGTTTTTTTTTTTTTTTTTTTTTTTTTTTTTGTGCATATAGTTTTTTTTTAAAATTATTATTATCGAGAGAAAGGCGCACAGCCACAGTACATATCGGCCGTATCTTGTAGGCTACTTACGTGTGCATGAATGTGAGCAAGTTGCTGTCTACAGTTCAAGTAAAGGGATAGTTCACCCTAAAATGAAAATGAAGTCATAATTTACTCACCCTGGTGTTGTACTAATGCCATATGCCCTTCTTTCTTTTATAGAGCACAAAAGAAGTAAAAAAAAAGTCCTGCTTGCGCTCGTCCATATAATGGCAGTGAATAGCGATCAGCATCAAGCGCAAAAGTATCACAGAATGATCCCATGCATCACGTGTCGTATATATATTCCAAGTGTTCTGGGGGTGTATGGTAAAGTTTGGTGAAAAACAAACCGAAATTGAATGTACTATTTAATTAAATTCCTGACCTTGGCCATTGTCCTTCTCTGCACGGCTTATGTTCGCGTTAGTGTGACTCTGTTAGCAGTTCACTCCATCTCTCCCAGAAAAAGCGCACAAGTGTTGAGAAATCAAGATGAACAAAAATGCGACATGAAATACAATATGTATCTATTGTGTTCTTCGTAACAAGAAGTTACCGCGTTCACATATGTCAATTGTCATTCTGAGCAGGAAGCAGGAATTTTAAAAACAAAACACCTTCTGTGGTCCATTAAAGAAAGAAGGGCATACAGCATTAGAACAACACCAGGATGAGTAAATGATGACTTAAATTTAATTTTAGGGTGAACTATCTCTTTAACGGCCACCGGTGTCGCTAATAACGAGAGTTTCTGAATTCTACAAATAGTCCCTTTAAAGGAGAATTACACACAGAGATTCCGGAAAATACACTGATAATGTGTCCCGGGAACGTTTGACTTTGGTTCATTCACACTGCCAGTGATTTTCTGGAATCTGTGTGTGTGTTCACATCCCATAAAGATCCCGTAAAAACCTGTGACATCAGGATGTGACGTGTTGGCCTAATGATCTCAGCTTCGGCGCGGATAGTGAGAAGCTCCCTGGTCTCTGCTTCATTCCAGTTTGCAGACATTTTTTCATCCTTCCTTTGTTCCTTGACGAACACAAACTTTCTTCTTTGTTAATGTGCGACGTGAAAGTTCATCTGTATTTAAAACCCCCCGGTCAAAGAGTCGCACGATAACTGCGTCATTGTTGATTGTTGGGTAGTTAGTTAGGACTGGAACTTTGACACAAATGATTTCCCAAGGTAAACTAAAGATATTGATCCAGGCCATACTTGGAAAATCACAGTCACTGTAGGAATCTAGTCTGGTTTCATCTGTGCCTGTGGTTTACATATGATGAGTTAATATATTTTAAATGTGCTGAATTGCAACAAATGTCTAATTACTAATATTTTTGAATACACAACATACAAGTTTCACTAGAAATGTCATTTTAGTTTACCACAAATGCTTGTCAGAATATGCAGCATGCAGCAACCAGATTTCAAAGACAGTTCAAGTCCTTCTTAAGTGGTTGAAATTGCATTTAATTGTACGTAATTAACATGCAGTTAAGTGCCTGGAAACTGAATTAATTTCAGTTTGCACTTCATTATATTCTTTTGAAGTTATTATATAAGTGTACTACTTTTTTCACAAGGGTTATGTTATCCTTATATATATCCAAGGGTTATGTTATAGAAACAAGGTCATGGCCCTTCAGAGGTTCACCCATCAATGCTGAATAGAACAATCCGCTAAACTTTAAGCTTCAAGGTCTTCAACACAAGGATTGCAGGTCACAAATAGTGAAAATGCCCTTTTCTGAAAACTGCTATTAAAGTGTTTCTTTGGCAAGGGTATTAGATGTGGGTTGAGTTGAATTTTAGACATCACTGAGAGGTGTCAAAGTGCAGCCGATAAGAACAAAGAGCACTAATGCAGAGGTCACACATGTTTGGGTATGTTGTGACCACAGCTGCTAGGTTTGTAGCTGAAGAATTAAGACTACCAAACAAAGTTTTACATTTCAAAAAGTACAATTCTTAGCTTGAATGAGTCACACAGACAGGGCTTGAAAAGATGAAAGCAGAGAGAGCTCCGCTCTGCAGTTTACAACTATGACACTTAGCATAACAGATCAGCTTGGATTGATGGAGAGGAGTTTAATGCTTGCATATCTGCTTTGTGGAAGCTTGGTTTGTTTACAGAATGATCTGATACGCCACAGGCCTCTCTGTTTGTAGTTATTGATTTCTGTCAGGCCTTTTAAAGTTTCTTCCAGAGGACAGGCATAGTTTTCCCAGCATGGATTCCTGGCCTGCTCTATCCCTCTTAGGATGAACCCTCATCCTATACTGATGGAGTTACACACTGGACACAAGTTTAGCCTTGCAGTCAGAATGCAGCCACAAAACCCACATGGTCATGACTAAAGAGAATGGAGAGGTTCAGCGAAAGGAGAAATAGATCAGAATTCATATTTTGGACCAGACCGCATCCACCGTGAATTGTCCTAGGTTGGCTAGTTAGCAATATTCTAATAGTGATTTACTGACCTTAGTTTTGGCAGTTGACAACAGTGATGTTATTGTCAACTAAACTATTAAAATTCATTTTTGGTCATTTAAATAAAGCAGATAAAATAAAATTAAAAATAAATTAAATGAAATTAAATGAAGATGAAAAACTTAGCTAAAATGAAAGATGAAAATTTGAAATGTTGTATTGACAACCAACTAAGTTTAGGTTCATGAACCAAAATGACCAAAACTAAAACTGAAATTAAATATAATTAAAGCTAAAATGGCAAAAGCCATTACAATTAAAATGAAAACTAAAAATGTAAAAATAAAAGCTAATTTGAAATATTAAGAAATAACACTAAGTGCGTGCGTGTGTGCGTGCGTGTGTGTGCGTCCTGGTGAACCCTACCTAATGAGGACAAAATGTCCCCACAAAGATGGCAATATCCGAAATCCTTGTCCTTGTGGGGACATTTTTTGGTCCCCATGAGGAAAACATCTTATAAATCATACGTATGTAAACATGCGTTACAAATGTAAAAATGCAGAATGTTTCCTGTGATGGGTAGGTTTAGGGGCAGGGGTAGTGTAGGGGGATAGAAACTACGGTTTGTACATTATAAAAACCATTACGTCTATGGAATGTCCCCATAAAACATGAAAACACAACATGAGCGTGTGTGTGTGTGTGTGTGTGTGTGTGTGCGTGTGTGTATACTGCCCGGTCCCCCCAAAAAATCAATGACTGGATCATTATTGCAGTGATTATTATGTTTCTAACATGTTATATTTTTGGCAACAGTTCTACTAACCATAATTGACGGAGTGTGTAGCTTTTCATTTCTTAAATGATTCTTCATGCTCCCTCCCAACCATTCTTTCAGTTTGAGCCTGATGAATCTTGATATTATCATCCTGGAATATGGCCATGATGTGTCTTCCTATGGCTGTTTAAGAAATGAAAAGCTACACACTCCATCAATTAGGGTCCATCCAACTAGATATCCAACACTACAGATTTTACAGGTTGATACAACCCAACAACATGGGTTTTATTGGTGTGTATGTGTGTGTGTGTGTGTGTGTGTGGTAAAATAATTACTAGGTGTTAATTGTTTTGATGAATTTAACTTTTAAATTCTCCTTGCTCAGATTTAATCAGTTGCATCTAAATTTTAAGGGAAATGAGAGGATGGCTGTGTATGAAGTTTCCTGTTGTGTCTTTCCCCAGCTTTAGGAGACAGGTGTGTTTGTGTGTGTGTGTGTGTTAGGTAGAAGGACTCAATGGATGACCCTGAGTGCAGGAATTTTATCCTCTAAGCAATCACTCTGGCATCTTACACAGGTTTAGTGAGGGATCAAGAGAAAAGGAGAGTGTGTGTTGAATAAATAAGCAGCAGAACAGGCCTCCGCTTGCGGTCTTCACAGCCACTTTCTTTCTGTCTACTTTTTTATGTGCATATTTCTTTCTCACTGTGGGTCCACGTCAGCTTCTCTACGTGCAGAATTTACATTTAGAGTGCATTATTTTTTACTTTGTTTGACTGTTACAGCATTTGGATATGACCTTTGACTTTTCATCTACTACCTATGACTTTTGTTTGCTCTGTCTGTGAGGATGGGCTGCCATAGACCAGTAAAGGAGAATCATTCCTGGCTCACTTAAAAAGACCTATAAGTGACAAAGTTTTAATTTAGCAAACAAAATTAAAGTAAAATTTTAGAGGTTCAAAAAAAAAACTTGACCTAATGTATAAATATTTTATATAAAACTAAGATCATCTGTAATTTAAAAAAATAAAATAAAATAAAAATACCATTTAAATATATATATATTTTAAATAATATATATATATATATATATATATATATATATATATATATATATATATATATATATATATATATATATATATATATATATAAATATATGTAAAAATAATGGTAAAAATACCATTTACTAAAATATTCCAAAAGGTCTCCAAAAGATTCATAATGAAATGTTTACTGTTGGAGGTAAAGCATTAGAAGTAATGCGAGTTACATAATCAGATTACTTTTTAAGTAACTAGTAAAGTAATGCATTACTTTTAAATTTACAATAAAATATCGGAGTAACGCAAATAAGTAGTGCAAATGACTTTGTTTTCCCATTTATTGATTGACACCTCTCCTGTCCCCATGTTGAGAGAAATCAGGAGTAAGTGCAGAAATTGTCACATTTTCAGTTTGTTTGGACGTTCAGTGTGTTTTTTGATCTGTCTGAGTTTTGTCTTGTCAATCTAGTGTGTTAAATTAGTTCAGTTCTCCTCAATTCCCCACCTGATAGTCTCCTTGGTTATAGATTAGATTCGAATCCTTAGCTCAGGTGTGTCTAGTCAATTAGTCTCGTTAGCCCCTCTGTTTTCGGTGTATATAAGCCCTCTGTTTCTGTTTCCTCCTTGTCTAGTATTATTTTATGTTGATGTGTATGTTGTGCTCCCCTTTGGATTTCCTCATGTTCTTTGCGTTAGTGAGTAGATTAAAGTATTGTCTACATATCTCGTCATGTGCCTTCTTATACAGCCACACACCACGACAGAATACTAGACCAAACGAGAAACTGATGGCCAAGAGTATTCCAGTATATTGAATATGTGCTGTGGTTGAGTGGTTCTTCCCCCACAGTTGATGAGGTTGATGAAGACACCATCACCCCTCAGCCACAGTCACCCTGTTCACGCCTGCCCATGAGTTCATCCCAGAGTCTTGTCCCGTCATGGCCGCCGTCCCAGAGTCTTCAGCCAAGATGTCCACCATGCCTGAGTCCTCAGCCAAGATGGCCGCCATGCCTGAGTCCTCAGCCAAGATGGCTCCTGAGGCTCCAGTCCTTGTCCTGAGTCCAGAGAGGACTTTGTCTCCCATCCCGAGTCCAGAGAGGACTTTGTCTCCCATCCCGAGTCCAGAGAGGACTTCGTCTCTCATCCCGAGTCCAAAGAGGACTTTGTGTTCTCTCCTGAGTCCAGAGAGGACCCTGTCTCCTGTACAGAATCCAGAGATCCAGAACGACAGCACAGCTGAAAGGTTAGAGCTGCGCCCTCTACTGTACAGGTGTGAATTTGCATTTCCTTCAGCTTATTCATTTCACTTTTGGTGTCAAAGGGCTTTTACATTTGCCAAAAATATTACTTTGTTTGTAAAAAAAACAAAAACAAGAAAGCCCAGCCCAGGTGAGAAATTATGCAAAAGGGAGTAATGCAATATTGTAATGTCTTACTTTTAAAAAGTAACTTTCCCAGACTAGTTATTGTGTTAAAATACTAAATTCCCATAGTTGGAATTTGTCTTCTGCATTTAACCCATCCAAGTTAGTGCAAACACATTGGAAGCAGTGAGTAGTGAACACACACACACACTGTAAACCGTGGACACACAAGTCTGGCTCTTTAACCATGAGGCCACGACTGCCCATACTAATACTAATACTAGAAAACTGGTTTTCTAACCAATTAATTATTCTTAGCGTGAGACATAGTTCTTATGCGTCCACTGTATATAAAAGCACACAATACTCCAGGCTCATTCTCTCTGGGCAGCTGGAGCCGTGTTAGAGAGACATTCACAAGAATGTTTGCTTCAGGTCAAGAGTAGTGCTTTCTGCTCTTTTGTTTGCTGTCTGCTGAGGAGGTGTGGAATGCAAACTTCACAAAAGCAGAGGGAAGAAAAGAGAAGGACGACGAGAAAGAAAAAGAATATGTGCCTTTTAAATAAAGGGAGGCGAGCTCACAGAGAGGGACAGAAAAAAGAAAGAGAATAGAAAGTTGTAGGAAGTGAGCAGACAGACAAGGAGAAACGAAGTGCGAGACGCAAGACAACACTGCATTTGAGTCTAGTCTTGTTCATTGATTTAGCAGCTAATTAAAAAAATGTATCCTGCATGCTAATTATTTCAGGCACCATCACACTGGTAATTATCAAAATAAACTCCACACTGAGAACTCTACCCTCAAATACAGCAATCCGGACTGAAACGATGGTGGAAAAATCTGAAAATCTGTTGTGTTACAGCAGGGATTTTCCACATTAAGAATGAGTTGTGCTTCATTACAGGAAGTCTGGTCCTCCTCTTCCTTAAAAATGTTGTGTTTATTCTTCTTTAAGAGGTATTAAGTGCTTTTATGAGGTCAATGCAATTACAGTGAGGAGCTGTGACTGTTTTTTCCCCCTGCATTGAGTAGTTTATAATTGTACATCTTTGGGCCTTGGGTGTTTGAAGTGTCGGAAAATGAAGCTAATGAAATCAAAGATGTTTAATAGGGCAATTTCAGGTGTTTTCTGGGCTTGCAAGCCATTTACAGTATTCTCATCAAATCTACACCTATGTAGAGTTTCCTCAGCACAGTCCAGACCACACACACACACACACACACACACACACACACACACATACACATACACACACTTCATCCTAAAGATGACCCCTCAGTAGCTGTGAATTTTTTTTTCTCAGACACTTGACGAATGATCGTGAGAAAGTCTTTGTGGGAATTTACCCAGGACTTAAGAAAGATATTGATTGGCTCTTTTAAAATAATTACATCATGATAGGCTATCATTCAAATAATTAAGGGATAAAGCACAGTAAGCTGGTCATTATTGAATTATTAGACCCCCAATGTGAAGTAGAGGCTGCTCACCCAAAAAATGGATGAAATGTCAATTTTATTATTTTATCATATGAGAATAATATTTACAATACAGTTTACAATATTGCAGAATGCCTAAACCGACCAATCAGAATCAAGTATGTCAGGTAGCCGTGAAATGGTGACAAGATGACAGCATCTTACAAATAAGAAGTTTTATTTGTGATTTAATCTGATATGGTGGAGGGAATCTGCTGTGAATCATATATTACGATGTGTGGCAATGTCAGTCGGTAACTCATTGGTCATTGTGTGACATATGGAGCTAATTGTAGGTATACCAGGAGCGTTTCTCTTAGCTAGCTCCCTCTTATTGATTTTTTTTCCCCTCCCATCATGCATATAAAACAGTTATGCAACAGTGTGAGTTTACAGAAAATCTGTCATACATCTACAGCTCACTACAGAGCCGTTGACAGCTCTGCCCTCAAGAACACTGGGCATGCTTGTCAAATCAGCACTTTTGTGATTGGATGAGAAATCAATATGAGAGTGTTGTTTTTTTCCAAACCACAAATTTCCATGCTTGTAATATGGATTGTGAAGCTTTGTAAAAAAGTACACTCTAGCATACATTTTAAAAGAGTATTTGTTATGGAAATAACAAGTGCAAACTGAACGTTTCAGACACTTAATTGCTTGTTATTTACAATTAAATTAAGAAGTATTATTGTTTGAATTGACACTAAATCTATTTAACTGAACTTTAGAGTGCTTTTTGACCCACTTAAGTAGGACTTAAGTAATTTAAAGCATTTTAGTACATTTAAAATATATTACGTTTAAATGTAAAATGTATTAATACTCTACAGTTAAAATGATTTGTTAGTCAACTCAACATGTCCTTTGAAGCATGACAAAAGATAATTAAAAATGTGCTTTAAAGTAAAACTTTTAATATCATTATTACGAAATTTGCTTTTAAAAGTGTACTTAAGTATGTTAACCCCAAAACTGTCACCTTCCCGCTAGCCTTTTTTTTTTTTTTTTTTTTCTCATAATTTTTAATCATTCTGATTTTGGTATCATTCGAAAGCTTAACTCAAAATTCATCCTGTGAAAACTGTTTTGAAATCGAATTGCGTTACTGCGAAAATGATACTTTAAAACATTTTAGCAGGCTCCTCCCCCTAGTGGGCAGTAACATTACAAAACTATTTTAGAATAACAATTTTTTTTTTTATCTTGACAATATATCGTTGGAAACGTCTGAGACTCAAGTTTCCATATTTGGCAACTGTTTTGTGATAGAAGTTATATTGTGACATGAATGTATTCATTTGTTACAGGAGAACATGAGGCAAAAAATCTATTAAATGTGGGTATCACCCGGTGGCTATTTTTTTGTATAGCGCCTACGAAAAATCTCATAACTTAAATTTGTGATATTAACTTCAAATTTGGAACACAACTTGGTTAGACACATGGCTTTTTTTTATTTATTTTTTTTATAGCAATTTTAGAATAAAAAGTATTTAATAAAATATAGATTTTTTTTGTATAAAATAAAAAAGTGTTTTACAGTAAACTTGAAGCTGCAGTCTGTAAGTTTTGCCTCTGTGTCGCCATCTCTGTTAGAAACCTGCAATTGCAGTTATTTGCGGCGTTATCATCTGTACGTGAGTTGTGCGTCGGCGCGGATGAATCTAATGTTTTGAGGAGTAAGTGCAGCTTTGCTGTCAGTCACCGCACCGGTGTGGATACTGTACTTCAGAATCACAGAGTCTATGGCTTGGAGTATAACCTAAGTAAGAATTTTCACCGGAAAATGTCATCTGAACAAGTAAGTAACATGTCTGCCACTTTTGGGAACAAAACATTACAATAAATCGTGCTACCAATGGTGATTAAATCTAACGATCGCTAGTATAACATCAAACATGCAAATATATATATATATATATATATATATATATATATATATATATATATATATATATATATATATATATATATATATATATATATATATATATAAAATAAAAATATATACTTTGTTCTCAATTTGTTAAAGTTAACAGCATTAACATTGCGTGACTACGTGTATTTAGTGTGTATTCGTGTTACCTGTAGATTTCAGTTTCCGGACAGTCCAATCTTTTGCTTCTGACTACAGGGGAAAGACGCAAAGACATGTAATTATAACACATTCTTACAAGCTTACCGTTGTGAATGGGGATAAGGTAAGAGAGATAGTTTTGAATACTGGCATGTTGTGTACTTGCTCAAATTGATTTTTGGATTATTTTAACCAAAAAAGTTACGGACTACAGCTTTAAACTTCTATAACTTTTTACACTTTCATTTTTTTGAAGTGCATTCACTTCAGCAATAATCTACTGAATGTTTTCTCTAAAAATAGACCAATCTGTATTCCAAAGCATTCAAGAATTACAACAATTTAAGTAGATTAAGTGCAAAACACTGGATTAAGACAGTTGAAACATTCAAGAACGTTTACTCTCTTTAAGTACATGTCCTTTATCGTTAATATTATAGTATCTGCAAGTACAGATTTAAAAAAATATACTTTTAAGGTTTGAAGTACACTTTTACTTTTACAATTGCTCCTGCCTGATCAATTGCTCCTGATTGATTGTTCCTGTCTACCTTGCTGGAGAGAGTGTCTGTACAGCTTTGCTTTTGAATCTCTATTTGATATCTTTTCTTTGTTGCTTATACTGCTAAATATAACTTATTCATCACCATATATTGTTTAATATTGCCTATCACGTTAAATTTGACATTGCTAGCTTTTAATCTAAATCACTATCACAGCGTTAGCTTGATAGCGTTAACGTTACCTGTTAGTTTGCCATCTTTGCACCCGGGTCTCTTGTTTTCTGAGTTCATCAAACAACTTTGGTAAATTGGATTAATCAACAAATACGGTAAGCCATGTCTTCTTCTCCAGGCATTGTCATTAGTGTATCTGTCTCCGTTGGCGAACAGGGCTTCACATGTGATGAATGTAAGGAGATAGTCAGGCTGACGGAGAAGATTTCAGAATTAGAGACACACATCCAGACTTTATTTGAGAGTAGTGAGAATGTAACAGCTTTAGACACTGTACATTGTTCGGTTCCGGCTGTAGAGCCCGTGCAACAGGGCAATTGGGTAACGGTCAGACAGCATAGTCGCGGATCAAAAAAACACTCTTCCGTTCCGATTAGAACATCAAACAGGTTCTCCCCACACAGTGACGCACCCACTGAGTATCCTGTTGAAAGTGCCCTAGTTATTGGCGATTCTATTACACGGAACATGAAAATAGAGACACCAGCCACCATAGTCACATGTTTACCAGGAGCCAGAGCTCCTGACATCAAATCAAATTTAAAAGTGCTGGCTAAAGCTAATCGTAAATTCTCTAAGATTATTATTCACGTCGGCACTAACGATGTTCGACTTCGCCAGTCGGAGATCACCAAAATTAACATTAAAGAGGTGTGTGAACTCGCAAGTATGATGTCTCAAAGTTTATTGTTCTGGTCCCCTGCCCGTTAAAAGGAGTGATGAGATACTTAGACTATCATCACTCAATGGCTGGTTGTCCGCCAAATAACATAGGGTTCATAGACAATTGGAAAAGCTTTTGGGGCAGACCTGATCTGTTGAAGAAGGATGGCATCCATCCTTCTTGGAGTGATGCCGCTCTTCTCTCTAGTAATTTGGCACATAGTCTTAGAGCTAAATCTTGACTTACTGGGGCCCAGGTCAGGAAGCAGACAAACTGGCTAAACCGACCGCCTGCTAGCTGTCTCACGTCACCAGAATCAGATAAATCCTAACACATAGAGACTCTTTCACCTAGATATTATCACATAGAGACTGTGTCTGTTCCCCGAATTAGTAAATACAAAAACCCATCAAAACCATTCAACAGTAAAAACTTAATTGATGTCCAACAAATAAACAACAGATATAATACAGCTGATCAAATGATAAAGCTCGGGTTGCTGAATATTCAATCCCTTTCCCCAAAATCGCTTATTGTTAATTTGATTACAGATAATCTAGATGTGCTGTGTTTGACAGAAACCTGGCTAAAACCTGACGACTATATTACCTTAAATGAGTCCACCCCCCAAGATTATTGTTATAAACACATTTACCAAAGAATTTGCTGATTTTCTATCAGAGTTAGTACTGGCTGCAGATAAAGTACTAATTGTTGGTGATTTTAATATCCATGTAGACAATGAAAAAGATGCATTGGATTGGCATTTAGAGACATTCTAAACTCTATTGGAGTTAGGCAACATGTGTCAGGACCCACTCATCGCTGTAATCATACTTTAGACCTAATACTGTCACATGGTATAAATGTTGATACCGTTGAAATTCTGCAGCAGAGTGATGACATTTCAGATCATTACCTAGTATCTTGTATACTTAATTTAGCTAAGGCTGCAAAGCCGTCCCCTTGCTTCAAATATGGCAGGACTATCACTGCCGCCACTAAAGATTGCTTTGTAAATAATCTTCCTCATCAGTTTCATCTCCTTAGCATCCCAGGTATCTTAGAACTCGATGTTGCAACAGAAACTACTGACTCTTTTTCCCCAGCAGTCTAGACACAGTTGCTCCCCTGCGCTTAAAGAAGATTAAAGAAAATAGTCCAACGCCGTGGTACAACGAGCACACTCGGGCCCTCAAAACAGCAACCAGAAAAATGGAGCACAGCTGGAAGAAAACAAAACTAGAGGTTTTTCGCAGTTTGTGGAAAGAGCATGATCGCATACAGAAAGGCCGTAAAAACTGCTAGATCCGCTTATTTCTCAACTCTCTTAGAAGAAAACAAACACAACCCTAGGTATTTATTCGATACAGTGGATAAATTAACCAAAAATAAAGCTTTTGATGTTTGTAAACAGCACAGCAGTAATGACTTTATGAACTTCTTTACTCGTAAGATTAATAATATTAGGAAGAAAATTATTTTATAAAAAAATGACCATGCAACAGTCTACTACAGTATCACATCAGACAGAGCATTGTTGTGTCACTGAGGAAAAATTACACTCATTCACCGCTATCGGAGAGGAAGAATTGGCTAAACTTGTTAAATCATCAAAATCAACATGTATGCTCGACCCTATACCGACTAGGCTATTAAAAGAGATGCTACCAGAGGTCATAGATCCTCTTCTTAATATTATTAATTCATCCTTGTCAGTAGGATATGTACTGAAAACTTTTAAGTTGGTTATTATCAAGCCAAATATAAAAAAAAAACGCAACTTGATCCTACAGAATTAGTCAATTACAGGCCAATCTCAAATCTACCCTTTCTGTCAAAAATACTAGAAAAGGCAGTGTCTTCACAATTATGCTCCTTTTTTAGAAAGAAATGGTATCTGTGAGGATTTCCAGTCAGGATTTAGACCGTATCATAGTACTGAGACTGCTCTCAACAGAGTTACAAATGATTTACTCTTATCATCCGATCGTGGTTGTATCTCCCTATTAGTGTTACTTGATCTTAGCGCTGCATTTGATACTATCGACCACAATATTCTTTTGAATAGACTCGAAAATTACATTGGTATTAGTGGAATCACATTGGCCTGGTATAAATCATACTTATCTGAACGTTATCAGTTTGTAGCAGTAAATGAAGAGATGTCACACCGATCACAAGTTCAGTATGGAGTACCGCAGGGCTCAGTGCTAGGACTGTTGCTTTTCACCCTGTATATGCTACCACTGGGAGATATCATTAGGAAGCATGGCGTTAGTTTTCATTGTTATGCTGACGATACTCAGCTCTATATTTCTTCACGCCCTGACGAAACTTACCAATTCACAAGATTAACGGAATGCATAGCTGATATAAAAAATTGGATGACCAGTAATTTCCTGCAACTTAATTCAGAAAAAAAAATATTTTTAATTATTGGACAAAAAAGCTCCACAAGTAGTAACCTAGAATACTGTCTAACACTTGATGGCTGCTCTGTCAAGTCCTCATCGTCAGTGAGGAACCTGGGTGTGCTCTTTGATACCAATCTTTAATTTGAAAGCCACGTTTCTAGCATCTGTAAAACTGCATTCTACCATCTTAAAAATATATCTAATTTACGGCACATGCTTTCAATGACAAATGCTGAACAGTTAATGCGTTCATGACCTCAAGGCTAGATTATTGTAATGCTCTACTGGGTGGTTCCCCTGCTCGCTTAATAAACAAACTCCAGCTGGTCCAAAACGCAGCAGCTCGAGTTCTTACTAGAACCAGGAAGTATGACCATATTAGCCCGGTTCTATCAACACTGCACTGGCTCCCTATTAAACATCGCATACATTTTAAAATCTTGCTTATTACTTACAAAGCAATAGTTTAGCTCCCCAGTACTTGAGCGAGCTCTTAACGCATTATACTCCATCACGTCTATTGCGGTCTCAAAACTCTGGCCAGTTGATAATCCCTAGAATATCAAAATCAACTGCAGGCGGTCGATCCTTTTCCTATTTAGCACATAAACTCTGGAACAGTCTTCCTAGCATTGTTTGGGAAGCAGACACACTCTGTCAGTTTAAATCTAGACTAAAAACGCATCTCTTTACTATGGCATACACATAGAACATTATCAATCTCTATTATTCAAATCAGTTAAATGATTGTTAGGCTGCATTAACTAGGTCAGCCGGAACCGGGAACACTTCCCATAACACCTGATGTACTTGTTACATCATAAGAAGAATGGCATCTACGCTAATGTGAGTCTCTCTGTTTATCCCGAGGTTTACTGCAGTCAGTCGGATCCGGGCCGTATCCAGATCAGATGGTGGAGCTGCGCCTGGACATGACCAACGCATCCCTGAAATGTCTGCAGAGAGCGTATCAATTAACCTCCCCCTGTAAATGCCTTCGACACGACATCCTCATTAAACCTGTCTCCGGCATGACAACTCCAATCTTTCGAACAATCTTATGAATATCTATTTACCTAATATGACTTAAGACCTGAAATGTTGCCAGAATTATAATCATACACTGTTTGTTCGTCAGCCAGAGGAGAACTGGCACCCCGACTGAGCCTGGTTTCTCCCAAGGTTTTTTTTCTCCATTCTGACCCTGAAGGAGTTTTGGTTCCTTGCCACCGTTGCCTTTGGCTTTTGGCTTGCTCAGTTGGGGACACCTAAATTTCAACTATATTGCCGATCTGCCCACATTGACACTATATGATAATTGAAATTAGCCGGATAACATCACCGTTTTCACCAGAGCGGCTGTACAGCCAAATCAAATTCTGTTGCATTATTTTCTTGTTAACACTGTGAAGCTGCTTTGAAACAATTGGACTTGTAAAAAGCGCTATATAAATGTGATTTGACTTGATTTGACTACAAGTGAGTAGACCGCTTTACAATAACAATTAAGCACCCTTTGTTTTCACACGTGTTGTTTAATGGAAATCTTTATGTTCGCTGTATTTGTTTGGACTTAATTTAAGTAATGCCAAACTGTTGTAAGACATTGTGAACATGTATCGCAGTGAATTATATAATAGGATTATATTCTCTACGGGTGAAAAGACTCCAATCGAGAAAAGATTAATATCAAAGACATTTTTCTCCTCAAAATCCCTCAAATTATGTTTTGGCAGCGGTGGAGACTCGGTCGCTTTATTACACTGAAACATCAGATGCATATTTTCCTCTTTTGAACAAATTGCTGTCCTGTCCCGGCATGCTCCACCTTTTTTGAAGCATAAAAGAAAGCCATTGTTATTCCCAGATGTTCAGATCAACCCTCACTTTCTCTTTCTGTGGTTAATGGGATTAATTCTGTGGGAATATTAGCCTCTATATTGTCTTACATGGCAGCAGTATCTCACCTGCGTCATTCCGCAAGTACTTCTCTTATCTAAGGTTCCCTCCAATGACTGTCTCCAATCTCACTAACTCATAGAGACTCCGCAAGAAGAGACGGGTGTAGATAAATGCTGCAGATACGCAAAAGCACTTTACTCAAGTGCCTGTCAGACATATGTCACTGATGTCACCTCAAGATGTAGAAAGATGGAGTAATGCATTCAAGATGGCGATTCTTTATCACACTCTATGGGTGGCTGTTCTGTGGTTCCTCTTCAAGGAAATCTAGAATGGTTTCATTCCCTGCCAGCTCTTATATCTGCTGTACGTTTCCGAACTGTTACACAAGTCTAATTTGTGTGGAGTCACAGATGTGCTTTAATGTAACGGCTTGGCATGCCATATGTTCTATGAACGGCCCGGGTAGACAAAAGCAGCTGTCACATTTCAATGATTCATGCTAACAGAGAAAGTGCCAAATGCAACATGAAGCTAAACACAATATAAATGCAAAGCTGTCTATTTATGAAATTAGAGTACCACAGGCCTTTAGTGCATGAATTATGTGTTGATCAACACTCTTACTCTCAGCAAGGTCCTTTCACAACTTAATCATTAACATATGGCTCGAAGAGACATTGGTTTTGATGACTTTCAGCTTCTAGACAATTACTAATTTTTGAGTAATGCATTTATAGAAACAGCTATTTTAAAGTCATTGTTGCCAATAGAAACTTTAAGATGTTTAAGTGTTTTCTGTCACTTAGGCAACAGTAATCATGCAACATCATCAATGAGACATAATTATTGGGGAAAATTCCATTCAAAATGGCTTTCACTTGGTGCAAAAATCTGAAGGGGAATGTGAATCAGTTTGAAATGGCATGATGCTTTGGTGATGGATATTGTGTTTGAGAGTATCCATCTAGAATTGTCTTGAGACTGTCCAACATCTAAATCCCTCACTGCGAGAATTTCTCACTTTCTGCTTAAATGTCCAACTTCATTCTTCGCAACTATCTGCTAAAACCACAAGGAATGCAGGTCTAACTTATGAGAGCCTGACTAAATTGAGGTGAAAGCGTGTGTGAGGGTATAAAGTTTATGCAAAGGATCAGTTGGGATCTGTAAAGATATCTGAATATCTCAGTGGCTCTCATGTCTGTTGTTCCCTTTGTACACCTCCAAAAACCATCCCATGTTTGTCTTCACACCCACAGGGCAGATTATCACTTTGACTAGAAAGGCCCCTTTTCAAGTCAAGTCAAGTCACCTTTATTTATATAACGCTTTTAACAAGTCCAATTGTTTCAAAGCAGCTTCACATTGTTAACAGGAAAATAATGCAACAGAATTTGTACAGCCGTTCAGGTGAAACGGTGATGTTATCCAGCTAATTTCAAGTATTTTCACTGAACATTAGGTTTTTTTGTACTGCATGCAGCTTTTAATTTTGATAGGCTCCCTGAGCCAATCAGAAGCCACAAATTGGTGATTCATGTCAGTGTTGTTGGGTAAGTTATACTAACAAAGTAATTCATTACTATCTACTAATTCTAATTACTAATTCATCTTCAACAATGTCTAGTACAGATTTCTGTACTAATTACTCTCTCTAAAAAGTATTTCGTTACTTATTAGTAATTACTTTATTAATCCCAAATCAACCTCGACCAGTTGAACAATACAAGGATAGACATATTTCAAATAAACAATATAAAATTGCATAAATTATTCTTGAATTGACCAAAGTATTTAAAGGAGGTTACATTAAAAGCATACATTTTAATATTTTTATATTAAATATGCTATTGTTTTATATAGTATTGTTCTATAGTCTATTTAATGCAATGACATCAGAAGTAACTGTAATTAAATTACAAGTAATCCATTACTTTACTTTTTCAAGGAAAAAAAATTATAGTATTATAATTACAAATTATTCATGTTAAATATCTTAAACATACATCAGTGTTGGGTGTCATGTAACATGAATAATTTGTAATAATCATAGAGAGACACATGAAAAGTGACCTGAGAGCAATAAGCATTTCCTGTGAAAAGACAAAGATGTACAAGGCCATGCTGTGAGGGGGCTGCAGGACACAGCTGAGAGAGAATGAAGAAAAGAGAGCTTGTTATGTTTCATAGCATGTCCCACGCTTACTTTGTGTTTTTTTTTTTTCCTCCCAAGGAGGAAGGGTGTCAGAAGAAGAGGATCACTTTTCCTACTTTCTTGTCTTTCTCCTCAAACGTTGAGAGCTGGCTCATCCACAAAGTTTCTGTCATAGCCTGGGTTATAGTGATGTCAGCTCCATTAATTATTGTCAATTAGAGGAATCTATCTCGTAAAGGCTTGTCAGTCTGCGAGTCCAAACCAAAGCCGCAGCAGAATTTTTGGCCAAAGAGCCTCAGCAGCCCTCCAAACTCTGCAAGGCAATATAAAAAGGATATATTGTGTCAAAGAAAGAAGGCCCCAATGGGCTTTCCCATTTTTTTTTTTCTATGCAAAACATCTCAACCTTGACATGCAAAAAAAGCACATTCTTTTTTTCACACTCTGCTTAGACATGATCTGCCATGTGGAATTTTGATATGTTGAGGAGAATTGAGTAATGAATATATAATCAAACACTATGTAATCTAATGATAGGATAGCCTGAATGCTAGTGTCATTTGGAGGGGCCCGGGGCCACCTTGTGAGGTATCATGGAGTCATGATCTTGTTGCAGTAGCTGCTGGGGGTGCATTGTTAGTCTGAGTGGAGAGAGATCAGCAGATAACCTTTCCACTGTTCCCACTACGCTTCATTAACTGACCAAAGGTGTTCAAGTTCTCATACTTTTATTACTTTTATGAAGTTCAAGGCTTGGACACCATGCGAGCTTCATGAAAATGCATCAAAGTAATGTAACTACTTCAGCCAACTAATGTATTAGAATACACAAATCTGTGTATTAATCTTATGTGTACATTTTGAGTAAATACTGAGTAAAATAGGTGTTTATTCATTGCTGGGGGAAAAAAATATAATAATTAAACCAGCCTAAACAGGTTTGCTGGTTTAGGCTGGTTTTAGCTGGTTTAAGATGGTCTCCCACTCTGACCAGCTGAAAAGTGCCCAAAACCCCTCTAAAACCAGGAAGAGCAGACCAGTAAATCAGCTTAGGCTAGTTTTTTACTTTAAAACTTTACTGTATTACCACATTAGATTGTATTATGGTGTAAACACCAATTCTCCATACAAAGCAACGTCACATCACATCACATCCAATTTCTGACACGTGTCCTACAGTTAAGCATCGGAGTCTGGAGATAAACGCATCATTGGAGGGAGAGGAGGGGATGTGGGAGAAAGTTTGGAAAGGAGGGAGAGGAGGCAGAAACTGAATGAGAGGGACAGAGCGGTCTTGGAGGAGAGGAGGATACTCAGAGAAAAACCTCTCCATCTTGTGCAACTACAGACCGGAGCACTTGTCTCTCTCGCTCTCTTTCTTTCTTTCTTTCTTCGCATATGGCTTCTGTGCTTTCTCAGTCGTAATCTCTTGGCTGTGTGATAAAGCGCTTGAGTGGAGGTAACGGGTCCTGAACATGAGGCGGCTGAAGGAGACTGCGGTCTGCGCGATAGTACCGCTGCTTTTCTCTCTCTGCACCACAACGACGCAAACAGGTAAAGCAGCCTACATGAAAACTTAAAAATATAGCTTTTACACTAGTGCTTTTAGCCTCTTCATAATAGTTTTAAATCTTGGGGCGTGCGTGTTTCCTGTGCACTTGTTACAGACGCGGAGTCAATAGCATGTTTTAGAAAAGTTGTGCAAAATGTGGTGTTATCGTGTGAATTTACGCGTATCACTTTTTTCCTTAATCATTTTATAACGAGCATGTGGGGGAAGCTTGAGGTAAATGTTGAATATTCATTGTTCCGCGGGTTTGAACTTGTTCATTGAGTTTCAGGATGACTGACAGACGCTAATGCTTTTTAAGTTTCCTAAAAGGCCGATTTCCAACACACTCTACTACTCTATTTACTCATCGTTTAGACTGCATATTTATTTTTGCTTTATTTATTCGGTGCTCTGCAGTTGTCTTAAGTATTTAAACATAGATTTCATCTAAAAAAAACCCCTGAGCTTTCGAATAATATTTCAACTATTTTTCTTAAAATTAAACTTGATTTTTTTTTTAAACTCAATTTTGGGATTTTTTTTTTTTTTTTTTTGGTAATAAAAAAAAAGAAAAAAAAGTGCAACTTTAGCATTTATTACTCAGTCTCACAACTGTGCCAATTGTAGGTCTAGACTGTCTGCACAATCTTTATGTGTCCAGTAGAACTACAGTGGGCAGTGTTACATTCCTTGTTTGCTCAGACTTAAACTGATTTTGGTTATGTATCAAATTTAACTCAAAATTTGCTGATTCAGATGATACTAGTTCTGCCATTTAACATTCATTACTTTGAGCAAAGACTTAATTGGTAACACTTTGCAATAAGGGTGCACTACTATGCATTCATTCATGCTTAACTAATGCACAGATAATCATGAGTTAATGACTCATGAAGAACTAAACTATTTATTAATGATTACTGCATCAGCAACTAATGAACATTCTATATTATTCATAGTTTAAGTAATCAATCAATTGTTATTAGTTAAATGTGTCATAATGTATTAATTCCCTAATAATATATAGTATTAACTAATAGTGTAAATTAATATGTTAATTACCATAATGGCTTGAAGCCATGCATTTGAACTTCCAGTTGTCTGCTTTAATTAATCTTTAACTAATGATTTGCAAAGGTATAATTATGTTATGACTTTACTTGTTGAGGCACATGAACTAACTAATTAAAAAAATAATTCTAAACCGATAACCACAATGACATATTACTTAACAATTACACTTAAAAAAATGCTGGGTTAAAAACAACCCAAGTTGGGTTGAAAATGGACTAACCCAGCGATTGGGTTGTTTTAAGCAAACATTTAACCCAACTGGGTTAAAACAACCCCCATCCCATCCCATTTGGGTAATATCATTGATCAGGTGAAGTTACATAGTTGGAATAGTCAAGGAAGGAAATTCTCCAGCGGACTATCATGTCATGTTTGAGTTTGCTTGTGACCCATGCCGGTTTGCTGTGAAACAGTTTAACGTTGGCTTGAGACATAGGTGAATGAGTGCTTACTGACCTACTCCAGTAGATTAAAATTCCTGTTGGCCGGTTGGCAAACTGTGCTATTGTACACATGAAGTATATATGCCAACTCCTTAACCCCAGACCAGGCTGTGTAAGATGTGAGCAATTTCAATTGAATATTGGTTTAGTATTATGTAGTAACTTATTCAATTAAATGAATCCATTAATTATGCTGGACAAAAATCATAATTGCAATGTTATGGTGGTCAAGCATAAAAAATTAAACAATGCATCCTGCTATTATGTTTAGTGTGAAAAGGTCAGTGGCATGTTTATAGTGATTATATACAGCATAGAGCATATAATCACTGCTTTTCCTAAATGTGGTGCGGTGCATAAGTGAGGGGTGCAACCTGTATAGGCATGAACATGAAGCCTGCAAATAAAGGTAAATAAAATAATAAAATAAATAAATAAACAAAGAAACATTATGATCTAAAAAAAAGGAGATATTTAAAATTTATATTAATTTAGTGACATTTGATCATGTGACTCTTTGTACAGACAGTCTGATGCTCTTGATGTTCTTCTCTCGATCATCTCAAATCACGCTGGAGAACAAGATCAAGAACAGCTTTTACACAAACTTGTGCAGCTTGAGTGCTGCTAGACAATACAGATAAATGGGTGTTTTTTTTTTTTGTTTTTTTTTTAATTGCAATCAATATCTCTTAAAGGTATGGTAGGCAAATTCCAGAGAGAGGCTAGCAATAGCGATCTAGCTTTGAAAGCATAAGATCCCACCCTCCCTTCAGAGCATCTCCAAAGCCACGTCTCCTCCAAAGCAAATGAACGTGTACAGCAGGGAGCAAACAAAAGCATCACGAGAGATGCCGTTAAACTACCTCATGTCTCAAAGCACATAACATCACAATAATAATGAACATAATCAACTTAAAGAGCGCTGACCTGTACCACCTGACTGCTGCAGATTCATTTAGGCGTTGATAGTGTTGCCATTGAAACCCATATATTCAAGTCACAAACCACTCCGTGCTATAACGTTACGGGTTTCCATCTCTTCCAAATTACAGTAGTTATGGTGTGAACGCAGCATACGCTCGTTGTTTTGGTTCAGGAGGAACTGTAAAAGGCGGCTACTGTTTCAGTTGTGGTGCTCAGTGACTGACGTCTGTCTAACTCTGCATAGCATGAAAAGACATGATGACGTGTGAGGTCTACGCGAGCAGGTGCGCGAAGGCATGGAAATATACGTTGATGCGTTGACGTCATATTGTTGCATTCGGAGCGAATTCAATGATTGGACAAACATTTCATGGTCCTACGCCTTCCACAGATGGTATATATACATATAAATACATTTAGTCCACTTAACTTGGTGATTGCTATCAGGATGTGAAGAGACTTTTAACCAGCATAACAAAAAAGGTTCTGGAGCAAATCACCTAACCTGTCTTTAATTTTAATATTCATTGTAAATCTTGATTAGGTTAGATAAGTCAGACTTCATCTCAGTGGAAGGGCATTTTCAGAGATGTAAGGAGATGCGCAGCCGTGGTGGTAACACTCCTGTCTGGTGCAGCAGTGGATCCTGATATGACGGAGCAGGATGTGGTTAGTTGAGTCAGCTGTCGGGTATTTGCCTGATCGCCCGAGAAAGTCTGGTGTGAGTTTCATGTGTTTAACTGTAGGACTTTGGAGCCACAGTTTGTCTGACATGGAGAACAAAGGCATTTTTTTCTGTTTGTGAGTCTTCTTTCTCTCTTCCTCCCCATATTTATATCCAATCTATCTGTCCCATCTTCTTCAAAGGCCTTGTGTTTTTAGGGCTGTGGGAGGACTATTTCTGATGTTGCATCTTCTCTTTATGGTTATCATGTGTTAACCCGCTCTGCCGCCCCCGATCCTCACCTTTCACACGGCCTGTTTGGGAACTCCTGCAGTAGAGCAGCCGTGTATGTTCCTTTTGATCCCAGTGAACAAACAAATATACAAAACAGTATGGATGAGAATATTTAAAGACAAGACTCCAATGAGTATTGGAGTTTCATTCAAAAGAGCCCTTTCTTTCTCTAAACAAACATGCCTCCCTGCTGCTGATGAACTTGGGCCAAATGTGCTGCTGTGTAAAATGTGTCACGCATCCAATAACAATACAAACATCTGGCTCACAGAAGCAGAGATCCATACTTTTTTTCTATATGGCCATATACTGTATTTTGCATCAAAGGCCTTATGATCGTTTAAGAGGAGTGATGTCCTCGTGTACATCACGATACCCGTGCAAACATCTTCTCTCCTGCTGCTTTCCACCAAAGTGCCCAGTTCAGTTCATTTTGTGGCCATATTCATAACTACTCTGGGCAACTATTTCTAGTCATGCAAGTGCAGCTCCCTGCCTGTTTACATTTCACTGCCGGTTGTATATTCTGTATATAACTGTGTATGTGACAAATAAAACTCTTGAATCTTGAATCTTCTTGAATGGGGAAAGATTATGCAAAAACATTTCCAATAATGAATAAAATCTGGCAACAATCGTAAAATAACTCACAAGATCACAGCAATAGCAAACAACAACCATCCAATTTATTCCCCATGGACAAATTCAAGTCCCTGCCTACATTTTTTTTTTTTTTTCTTGTTTGAGAAGCCGGTCACTCGGATACACTGTAAACCCTAACGTAATTAAAATAATTAATTGGTTTGAGTAGGGCAAACTCAAATTATACAAATTAGTTCTATGAACATGTTTCTTTTAATTTAGACAAAAAAGGGCTATTTCCCAGCATGCTTTGCCATGGCATTTGAAACAGAGAGTAAATGCTAAAATTAAGTGTTATATGTTTTTTTATTGCGATTAATGCTAAGTGGGAGATAGTGTTTAATGATTTGCCAATTAGCAATTGCTGAATTAGCTAGTTATAACTAGCAAAATTTCCATCACTAAAATATTTAAATTGGGATTACATGATCATTTTAATGTAAAGTAAATTCAATTAAATTGAAATGTATAAATTAGGACATTAAGTTAAGAGCAATTTAAATGTATGAGCCAGTTCTGCTGAATTTCTTAACTTAATTTTTTTTTTTTATGTAACTGATTACCTCAAATGTTTTGAGTTTTACCAACTTAGTCGGGTTTACAGTGTATACATCACAATAAAGAAGAAAAGTTTAACTGTAACATGGGACTACAGCCATCATATTTAGCTTTGTGATCTCTCCATTTCCACTCTTTAAATCAGGGGTGGGCAATTCCAGTCCTGGAGGGCCACTGTCCTGCAGCGTTTAGCTCCAAACCTGATCAAACTCACCTTCCTGTAGCCTTTTAGTAATCCTGAAGACACTAATTAGCTGGTTCAGGTGTGTTTAATTAGGGTTGGAGCTAAACTCTGCAGGACAATGGCCCTCCAGGACTGGAATTGCCCACCCCTGCTTTAAAAAGACAATAGTGATGCATATATAGCAATACATTTTCACATTTCAATTAGATAGCCAAAGATTATCAAAATGAATGCTATTTGCTTATCAAAGATCAGTTAGATAAGCAAAGACCAAATGCAGGCCAAATTTCAAAGTCTAGGCCCTCTCCTTGGACAGCATGCCAAATATGCATATTTTATTCTGCATCTGATTATATATATTTGCAAACTCGTAAAATGTCACTTTCAAACCAAGCATATTTCTGTTGGTTAGTGATGAATCCGCATGACCAATTTGAACCCTGTTGCTAAATCTGTGTGAGGAAATCTTTCCACTTCCCAATCGCGTGGATTCTTATTATGACTGTATTTTTCCCATGAAAATCAGCTGAACAATGGATATGACCGCACCTTTACTTACAACTGTAGCTATGTTATGGAAACCACAGTAACTCCCTAATGGAAAGCTTTTTCTGATGTGCCAGTGCACTTGCGTATCTTAGACTGGGAGGGTTTGTGTGTTTAATGTGTAAACTGGGGTGGGGGACAGCAGTGTTCAATGAGGGACATAGAGATGTAGGTTTCCTTTGTGGTCCCATGTACAGTGGGTTTGGCTGGAAGTCTCGTACTGTTGGATACAGTATCCCACAGCATCTCTAAAGCCCACATACTGCTCCCACAGTCATCAAAAATTCAACCCACTAGAGAAATAGAAGATTCTGCGAACTCCCTGTTCCTTTATTTTCAGCTGGGGATCTGGTTGCATGTTGCGCAAAATGAGATGGTATTAAACAATCTTGTTCCGTCCAAACTGCGGGTTTAGTGGAGCGTGACTCCAAAACAGGAAGAATTCACTGCTGTGGTGGGGGAGATTCCAGGTTTTTCTAACAGCATCCAGCCACCAGTCTGAACGGCTTCCAAACATTAGTGATAACATGAAACAGACCCGGACTCAAATCTCAATCACATTTATGCTCCAAGCTCACAAAAGTTTTTGTAGAGCAGTTTGTCCATCTGTTTCATTTAGCATTAGTCCATTGGGGAGATCTCAGTTGATTATTTCCACGCATATAACCACCACTCTACGCTTTCCTGGAGTAGTATGAACAAATAGAAGACTATGTTGAAAGACAAACAATGTGAAATAGGATCCAATAGCACACAGAAGAAAATTTGAGATTTGAATTGCGTGTTTTGTTTGTCTAATGTGGAAAGTGTTAAAGTGTGTGACCGTGGCTGAGGGGTGGTCAGCTGGAACAGCCTTTCTGGAGTGCCTTTGGGTGTGTCTTAGCTTTATTGTTCCATCTCTCCTCGCTTCATTGCTTCTGCTGTCTACAGGGTTTGGCTCCAGGCCTCTTGAGGTCAGGGGTCAGGACCAGTAATTCAATTATATCCAACCTCGAAGGGTGTTTGTCACAGATTTAGACTCGTACAGATATCTGTCCGCCTCCGGGTGTGTGGAAAATTACAATAGTATTTCATGTTAAGTTAAACTTTGTGGATTGCTGGAGTCATTCTCACAGTGTGATAAATATTCCTGTAGTCTTGAATCAATGTGAGAAGATAAACATAATAATAATTTGCAGGTGGGGTGGGTGGGACATGTTCCGACCACTTTTTGCCAGGGTCGATATTGTCCCCACCACTTTTTGAATCATCTCGCGGCACGGATATATCTAATACAAAAAAAAAAATCATCAGTTGACTATCAGAGTATTAATTTAGTTTGTTTCTAAAAAGTCGGTCTAAATCATCACGGTCTAAAGTACTGTGAAGATTAGACAAATTAGTCCGGTGACGCAGGACTGCATACGACTTTTCAGTTCCTGCTGGATTTCATCCTACGTAAGCTTAATAAAGCCTGAACCGTGTCATCAGTTCATCAGTCGTATTTTTAACTCCATCGTTGATTCGAATAGCAAACAAGTCTTACTGCACGCACTGCAGCAGACTTTTAAAAATGGTGGTTGAAATAAAATGCTGTGTGTAGTCAACCAATCAAAATGCTGCATGAACTAAACCAATCAGCACATTCAGGGCCCAAGTCCCACCCCTAAGTTCCTGAACTTTGAAAAAGTACTACATCATTAGCAGGGACTTTCTGAGGGTGAAATTTTTACCCGGAACTTTATTTGGACCCTGGTCCCTGCAGTCGAAACACACAGAGTACTACCCCAAAGTCCCTAGTTCCTGGAGAATGTTCCTGAGGTGGCCAGTGCGCAGACTTCACCCAGACAAGCACTTCAATCTATCGCTTAAAGGGATAGTTCACCTAAAAATCTTAATTCTGTTATTAATTACGTACCCCATGTCATTCATTTTGGTGTGTTACGCAGCTCGTTTTGAGCTTCTTGCATGTCAAGCAGGTTCAGTTGAGCTTCTGTTTATGTTTGTTGATGAATGTTTAAATGTGAATAAAAGACAAAATTCAATCTGTTGTGAAGTCTCTTCAGAATATTTGCACTAAACCACTCAATTCATATGGATTAGTTTTGCGATCTCTTCATGAACATTTCGATGCCTCAAAATGGTAGTTGCGTAGCTGTCAACAGAGGGACAGAAATCATTCAGATTTCATCAAAAAGATCTTTATTTGTTTTCTGAAGATGAACGAAAGTCTTACGGGGTTTGGAATGACATGAGGGTGAGTAAAGGGTGACAGAATATTCAACTCTTTAACACCTTTGCGGAGACTCTTTGTTCAGGTGAAATCAAAAAACAAAATGCACCCTGCAAAATGCAAAAAAAGTGTCCCTGCTCTTGATACCCAATCACTGATGAAAATCTTTGGTTTTAATGAGAAAAAATAAATAAATGAAGGTGGATTAGAACCCAGAACTTCTGACACGCATAACAAAATCTCTATATTGTATTATAGTAAGGATGAAACTATCATGTTAAACATGACTTCTATGTCGATAAATGAAACTCAATGTACTATTGAAATTGATTTCTGGACACCACACACACACACACACACACACACACACACACACACACACACACACACACACACACACACACACACACACACTCTCTCTCTCCTGTCCCACCCACTTGTTTAAAACACAGTTACGCCACTGCTGACTGATGAACACTAAAGGGAGTTCCCCTAAATTATAGTGTATTTAACAGCTAATAATTTTGCCCTGACTCCCATTCAAAGTGAACTGCTTTCAGTAAATAAAGATGCAGGGCAATATGAGAACTGCAGAGACAGCAGGAGAACAAGGCTCTTAGCATGTTCATGGCAAGTGCAGCCAGTTTAGTACACACTGTACAAACATTAGGTCAGTAGAATTTGACCAAAGTTCTTGACTGGTTCAATCAGAGTTTACTGGAATAGATTGGAATAGTAAAATGTTCTAAAAAATTTTATTTTCAGTACTTGAGTTGGTCTGTATTGATGTTGTTCTGACCTCTTTTGGAAACCCCCTGCATAGGGGAAGATGGATGCAATGAAAGATATCCATTATGAAAACAAAGTGCACTTTAGCATACTTATAATTTAAATACTATACTTTAAAAGAATATACTTAAATGTGAACTTAATATAATGTTTTCAGAAACATGGCAATGAAATGAAAATGTAATTGTATTATAGTTAAATTTATATTAAATGCAACTGGCTGAACTTTTTTTGACCCACTTGAGTGGGACATCTTTGTATGTAATTTCACAGTTGCTTAGTATTAAATTAAAAAGTAAACGTGAAACACTTCTTTTATGTGTATAGTGCATTGACGCATGAATTGACAACTAAAATATATATGATTTCTTTTGAAACTAGTATATCATATATTGAAATGTATTTGTAATTACACATTTGTTATGATGATTTTGCAATATAACTAAATGTAATATTGAATAACACTTAAGTACTTGAATAACAAGTACTTTACATGTTAGTCATCACATCAATATATATATACTTTAAAGCACTACAAAGGATTATTAAAACATTATTATTTAATGTGTTCTTTAAAGGAAAACGTCTCGGTTACGTATGGTAACCCTCGTTCCCTGAAGGAGGGAACGGAGACGTACGTCGGACGTCACTAACGAATCGGGATCACTTCAGGGAGCCCCTATCAGCTTCGAGATTTAGAGAACAGGCCAATGAGAATTGGCGTGCGAGATTTGCATCTTGCGCTCCGCCTCGCAGTGCGGGTATAAACGGAAGCGAAATGCAGCGCACCTTTGTTTTTCACTGAGGAGTCTGTTCCGGGCCGGGAAATTCATGCAGGGAGAGTCAGCTGCTGTTCCACAAGACCCACTCAGCCGACTATTGGATAACGCTGGGAAAGCGTGCCCCGGGGGGCCGCTGCGGAAGCCACATCATGCCCGGAGGGAGTTACCATGTGGAGAATACACGTATGGCCTGGCCGTGGGCAATGCTACATACAGAAGCCCCAGGGGTGGCTCCGGCCATTTTAGGTGGGGGTCCACACCACACTGAGACGAGGGAAAGACACGAGCTCGCCGAAGGGAGACTTACCGTGGAGAATACACATATGGGACTGCCGTGGGGGTCACAACATATGGAACCCAGCCTAACACAAGTTCTACCAATGCATACGAGCGTTAGGCCTGGCGTCGGACGCTCCGCCACGTCCGACTGCTGAGGGTTGCGGAGGACTCGACAGGGTTCGCCATGCTGGGGAACTCGACTGGAGCATATAAGCGCACGTATCCGTTCCATGGGGAAGGGAGTGGCGCAGCAAGCCGACACTTTAGAACGGGCACTTTGGTGTTACTGACTATGGGAAGTGAGCACACAGGAAGATACCGGCTCTACACGTAGGCTATAGAACCTAGCGAACGTGTTGGGTGTCGCCCAGCCCGCAGCTCTACAAATATCTGCCAGCGAGGTGCCACGAGTCAGCGCCCAGGAAGAAGCTACACCACTGGTGGAGTGGGCTCTTAACCAGAGCGGGCAGGGCACGTCTTGGGTTTCATACGCCAAGACGATGGCATCCACTATCCAGTGGGCCATCCTCTGCTTGGAGACAGCCTTTCCCTTCTGCTGTCCTCCATAACAGACGAAGAGCTGCTCTGAGGTCCTGAAGCTTTGCGTTCTGTCCACGTAAGTCCGCCAAGCGCGGACGGGACAGAGAAAAGCTAGGGCTGGGTCTGCCTCCTCCAAAGGCAGCACTTGCAGGCTCACCACCTGGTCCCGGAAGGGAGTGGTGGGAACCTTGGGCACATATCCAGGCCGGGGTCTCAGGATTACGTGAGAGTTACCAGGCCCGAATTCCAGGCACGATTTGTCAACCGAAAATGCCTGCAGGTCCCCTACCCTCTTGATGGAGGCCAATGCAGTCAGGAGTACTGTCTTCAGAGACAGAATTTTTAACTCAGCTGACTGCAAAGGCTCAAAGGGAGGCCTCTGCAGTGCGGTCAGCACCAGAGACAGGTCCCAAGAGGGTATAGAGGGAGGGCGAGGCGGATTCAGTCTCCTCGCCCCCCTCAGGAACCTGACGATCAGATTGTGCTTCCCGAAGGATTTTTATTTTCTTTCCGCCTACGAAGTCATGATTGGCGGCCACATAGACTTTGAGGGTGGAGGGAGACAGCCTTCGCTCCAACCCGTCTTGTAGGAAGGAAAGCACAGAACTGACCGAACACCTTCGGGGGTCTTCTCGGCGAGAAGAGCACCATTCGACGAACAGGTTCCACTTCAACGCGTAGGAGGTGCCTTGTAGAGGGCGCTCTAGCGGAAGTAATGGTGTCTACAACAGCTTGTGGCAGACCGCCTAGAACCTCTGCGTCCCGTCCAGGGACCAGACATGGAGTTTCCAGAGGTCCGGACGCGGGTGCCAGAGGGTGCCCCGTCTCTGAGTCAGGAGGTCCTTCCTCAGAGGAATGGGCCAAGGAGGTGCTGTCGCGAGGAGCACTAGTTCCGAAAACCAAGTCCTGTTGGGCCAGTACGGAGCGACCAACAGGACCTGCTCCTCGTCCTCCCTAACCTTGCACAGTGTTTGTGCAAGAAGGCTCACTGGGGAAAGCGATATTTTTGCGTAGGCCCCGGGGCCAGCTGTGTGCCAGCGCATCCGAACCGAGGGTCCCTCGGTCAGGGAATAGAACAGCTGGCAGTGGGTGGAGTCCGGGGCGGCAAACAGATCTACCTGCGTGACCCCGGAGCGACTCCAGATCAGCTGGACCACCTGGGGATGGAGTCTCCACTCTCCCGGGAGCACTGGCTGTCGTGAGAGCTCGTCGGCCGCACGATTGAGCAGGCCCGGAATATGAATGGCACGAAGCGACCTCAGAGGCTTCTGACTCCATAGGAGGAGATGGTGGGCGAGTTGTGACATGCGACGGGAGCGTAGACCACCCTGTTTGTTGATGTACGCAACGGCCGCAGTGCTGTCCATACGGACCAGAACGTGCTTGCCTCTGAGCGGCGTTGAAGCGGCTGAGTGCAAGACGAACTGCTAACAACTCCAGGCAATTGATATGCCATTGCAGTTGGGACCCCGTCCACAGACCCAATACTGCAAGCCCGTTGTACGTGGCACCTCAGCCGGTGGATGAGGCATCCGTGGAGACAACAGCATGCCTGGACGCTTGTTCTAGAGGCACTTCTGCCCATAGAAATTAAGGGTCCGACCACGGGCTGAAAGTTGGCGGCATCTCGGCGTCACTTGGACACGGAGAGTTCCGCTGCGCCACGCCAATCTCGAGACCCGGTCGTGGAGCCAGCGTTGAAGCGGTCTCATATGAAGCAATCCCAGCGGCGTTACTGCGGCTGCGGATGTCATATGCCCCAGGAGCCTCTGAAAAGGTTTCAGTGGTACCGCTATCCTGCGTTTGAACGAATTCACGCAGTTCAACACCGACTGGACGCGCTCCTCGGTGAGGCGCGCTGTCCGGGGCGACCGAGTCTATCTCCATCCTGAGAAAGAGATCCTCTGCGAGGGGCAGAGTTTGCTCTTCTCCCAGTCGACCTGAAGGCCCAACTGGCAAAGGTGGCGGAGCACCATGTCCCTGTGTTTGCACAACTGCTCTCACGACTGGACAAAAATCAGCCAGTCATCGAGGTAGTTGAGAATACGAACACACCACGCTCCCACACGGGAGCAATGGCCACCTCCGCGACTTCCGTGAAGACACGGGGCGACAGGGCCAGCCCGAAGGGTAGGACTTTGTACTGACATGCTTGTCCGTCGAATGCAAAGCGTAATAACGGTCTGTGTCAAGGGAGAATCGAGACATGAAAGTACATGTCCTTCAGGTCGATCGCTGCAAACCAATCTTGGGGACGGACGTACCTGAAGATGCGTTTCTGCGTTACCATCCTGAACAGCAGCCTGGGGACTGGTTCAGAAGTCACAGAACCAAGATCGGCCGTAACCCGCTGCTTTTCTTGGGCACAATGAAGTACGGGCTGTAGAACCCGGTCTTCATATCGGCTGGAGGGACCGGCTCTATCGCATCCTTCGCCAGTAGGACCGCGATCTCCGCCTGAAGCACAGGGGCATTCTCCTTCGACATGGAGGTGAAGTGGATGCCCCTGAACTTGGGGGGACGCCGGGCAAACTGAAGTCTGATGGTACGGATGAGCCAGCAAGACGGGCTGGAGCGCTAGGCAGGCTCCCAAGAACCGTGCAAGCGGGACCAACGGCACCACAGACATGCCCGCAGCGGGGCAGCGCAGCAGCATGCAGGGACCCGACACGGACGGCATGGGAGCGGCCCAAGGTGGGGTCTGAGTGTGCTGTGCAACACTTACCTGCTTCCGCTGAGGGGGTGCACGAGTGTGGGGAGGCCACTTGTGTGCGTCCCAGACACAGCCAGCACCCCCTGCTGGCGATAGGAGAGGCGCCTGAGGGTGACGAGGCATGGAAGTGTCGAACACCGCCGTGCCCACTCTGGGCACCCAGAGGTATTGGAACTGCTCTTTAGAATTTGGGTACCACTGGTTGTATTTGACACCAGTGGCGGAACAGAATTTACCAATGATTCTTCACCCGGCCCTCCTCCGGGGAAGATCAGCTCTTAACCAAATCCGGGTGCCCATGGCGACGAGCAGACTGAGGGGTCGCCGATGGTGTTTCTGGACATCGCCTGGCCGAGGGCCAGCGCTGTGACTTTAAATATAAAAGCCACTGTGCGCAGCTCAACCTCAGCTCAGAACTACCCTTATGCACGAAGAGTGCTGGGTGGAGGCAGCCTTCCAGTGGCACTGCCACCCCACCTGATGAGGGTAGTGAGAGAGAAAACTTTATACAGGCTATGGCCCTTTGGCGTTCCATTTTCTGGTGCCAAGCGGTTCCACACTGCTAAAGCTTTCCAATGCACATCCGGGAAAAAGGCAAGGGGGCGGGCAAGGCGATTTAAGCGTTGCGCTATGCCCCAGCCACCCGGGGAAGCATGACTGTCAAGTATGAATCTGATTCAGCATGAAACATCCACTATTATAGTGGGAATCTCAGCCTCATCTTCATTTTCAACACATAACAGCCCTCTCTCCGATGCAGCGATTGACATCTGTCCTCTGCTAGAGCCCCAAATGAAACGCTAGGTCCCTTTTAATTATTATTTTTTATTTTATTTATTTAATTTAATTTTTTAGGACCAGCAATCCCATTTGTAAGCTACCAGCAGGCATGTGAGATAGTGAGTGTGGCCGTGAGACGGCACACGGCGCGCTGAACACTAAAACACTTATGAAAAGGGTAAGATGAACAACACGCCGACGTGGTCATGCTCTCACGAGAGAACATGAAACACCCACGAACACAGTCTCAGCATACTGCGATGCGCTAGAGGAGTGGGGGGCCCACGGAGATGTGTTCGGCAGGGAAGCCCCACTGTAATCCTCAGATCACCCAGGCTTATCAGCCAAAGTAGCCCCTTTTCTGGTGCACCAGAAAAGACACTAGATCGGGGTATAAGCGAAGGGACTCAACCCCGTTTGAGGTTTCATAGTCTTGACCGCGCATCTAAAGTGCCGAGTGACGCGCGCTGGGTTGAGCTGACATGATCCCGTTCTCCTGAGAGCACATGGACCACCCACGAACGCAATCTCAACCTAGTTATGCGAGAGGGCTCGTGGCCGTCAATAAGGACAGGAAACAACCGCATCCAGAAACGCACGGGTGGAACGACGTCTTGAAAAGACGCAGTGTCACACCGCGCTGCTCTTTAGAAGAAAATGTGCTCTTTTAAATGTGCTGAAGCACCCAGGGAACGACCGTGGCAAAACACAGGAGAGTAGTGCAGCCTGTGTATGCACTCACCATTGGGAACGCCCTCACCGAACCAACAGACCAAACAGTGCTGTGAAAACAGCAGATTATCACTGTATCAGGGAGCTCGCGGCCGCCGCTGATCGTGCCATCCCACTCAGCACTCAAAGCTTCTTCTGTCGTTCTCTTTTTCTCTCTGCTGAAGCAGGAACAGTCTTCTTCATTAACACCGTGTTCGGCTCCGAAGTGAATGACAAAGGTGCGCTGCATTTCGCTTCCGCTTATACCCGCACTGCGGGGCAGAGCTCGAGATGCAAATCTCGCACGCCAATTCTCATTGGCCTGTTCTCTAAATCTTGAAGCTGATAGGGGCTCCCTGAAGTGATCCCGATTCGTCGGTGACGTACGTCGAACGTGACCGACTGAAAGGGAACTTTTAATTCGACTTTATTACTGTACAAAATTACTTTTTTTAAAATGTGTTCGGAATAGAAAGTGTACTTTCTTTGAGTGGTCTTTTATTTAATTATTATTTGCAAGTACACATTTAAAATTAAAAAAATACACAAGTGCACATCCAGTTAAACACACTTATTTTAAAAAAGGGATAGTTACCCAAGAATGAAAATTATGTCATTATTTACCCATTATTTTACCCATGTCTGTCCAAAAACTTTCATTGGAAATCAGAAAAAAAAAGTTAAAATAGTTGTCTCACAGAAGATATAAAGTCATAGAGGGTACATGAGTAAATGATGACCAAATTTTTTTTTTTTTTTTGTAACTATCCCTTTTGAAAATAAGTGTTTAACTGGATGTGCTCTTGTGTAAAAGTGTTTCAAATCTTAAAAACCCTTTTAGTGTTAGATACACCGATACATGTGTTAATGGGGTGAGCAGGTTCATTCATTAAGCATTCATCAGGTTCATTCATCAAGTCATTTGCATTTGCTAATGTGTTCAACTCACATAAATCTTGAGTTTGTTCAGCAGTTATTTGAGGTGATGCTGGAAAGCAGTCTCAAACGTATAACCCCCTCAGATGAAGCGTTTTCAGATGTGCCAGACTTCCGCACCCAGACAGGTGTAGGTGACAGGTACAGGTAGATATGTGAGAGCAGCACTTGGCTGAAGCGTAGCGGTGAATAAAACAAACAGGTAGCACCGCCTTGGGCTTCACAACCTCTGATGAATGTGATTTGTAGACTTGGCTCAGGTTTGGCTCTTGGCGGACAAACAGAGCATCAGCATGTTACTTCTGGACCAGCTCCGGATATCCAACATGGCGTCCAGCCCACCTGCCCGAGGCCCCTTCACGATGATAGGGGAGGAACATTCCCTAGATCTCAGGAGATCTCAGTCTATTTTGTAAAATATTTGTTAACCAGGGTTTATTTTAGGCATGTGAGTGTATTTTTTTTCCCATCTACTATCCTACTACTAATGCCCTTGTCAAACACATTGACTTTGTACCCATTTAGGGTTATTTGTAGGCATAATAGTCTGGTTTCCCATGCAATATCTCAAACATTGGTATTCTTACTTCACAGAATATTTTAGTTAGTTTGAGATGCTATTGATTTAATGTCATTAATGTTGATGTACCATTCATTTGTATTTCCTTAAGAGGTAACTTTGGCGGTCTGTGTCTGGGATGCTTTGTTTTGAGAGCGTTCATGAACACGTTCACCATGAGTTGCTGAGTATCTTGGGAATGTGTTGAAGAATTCTCACTCAGAGGAGGCATTTCTCCTTCTGTTCTCAAAACATTGGGCCACTGTTATTACTGTCATGTGAATTTCTCTGAGGTCAGAGGGCAGATATTTAATAGTGCTGTGTTTTAACCATTCCCTCTAGAATTTTAGTCTTAGCGTTTGGTAAACAAATGATATTGACACTGAGCACATGGTTTCATCATAATTATAAGTGGGTAAACTGTATATTATAAAACGGTTGTTCCACGATAAAACATGACTATGACTGCTTCCCCCCACGGTTCTGTGTGTCACTACACAACACCCTTAGCAACCACTCTTAACAACGTAAATGTTTGTTCTCATTGATATTGTTCATTGAAGTTTACTGTATTATGTAGAGTAGAGTATTGTGTGAGAGAGAGAGAGAGAGAGAGTGAGTGAGCGTATTACCTGCATTTAGATACAGCATTTTCCTTCAGGTCAGTCTTATGTTCATAATAAAAATCAGTTTGAATGTCTGCTGCGATATCTTGTCATTTTAACAGTTAAGGGGATTTCCCGTACCCTGACACAGTGACACTGACAGCGCTAGTCAAAGCATTCGTCAGTTGCGTTTTGCTCCGTGTTTACATCAAGTTTCAGTCTAATATAAAAGTCTTTATACTGAGTACTGACTGACTCACTTATAAAAACAGTCTTTACCTAGACTGGGTAAACCCAGCCTGATCTGCCGGCGATTTGATTTCGCCCTGCAGCTCAGTCTGGAAACCTGTACATTAATTTATCCTGCTTCTGTTACACATTTGTGGGAACCAATCGATAGAGAAGCGATGGATCGATGCCCGTTGATCACGCATCTCTTGTGGTCTGATTGGTTGAAGAACTATCGAATTGCGTACAGAGTGATTTGAACTATGCTCGTTGATCACTCCCCAGACCAGTGTTCAATCTTAAAAGATTGAGCTTGTTCTGGTGATAGCCAGAGTCTTTATCACCATCTAATGGTGTAATAATGTGACTTTTGTTGCTGTTTAGTGTCAGGGGCTATTTTTTTCCAGCAGAAGGAAGGCTTTCAGCAATTTTACTTCATGAAATTTGCATTAATACATATTTTTTGGCTTTAATATTTGTATTGTGTGGTAACTTTCAGCTTTTTTATACTTTCAAAAACATCACTTATTATGATTTTGGACAAAAACACACACACACACACACACACACACACACACACACACACACACACACACACACACACACACACACACACACACACACACACACACACTTTCCATAGACATAATTATTTTTATACTGTACAATCTGCATATTCTATCACTAACACTAAACCTACCAATCACAGAAAACCTTCTACATTTTCAAAAAACATCACTTAGTATGATTTATAAGTTTTCCAAAAATCTTTGTGGGGCCGTCTTTGTGAGGACATTGTGTCCCTGTAACTCAGGATTTACCTGAAACACATACACACAAGGCAATTTGGGGTTGGTAAGATTGATTAATGTTTTAAATGATCTCTTATGATGATCAAGGCTTTGTTTCTTTGTTCGAAAATATGGTAAAAAAACAAAAGACAAAAAAATATACATTTGATATGTATTTCACAGGGTTTGTCAGGGTAGTTTCCTTGTTTTGTTAGACTTCTCAATTGATTGGTTTTAGATTAAACAACAGTCAGAATTATGGTTTTGGGGCAGATGTGACTGAGATGTCGAGTCAAGATGTCTGATGCTTGCTAGGCCGAGTTCTGTGATAATTGGGCCTATTTTGACGCAGATTACATGGCTGCTCAGACATATAAACACCACTGACTTACTGACCTGTTTCTGCATGTGCTTGTGTGTATGTGTCTACAAATGTATGTGTACATAAAGAGAGCATAAAAAGTTTTTGAAAGGAAAAAAACACTAGCCACTTCAGTTGGTTGTATTTTCCCAATCGTGGAAATCCCACTTAGTTATACAGATATAGATTTACTGAACTGTCAAATACATTTCACCTCAGACTGATGAACTTAAACCAGTGAACATTAACAGATGTGGCTGAGTTGGGTGGTGCATTTATGGTTGTTTGTGAGACAATGGGCATTGAGCCGAAAACTGTTTATTTACAAGGTCTTTGTAATGTAACAAATGGAAGATGAATTGACACAGCCCTGTCTAAAAATTAGTACCTGATGTTTTCCATTGTGTTTGAGTCTCGCCTGGTTTTCAGCACTGCCTTTTTACAAGTCTGTTGCCATGCTTTGAGCAAACCCAGTATAAAGGCATCTGCTAAACAAATAAATAATGTCATAAAATGCAGTGTTTTTTTTTTTTTTTGGAGGCAGTTGGTTGGCATGGACAAACTCTTCCCACATGTTTAATTAACAGAGGAGAGAAAGGAGGGCCATGGAAACGGCAATTTGAATTTAGGGTCCTTGTTGCACATGGCAAGTGTTGTGGTTAGGCAAACCGCAGTGAAATATAAGTAAAACATCAACAGCAGTTATTTATAAATGCCAAAAGGTATTTTCCTACAACTTTCTTGTGAATGTGTTTCAATTGATCGTAAACATTAGACAGTGGAAGTCAGGGAGACATTTTTTTTGAAAGAGGCTCTGGCAGGTGTCAGCTGTCAGGTGTGTATTTAACTATCTCAGGCTAGACTGTGTCATAACATATCCCATAATGACACCCCATCAATATCCAGCTGTGGCCTTGATTTGAATGGGATTGAACTGTATCTTGTAACTTCCAAGTAGATCGGCACACTTTGAGCTGGCTGCAAATCAGCAAACTAACGGCAGCCAAACTCTCAGCTTGTTGTTCATTCTTTCTGTGACCCAAAGGATATTGGCTTCGTGAATAATGCAGCTGCAGGGCCATCAGGCTCTAGTCCTTTGCTTCAAATTCCTTGTAGTGTTCCTAACTAGTATTGTTTCAATATAGACACTTGTAACATTGAGTAGACTTTCCAGAACTTTTCTGACAAACAGCATAGTTCGTTGGCCTAGCCATACCCTTTTGAATAAAGTGCACTTAATTGTATTCAATTAATGTTCACTTGTAGTGTACTTCAAATTATAAAAAGTATATTTTAAAAAACTGTACTTTGCAGATAATATAATATAGTTGAAATAAAAGGCCAATTAAGTGTACTTAAATAGAGTACACTGTCGTGACTGTTTCTTAACACCCTTAAGTATACCTTTAAAAGTGCACTTTGTAATAATGTCAATTTTAAAGTTTTAATTTTTAAAGTGGCTTATATGTAGAATTCAGAAAAACCCTCATTATTAGCGACACCGGTGGCCGTTAAGTGAACCGCAACCAGCAACTTATGGCCCTTGCTCGCATTCGTGCACACTTAATGTACAAGACACTGAACGTGATTCAAGGTCCCCGAAAACTCACAATGAAGTTCTTTTTTTATTCTTGTCTTTGAAGTTGGAAATACCTTTGCAGTGATACACTGTTAACAACATCCCGATGCCAGGAATGTAAATATGTGCTGCGTGCTTTCCTCTCAATAACAAGATAAACACACAACAAAAATGATGGCAGTTAAGAAAGCATGTGATCATTTCAACAGATGAGGTAATTAAAATTACAGTGTTATGATTACAGTTTGATTATAAAGTATATTTGAGACTGTATAGACTATATCTGTCTATTGAATTAATCCCTTTCTTTGCATGAAACATCAACATTACAGTACAGAATGGCTCTTTCAGCCATGAATAATATCCTGAATATTGTATCGCTAAGCATGGATTTCATATATCATTGATTGGAAGAGAGGCATTCTGTACTGTAATGTTGATGTTTCATGCAAAGAAAAGGATTCATTCAACAGACAGATATAGTCTATAAGTCTCAAATACACTTATAATCAAACTGTAATCATAACACTGTCATTTTAATTACCTCATCTGTTGAAATGATCACATGCTTTCTTGTCTTTTCACATCCTGTCTTGTCTTTCTTGTCTTTCATGTAAATGTCACATCCTGTTGATTTTCCTGGCAAAAACGTCCCGAGTCCTTCACAAAAAAATCATTTTACAGGCTTTCATAGACAGCCTAGGAAGTCAGGGAAGGTCTCGTTTCTTAAGTTTCATTACAAGCTGTTCACACGCTGGCAATACAAAAGCGATTAATGCATGAGAATTCTTACATATGTAAGGAATAATTGACTCGGGGCCGTTGAATTATTAGAAAAATAATGCACACCTGAGGTGGTAATGCAGTCACGACTTGAAGCTGAGGGTTTTGTATGCTATAAAGTTATTTGAAATAACTGAAAACGTTTGGTGAAGTCATATGGAACTGTAATGCGATCAAAACCTGCCTGGAACTACCTTGGCCAAGTGTTTCCTTGAAAATAATTGAATGTAATGTAATGTGTAATGAAATTACATATAAAGATGTACTTAAGAAAAGCACTCTGAAGTTCAACTAATTGTATATTATAATTCTTTTTCATTTAATTGCAATTAATATGCAGTTAAGTCCCCAAAAACAATACATTCAGTTCTCACTTAAGCATAATCTTTTCAAGTATATTATTTCTGTAATAAGTTTTAAAGTATACTAAAGCATACTTCTTTTTCACAAGGGTAGTCTATGGTGGCTTAGAAATGAAACTTAGTATGTTTAAATCCTTTCTCTCCTTTGTGTACAGCTAATCTGATCGATGTATTACGGGTACTGGAGCTGTCTGAAGACATGGAGGGAGTGTCAGTAGAGGCCGGCCTGTGCACAGAGAGAAAGGACACATCAGAAACAGACATGGCTTACAGAATAGACAAAAAGATTCAACTCAGCGCCCCAACTAAACAGTTCTTTACAGGTATGGACTATTTGAAATGTACTTTCAGAACTTCCCTAGTATTTGAGGCCATTGTTTTTTTTTCTTCCTGAAGTGTAAATTGTGTTCTATGTGGACAACGCTTTGCTGTTTTCTTCATAGATTCTGCTTTCCCTGAGAACTTCTCTCTGATGACCACGGTGAAGGCTAAGAAGAACTCTCAGTTCTTCCTGCTGTCTTTGTATGATGAGCAGGGAGTCCAACAGCTGGGACTGGAGATGGGCCGATCGCCTGTATTCCTCTATGAAGACCACAGAGGCCAGCCGGCTCCAGAGCTCTACCCCATTTTTAAGAAAATCAATCTGGCTGATGGGAAGTGAGTGCTTTCATGCATTCTTAGTAGCCTTGGAGTGCCCTGAAGTTTTCTTTCTTTGAAAAAACGATGAGATTTGCCATTCACAACCCATTTTACTTCCGTAATCTGATGTATTTCATAGTGAAACAGGATAAATGTTGGATAGCTAATAATAATAATAATAATATATGGGCTATTGGTAAACATTATCCAGTAGCCCAAGGAAAATCACTCTAGAGGAAAAACAGGTTATCAAATTTTGAAATGTTGAAATGTTCACTCATAGTAAGACAGAGCATGCATTTATGAACTAAATCAGATTTATTAAGCTTCTGCACTCAACGGTGGAAAACCTGTTAGCTATCTTACTTAGATTCAATTTCATGCATGCAAATGTGTAAATTAAATGTGGATTGAGTGAGTACCAAACTTTCAAAGACCTTATTTAACATCTGGTATTAATAATCATCTCAGGTGGTCAGATTATATATATATAATATGCCAAGGTAAATTGCTGATTAAACCTGCGTGTTCATTTACACTGTCATTCTGTGTTGTCCTTGATGCGTATTAGTGTTTACAGTACAAAATGTTCGTAATTTTCGGACTACCTTTGAATATGGTTTGAGTGATTTCAAAATTCAAGAGTTTTATTTGTCACATACACAGTTATATACAGAATATACAAACGGCAGTGAAATCCGCTCCACATCTGATCACAAAATATTTTGGACGGCATGTAGACTTGTATTTTGTGCTGTGCACTTTAATCAGATCAGCTGAGATGGATGTTAATACCAGGTGTAAACAGAGAAAAGTGAACTTGTTTTGTTAATTCAGTCTTCTTCACATTATACAGTTTATATACACTACCCTACAACCTTAGGGTACCTTAAATTCATTGAAAGTTTTTGGGATGTGCTGGAGAAGACTTTACAGAGTGCTGGACTCTTGCATTGTCAATACAAGATCTTGACCAAAAATTGATACACCCCTTGATGGAAATAAACGTTGTGATATTATCTTGTATTGACAATGCAAGCGTCACGGTGGATTGCGCAGGAACAGGCAGTAGACTAGATCCAAATATAACAAACTTTTAATGTTAACGCACAGAAGCAAGGCTGAATAGCAAGGACAACACACTCAAACATAACGGTTACCAGACAAAGAGAGTGAGGTACAGGTAAGAACTTAGTCTACATTAATCAGGATAGATTTGAAAACTGAGTTTTCGTTTCAAAACGCTCTCCATCCACACTAACGTTTTCCAAAAGTTTCTCATCCACACTGATACGTCAGTGAACACCAAATTCAACTTACTGCGCATGGGTAAAACCTCATAAAAGCTCACTGAGATGATACAGACATGATATAAAGTTATCACACAATTCTTCTGGCAGGATCACGCCCTCGGTCAGCCATTAGGTTTGGTCTAAAACGCAACGCCACTCGTGTTTTGCCACAGGACAGCAAATGCAAACAAATTTTCTGTTATACTTGCAGGACTGTGACATGACGTGTGGAAAGTAATGTATTTCAGCAACTGTGTGAAAGTGAATAGCACATAACTGGCACAATAGCGGTATAAAGATACATATCTATTGTTACAATGCGTCACATGAGACATGACTAAACATGCGTCATCATTTTCAAATACCTCCGTCGTCACAGTCCACACTAAGACGGGAAGACAGCATTTTCAAATGTATCCGCTTTGGAGAGCGTTTTCAAAAAGCTACGTTTTCATTGACTTAAACCGACGTCTCCGTGTGGACGGAAGGCCAAAACAGAAAGAAAAAGATGTGGACATGGCCTTAAACAGCAAACTGAAACAAGATAATTAACTAGAAAATGCTGAAAATGAATATAACTAACGAGGGTAACTATGGTGACAAACAAGTGGTGGGAAACTAAGACAAAGGAACACGTTGACAGGATGAAAGAACAAGCGACTCATAATCCACCTCTAATACCCATGCTCCTGGAAGATGAGTAAATATAATTTTTACCCCTGGGTTAGCACTGGGATAAAGCTCTGCTGATGTTGACATTGATTAACCCTGCTGTCATCTCTTCTCAGATGGCATCGGATAGCCTACAGCGTGGAGGGCAAGTCTGTTGCACTCTACCTGGACTGTAAGAAGGTGCAGACGCTGGAATTAATGCGCGGAGACAACCCTGTGGTCAGCACTGATGGAGTCGTTGTTTTCGGGACACGGTTACTAGATGAGGAAGTTTTTGAGGTATGAATTTTCTGGCTCAGTGCAGGAGAACATTTTATTTAGAAAAAAAAAAAAAAACAGCCTTTAAAGATATGCATTGATATTAAAATATACAGACACAAATAAAAAAAACTGTAATAGAATAAACACTTACATTGTGTATATACTTACATTTAGAGAAATTCTTTCCATTAGTCTGAATTAAGACTAGGAAGCAAAAATGCCCCAAATCTCAAAATTAACCAGCTCGAGGTTTTGCCTCAAACGTAATTCAAAATGTCCAAACTCCATATTATTGTACTGTACATGTGTACTTCTAAGTAACAGTTATTTTATTAAATTAATCTCACAAAGAAATGTCGCTTGGGTCATTGTACACTGAAATCCAAATAAAAATATTCAATTAAATTCAGCACATTGAAAATAAAGCTTTTGGGATAATTAATTTTTTGTGACATTGCTTTCTTTTAAAGCATCCCCAATGATAACCATAATGCATCTGTACTTTTGTAATGTTTGCAATTCATTCTAAATTATGATTCTCATTACATTCTTATTAATATAATAAGCTAATTATTTAAATAATAATAATACAATTAAAGACATTGCAACAAATATTGCAATGATGTAAAATATTATGCAATGTAAATAATATATATTTTTGTTTTTACATATTTATTTTTTTACGTATCAGTTCAGATTGAAAAAATTCAAATATAATTTCATTACTGTATTTTCATATTCCTTCAACCCTCCTCTAGTCAAGGTCTTTATAAATACTGTAGTATATGCTCATCATACTCCCCTGTGACAGGAACTCTCAGATCAGTATAATTTAAGTTCATCCAAAATTCATATATGTTTATTTCTCTGCTTTGCTTTAATGGAATAAGCAGTGGCAATCTGCTTGTTTTATGTTTAATTAAATAGTTTGCAATAGAGTGAATCAGAGGCAGCTGCCTGGACTGCTAACATTGGGGTCTTGGCTTATCAGAGAGGAGTAAACAGGTGCTGTCCAGGCTTGTTTCCACTGCTAGAGTATACCTGGAAGTACCACCCTGCTCACCTGTGAATTAGTGCTCTCTGAATGAGCACACATTCACAAATAGTTTTTTAGATGAACCTTCCCTTTTGTTCTTTGTCCTTTTTTTTGGTGGGGCTTATATTGCTTATACGGTATAAGGCAAAATTTGTTTAAATCAGTACTAACTGAATAGAGAAAAGACTAAATATGTAGGAAAAAGTCAACACCCACAATGCATGGGCATGTTGTCGCCCGAGGCCACTCGCACCAGCCTGCTGCTGAATATACTTACCAGAGTCAAAAACCGCCTTGCTTTAGTAGGAAATACCTTGTAGGAAACTTTGTCATAATGGTTTTGACTGTTTCCGGGCGCAAGAATTCAAAGAGCAAACATTTAGCGAGTTACTGTCTGTTTTAAATGAAGGATCCAACGTCTTGTAGGCAGCACCTAAAGGCTGCAAAGAATCATAAATATGGAAAGAACACTGCGACAGAAAATCTGAAGACCTCCTTCCCAGCAAGCATAGACCAAGCATATAGTCCGGCTATGAGTTACCCACTTCTAGCCAAAATAACCTTGAATTTGGTTACATGTCGAATTGCCAAAATAGCTTGCGAGATGTATGATCTGCATCATGTAAGCAAAGTTAACAGTGATTACAAGGCGTTTGGTTTCATTTCTTTGACATATTCATGTTCTAGAGGACTAGTCTATTCTTGGGCTATGGTTAGACGTCTTAAATTTTCACTGACAGTCCAAATTTTGCCTTGTTTTAGCCTAGATGTCAGGGCTGTGTTTGGATGGCTAGGCTATTAGGTGTCTTTTAAATGCAAAATTGCCTGCTGGGTTGTTTGTAGTCAACATTTCTGACTGGATGACTGCAAACACAGTGTTTTAGGCCAAAAGGAGGGGGGAAATTGTCATTTTCTCGAAAGCCCTGGTGCTGGAGGTTAAAAATCGCCTGTGTTAGACTTTATATGCATACTTTACTGAAAAATTAAGATTCTGTCATGAGGTACTCACCCTCATGTCAGTCCAAACTAGTCTTTCTTTAATCCGTGGAACACAAAAGATGAGTTTTTGAATATCCTGGCCAAGTGAATGAAGACTGGGGTGAATGAAGTGAATAAAGACTGTCAAGCTGTCAAGCTTTTTATCAAAATGATAAAACAAAAAAACACCATGCAAGTATCATCAGTCTTAAAGTCATGCTACAACAGAAATCCAAGTTATTATTTAATGAAGATCTTGACATGTGCACTTGTTCTCTTTCATGAGAGAACTAACAATGTCAGATTCATTTCTTTTTTAAGTTAGATCTTTTGGTTGATCCAGGTCAAATTCAACCATGAATCTGTTCTGGTTCACAAGTTCAGTTCATTGATCTGGCTGAAGCTACTGGTTAACAGTGAAAGATAAACAGTGTATATGGACTTAAATTAGTTTTTTCACCCAAAGCTATCAGTTCAGAATATAGTGCACAAGTCATAGAGACTATTAAAAATATGATTTGTTTATTCTGCCTATTTTATAAGATCTCCATTATCTTCACTAACAGTTCTGGAGTCTTCATGAGTTTTAACATTTGATAAATGTTGAGTATTGCTTTGGTTCATATCAGCCTATACGACTCTCATGGTGTTTATATAACATTCAGATGAATAAGTTGATAAGTTTGAACATGCACTGACATGATTAATGTCAACTTGCTTGTGATTGATGGTTCTAGTTAGACATAGATTAGAATTGAAGACTCATCACTGCTTTTGGCTGTGTTCTCATGCTTATGTCTACTGGGCCTCAGTAGAGAGCACAGGGAGGGGTTGCACCCTCAGGACGTCAACTAACATTCTGGCCAATAAGGCTTTATGTAGCAAGCCACAGAAACACTCAGAGGGAATGCTACTGTCAGTCTAATGGACATTTAAGGGTCCTCTATCTGCTTTCACCACAAAAAAAACCCCCAGATGTTTCTTCAAGTCCAATGCAGAACATGCCACATGTCCTCCAGCCGCCCACTGCAACAACTTTACCCCCACATATCCTACCATGCAATACTGTACCTTTGCCTATTGTAGCTTTAGTTGTTTTTGATGAAACCCCACCCGGGGAAACACAATTCCCATGCCAATCCATACTGGCCAAAATCCATCCAAAAACAATGTCTTATTGTTAAAAAAATACATTTAGGAGCAAGAAACCATCTTAAGAGCTTCATTCACAATATTTGTGTCTTTTCAGGCAGAGAGTCATCATGGCTTGTCCCAATCTAATAAAATGTATCTGGACATTTTCCCACAATCTTGTGTGTGTGGTTTTGTGGTTAGTTCATAAAAATAACATCTGTAAATAGAATGGTTGAAACCAAATGAATAAATTAGTAATTTGGTCATTTTAAAAAAAAAAAAAAAAAAAAATTTTTATGAAGACAATTTTTTCATTAAAGCCCACATATTATACTTTTTTTTTACATTTTCAACTTTCTTTAGTGTGTAGTCAGTGCTTAATGTATTGCCAAATCAATAATAGCAATTAAAACACCACTTTCCTGGAACATGAAACGGCAACTATAAGAGCATCATTCACTAGCTTATGCACAGCCCTAACTACAGCCTAGTGTATTTTTCTGTCACATATATAGCTACGTTAAGACAGAACGTCATTCAGTTGAACATTGATATTCTTTCACACCGTTGACAATCATGCCTCTTACAGTACATTGTCACAATATTACTCATTTAAAATATTTCCAACCCAAGGCATATGCAAAAAAATAAATAAATAAATGGCAAGGCCTGGTTGAGTTAGTAGTGTTATGATAAGGGTGTGACATTTTCAGAAACATGCTCAAATGAAAAAGAGGAAAGCTGGAAAGAGAGGTGTAATAATGTATGTGAAAAATAATGTCTTTTGAACATTCCAGCATGAAAACCACTAAAAAAAAAAATCAAGACTTAAATGTGCTTAATATGGCTTCATTAAGTTCATTTTCCCAGTGTTCAGTTTCTACCAGGAAAAACCCTTTAGTCATTAGATATTCACTTTGTTAACCCTAAAGCTAACCAGATGTGATGATGACTTAGAAGATGGTCTGAAGCCAGTTTCTCTTAAATAAATGTGCAAGTCATTGACTGACTGACTGACTGACTGACTGACTGACTGACTGACTGACTGGGCAGCAAAGCCAGACAGTCAGTCACGTTTGCATTGTGCCATGATTAAGAGTCTCTACCACCTCTTGTGCTCCTAAAGATCTTTCCTTGTTGCACAGAACTACTGTGATGAATGGTGACTAATTTTCCTCGTTTATCTTTCTCGAGGTCCAATAGAACTGCATCTGGGTCATGGGGTCAGAGTTATCTGGGTGAGGCTAGTACTGGGGGATGTGTAAATTTGACCTGATCTGAGGCCAGTTCCCAGGCCCTGGATTCAAGGGGAATCCAGAGGGCTTATGTTCCGGTCCAAATCTCTCAGCGTGGGAGAGCTGCTCGGGGTTGCACCCTCAGGACGTCAACTAACATTCTGGCCAATAAGGCTTTATGTAGCAAGCCACAGAAACACTCAGAGGGAATGCTACTGTCAGTCTAATGGACATTTAAGGGTCCTCTATCTGCTTTCACCACAAAAAAAACCCCCAGATGTTTCTTCAAGTCCAATGCAGAACATGCCACATGTCCTCCAGCCGCCCACTGCAACAACTTTACCCCCACATATCCTACCATGCAATACTGTACCTTTGCCTATTGTAGCTTTAGTTGTTTTTGATGAAACCCCACCCGGGGAAACACAATTCCCATGCCAATCCATACTGGCCAAAATCCATCCAAAAACAATGTCTTATTGTTAAAAAAATACATTTAGGAGCAAGAAACCATCTTAAGAGCTTCATTCACAATATTTGTGTCTTTTCAGGCAGAGAGTCATCATGGCTTGTCCCAATCTAATAAAATGTATCTGGACATTTTCCCACAATCTTGTGTGTGTGGTTTTGTGGTTAGTTCATAAAAATAACATCTGTAAATAGAATGGTTGAAACCAAATGAATAAATTAGTAATTTGGTCATTTAAAAAAAAAAAAAAAAATTTTTTTATGAAGACAATTTTTTCATTAAAGCCCACATATTATACTTTTTTTACATTTTCAACTTTCTTTAGTGTGTAGTCAGTGCTTAATGTATTGCCAAATCAATAATAGCAATTAAAACACCACTTTCCTGGAACATGAAACGGCAACTATAAGAGCATCATTCACTAGCTTATGCACAGCCCTAACTACAGCCTAGTGTATTTTTCTGTCACATATATAGCTACGTTAAGACAGAAGCGTCATTCAGTTGAACATTGATATTCTTTCACACACCGTTGACAATCATGCCTCTTACAGTACATTGTCACAATATTACTCATTTAAAATATTTCCAACCCAAGGCATATGCAAAAAAATAAATAAATAAATGGCAAGGCCTGGTTGAGTTAGTAGTGTTATGATAAGGGGTGTGACATTTTCAGAAACATGCTCAAATGAAAAAGAGGAAAGCTGGAAAGAGAGGTGTAATAATGTATGTGAAAAATAATGTCTTTTGAACATTCCAGCATGAAAACCACCTAAAAAAAAATCAAGACTTAAATGTGCTTAATATGGCTTCATTAAGTTCATTTTCCCAGTGTTCAGTTTCTACCAGGAAAAACCCTTTAGTCATTAGATATTCACTTTGTTAACCCTAAAGCTAACCAGATGTGATGATGACTTAGAAGATGGTCTGAAGCCAGTTTCTCTTAAATAAATGTGCAAGTCATTGACTGACTGACTGACTGACTGACTGACTGACTGACTGACTGACTGACTGACTGACTGGGCAGCAAAGCCAGACAGTCAGTCACGTTTGCATTGTGCCATGATTAAGAGTCTCTACCACCTCTTGTGCTCCTAAAGATCTTTCCTTGTTGCACAGAACTACTGTGATGAATGGTGACTAATTTTCCTCGTTTATCTTTCTCGAGGTCCAATAGAACTGCATCTGGGTCATGGGGTCAGAGTTATCTGGGTGAGGCTAGTACTGGGGGATGTGTAAATTTGACCTGATCTGAGGCCAGTTCCCAGGCCCTGGATTCAAGGGGAATCCAGAGGGCTTATGTTCCGGTCCAAATCTCTCAGCGTGGGAGAGCTGCTCGGGAGCCTGGGGACTTTGGTCAGGACTAATACGTCTATTGCTTCCAGATTCTTACACATTACTCAAGTTTGGAAAAGTCTTGGAGAACTGAACTAGAACACGCACACGCAAAACAAACACTCTGGTTCACTGATCAAAAATGGTTGTTTTTAAAACATGCAGAACTGTGCTAACGGGCTTGTTGAGTCCTTGAGTTGTCAAGCATGTCTTATAAGGAGACCCTAATTTCATCAGACAGATAAACTGGTGGGGTCATTGGAGTGTAATTAGTTGGCTAGGGTATACTGATTTATTTTTCTTTTAAGATCCAGCATATGTCAGATTAATGTGAGAAATGCTGTGGTTTGGCTGTATTCTACTGCCGAGTGAGTTTGTGTGGTATCTTGGGTATCGCCAGTCTTTGACTTCTTGTTCTTCCACCCACTGATGTACTGGCAGGACCCCAGCGATGAGTCACAGATTCTCCATTGGCCTTATGATGAAAGATCTCTTTATTGTGGATATCATACTGTATATAAGTTCTGTGCTAACATCTGAACATAAGACTGTTCAAAAAGTCTAAACAATTCAGTGGAATTATAGGGTGGCTTTCAGTAGGGGCGTTCTCTCCTATGGTATTGCATCTTGATTTCAAATAAGAAATAGGTCTTAAAGATATATTCAGTTAAGAATTCAGTATGGAATTGAATTTTTCCAAACATTTTATTTGATATAATGTATAATTTTATTATATGTATGTATGTATGTATTTTATATATATATTTTATATATATATATATATATATATATATATATATATATATATATATATATATATATATATATATATATATATATATATATATATATATATATATATATATATATATATATATATATATATATATATATATATATATATATATATATATATATATATATATATATATATATAATATATAATATGCACTTAATCACTCTTCTGAAAGTCCATGACTAATGTGGCAAAAATGGCTCTGTTTATGTTTCTTGTCTAGTCACATTCAATTATGAATTATATGAATCATAGAGGCTGCTCAATCACTGGATATTACTGTTGGTCATTAAATTTTAAAACAAATATAAAATATTTAGCTACTTACATTTTACCTTGCACCTTTTCACCATTAAAACTGGAGCCCTCTTTGATTTGATTGGCCATCTCAAACATTTTGACAGCAGCTATGTTTCCATTCAAATGCGCAAAATTGGAATATTGTGTAAAACATTTGCGAATAAAGCAGTGTTTCCATCCCATGTGTTCAAGAGAACAAAATTGTCACTTCCTGGGAAATTGTCACAAAATATCTGTAATAAAAATGGAAGTCGCTGCAATAAGAGAAGAAACTGTGGTCCCAGATGAAGACAATAACTGCTGTCATGTTAGCTTGCTTTCAGATACCTCATGTTTGGGAACGCAATCATGTGACGCACTTCTGTGAGGGAATTAAACCAAATCATTCTGATGACAGATTTTGGCTCTGGCATTTCAGTATGATCAGACCAACTAACATTTGAGATGCTGTGCAATGAAACTGATCCACTGGTTAGTCCAGTGATCCAATCACATCCACAATTGAGGCAAAGCCACGTGAGTTTTTTGTTATGTTTGGTTATCATCGGATAAAAAAATGTATCCACCTCAATTGAGCTATACGTTTTTTAATGCACTTTTTTTATTTATGTGCATGTTGGCATTTCCATCTATTGTTTTTTTTAAAGTGATATCCCAAAATAGGTGGATGGAAACATCTACTAATAAGCGTTATTAGACTGCCTAAAAATTTACAGAGTGTCTTTTTACACTAAGTGCAAATGGCTATTGTTCGCCTTGTTGGCAGAGGCTATTTACACCAACTCCACCCACTGACGTCTGCCTTTATTTGACAAAATGACGGAAGATGCTGCATTGACAAGAGTAGCAATAGTGTAGAGGTAAGGAGTGTGGCAGAAAGATTTCTGCCTTTTGCCGAACTTGCTCTACTGCCTTTTCCCATCACATATCAGATCGGAAAGATAATTATTTTCAATAAAAATGATGAAAATATTAAAAAAGTGGAAATAAAGTTTCTAATGTGTGTTTGATAATAAAGTGTTTAGGGTTAGGGGTAGGTGTGTCAATTTAATAATTTAATAAGGTGTCGTCCATTTAATAATTTTAATAAATATAATACTTTACACTGTTATTATTGCATACCTGTTATTGTACAACAACAATGAGGTGCTATATTATCTGCCTCTATTTATAAGTATAAATAGCATCTACCTAGGCTACTATTTCCATTTATTGTTATGCTAATGCTATTGTTACATAAAGTGTAAATGGAATTTATTGCTATTTTAACTTGGTGTAAATAGCCTCTGCCAAAAATTGTACTTGTCATTCTAAAAACAAATTGCATGGTACACACACGAGTGCAGCAGAGCAGCATCAAAAATATAACTTATTGGGGTGGACAGTTTGGCTATATCTGATAATTTGGGGGCAACTTGTCCTTAGTAATCTGATGCTCGCTGTACAGTTTAGTGACAGGGAATGCAGTCATATACATACAGCAATTTGGCTGAAACTGCAGTCCTATAATAGCAATTGCAGTGGTGTAGTCAGGGCCATATACACGTACATGCCTTATGCTTACTTTTTCCCCAGGGTGGTTTGCATAGAACAACTTCTGAGGATCACTATTTGCGTATATCCTCGGTATACTTGTTTTGCTTCTGAAGTCAATCTATGGTAGGGTTAATTTCCCCGTTAACTGTATTTGTGAAACTTTGTTGTAACTCGTGCATTATCACCTCTATCATTCTACCTTTCTCCACCCCTAACAACTTACCATAGCTAATAGTCGTCAGGGAAACATGGCAGCATTTTTTTCTTTTCTCTCCAATTTTCTGTGGAGCTTCTAGCATCTTCTTGTGGAGTCCTGGGGGAGCTGGAACTACTTCAGCCATGCGGTACTTGAAAAATAATCTGTCAGCTAATTTTTAGAGTCCACTGTTACTAATAAATGTTACTAATAAACCAAACACACACAAAACCCCCATAACACTTCTGTGGTTACGTGGCCAGGAATTACCAGTTCATTCCTACAACTCACTAATACATCAGCATGTTTTACTAATCGTGCACACAATATAATAATTTGTTCCCTTTATTTTACTAAATCATGGCCAAGTTGTAATAATTTGTTCCCTTGGTTTAGTTCAATCAAAAGAGGGGAACGAATTAGTTCAACATGGACGTGATTTACTGAAGGAATAAATTAATAAATCGTGGGATCAAATTCTTAATTCATGGCCATGATTTACTAAAACGAGAGAACTCATTTCCGTCCGCATGTCATGTGTGTGGGCTTCATTTTGTGTGTGTGTGTGTGTGTGGCTTGGGTAATTGTAAACCTCTTTTTTGTTAGGACTACACCACTGTAACATAGAAGACTGGGCCTGTTGTTCACAAATTGATAACTGAAAGGAGTGGGTGAGAGGGAAGTCAACATATTGTGAGAAGATATTTTTTTTAAATGAAGAAAGATCTTTTTTCCTGTTGTATAAACTCTTGTTTGCAGTGTACTTCCAAAATGTAATGCTATATATGCAAATAAAATACATTCAACCAGTTTTACCCGGATTTCATCAGTGTTACACAAGTAGTTTTTCATCTTAATTGACTTTTCTGCTTTACATCAGCATATTCTCTGGTTATACAGTATTAAATGTGTGTGTTACAGGGCGAGATCCAGCAGCTCCTGCTCGTGGATGATCCTCAGGCTGCAGCTGACTACTGCCAAGATTACATTCCCGATTGCGACAGCCCTTTGCCCTACAGTACCCAGAGCCTGGATCCTGACGAGGTTAGTGATTCCTCTGTGAGTGTGGCTCTTCATGCACTCAAAAAGCCTCATTGCCTTCTTTTCTTGTTATTTCCAACTGATTTATTGTACATATGACATAACTGACATTTTCTGTGCTATCCTCCAGACCCCACATGTTTTCGTATTTAAGCATCATGTGAAAACAGAAAGAGACACTTGTTTTTCCAATGAACCTTAAGTAACCAGCCTCATAGTTTTCAACAAAATTGCAGAACTTTATGAAGACATAATTTGTTCTATCTTGGCCAAAAATGTCTTCCTTTCGTTGGAAGAGCCCTGTCAAAACTTCCTTTGAGTGGTTGAGCTGCCTTGGCTTCTTAATTCCACATTTACATTTATCTGTTTGCACTTTTTACTGTTCTGGCTTCTGGGCTCAGCTCCCAGCGCACTCATCTCAGCCAATAAACAGCACAGGCATGCATATGAATTAAATTGCTTGGTGCCTAGTTCAGATGCACTAGCAAACCGTCAGCTCTAGGAATCAATCACATTTTTTTTTTTTTTTTTTTTTGTACAACCAATATAATAGATATATACTCACCTAAAGGATTATTAGGAACACCATACTAATACTGTGTTTGACCCCCTTTTGCCTTCAGAACTGCCTTAATTCTACGTGGCATTGATTCAACAAGGTGCTCTAAGCATTCTTTAGAAATGTTGGCCCATATTGATAGGATATTTTGGTGAGCTCGTGCAAATTGTAGCCTCTTTTTCCTATTTGTAGTGGAGATGAGTGGCACCCGGTGGGGTCTTCTGCTGTTGTAGCCCATCCGCCTCAAGGTTGTGCGTGTTGTGGCTTCACAAATGCTTTGCTGCATACCTCGGTTGTAACGAGTGGTTATTTCAGTCAAAGTTGCTCTTCTATCAGCTTGAATCAGTCGGCCCATTCTCCTCTGACCTCTAGCATCAACAAGGCATTTTCGCCCACAGGACTGCCGCATACTGGATGTTTTTCCCTTTTCACACCATTCTTTGTAAACCCTAGAAATGGTTGTGCGTGAAAATCCCAGTAACTGAGCAGATTGTGAAATACTCAGACCGGCCCGTCTGGCACCAACAACCATGCCACACTCAAAATTGCTTAAATCACCTTTCTTTCCCATTCTGACATTCAGTTTGGAGTTCAGGAGATTGTCTTGACCAGGACCACACCCCTAAATGCATTGACGCAACTGTCATGTAATTGGTTGATTAGATAATTGCATTAATGAGAAATAGAACAGGTGTTCCTAATAATCCTTTAGGTGAGTGTATTTTTATGGTTAAATGTACAACTGCAGAACAGATTTTTTTTCCCCTGATTTTTTTGTCACAGTAATAACAAAACAATCATTAACCTACAACAATAAAATATGCAAATAGGATGATGGTGATGATGATTAGTTTTAATAACCTCAATAATAATAAAAATAATAAAAAATACTTAAATTAATTCTCAGTTGATGGACTTGAGATATGTGTATTCTGATTAAATACAATATTTTATATATAGGCTACTAATATACACACTCTTGTTCAAAGGTTTGGGGCCAGAAAGATTTAATTTAATTTTATAAATAAAAAATAAATAAATAAAAAACTTTCAGAACATATGCATTACTTTGATCAAAGGTAACAAAAGATTTATATTTCAAATAAATGCTGTTCTTTTGAATTTTCTATTCATTAAAGAATCTTGAAAAAAAAAAAAAAAAATTATCATGGTTTCCTCAGAAATATGAAGCAGCACAACAGTTTTCAACATTTATGATAATAATCAGAAATGTTTCTTGAGTATCAAATCATCATATCAGAATGATTTCTGAATGATCATGTGACTGAAGACTGGAGGAATGATGCTGAAAATTCAGCTCTGATCACAGGAATAAATTACATTTATTTATTTACATTTACATATATATATATATATATATATATATATATATATATATATATATATATATATATATATATATATATATATATATATATATATATATATATAAAACAATTAAAAAATATATTAAAAAAATACAAAAAATTTCCCCTGTATTCTAACCAGATAAATGCAGCTTGAGCATAAGAAACACCCCCAAACTTTTGAACAATAGTGTATGCACACACCAGTGCCTAAGGGTTATTAAAAGTGAGATTTTTTTTGTGTTGTTATGCTGCCATCAGCCCTGTTTACACCTGATATTAAGATGCATTTTGGTTGATCGGATCACAAGTGGACGAGGGAGACACATACCCGTTTATACCTGGTGTTTTAATCCATCTCTTTTGTCCACTTTCAACCACTTCTGTCAGTTCACTCAATTTAAGTTCACGCAATTTACATATAAATGCGACCGGAGACAAAAAACAAAACAAAAAAAACATGGAGAGCATCAGCTTTCATTTCAGCCCCAAGACCATGCTGAACAGAGTGTGTGTGGTAGAAATCAGGAATGCTTTTTCTACTTTTTTCATCTTTAAACCAAATTGGGTTTAAAGCAACAAACTTCAACCAACAAAGTTTAAATCCCGTCTCGTTAGAGTGCTTCCCATAATGTTTATGCATTAGCTCAGTAGGCAGAGAGTAGGCGTGTGGCTGTTTGTGGCTGATCGAACACATTTGACCACATGAGTGTTTACACTATGAAAGCAACCCGGTCAAACGCGTTTTCAGCTACCTCTGGAAGTGGTCGAAAGTGGACAAGCTCAACACATTTTTGACCTCATTTACACCTGTATTAAGTAGTGTTATAGTCAAGACCACCTAATCCGAGAACAAGTTGAGACCAAGACCAATGTGTGTTGAGAACAAGACAAGACCACACTGCAAAAAATGCTTTTCTTAGTATTTTTGTCTTGTTTCTAGTCCAAACATCTAGAAATTCTTAAAACAAGAAGCATTTACTAGACAAGCAAAAGATTTTGTCTTGTTTTGGGGAAAAAACTCAAAATTAAGTGAATTTTTCTTAGGATTATTTTGCTTACCCCATTGGCAGATTATTTTGCTTATTTTAAGCAAAAACTCACTTAATTTTGAGTTGTTTTTCCCAAAACAAGACAAAAACCTTTGCTTGTCTAGTAAATGCTTCTTAATGTAAGATTTTTAGATATTTGAACTTAAGTAAGAAAAGCATTTTTGCAGTGTAAGACCAAGGCAGGACGAGACCGAGTCAAGACCAAGACCAGATCAGTACAGATCCATATTACCACATGATAAATGACTTATAACTTATAATAAATGACTTTTATAATAAATATAATTAGAATAAGACACTATATAGAGCTGTTACCAATCAAATAAAATCATCATTCATCTTTGCGCTACAGAGGTGATACAGAAGATGCATAAATTACAAACGCATAAATAATGTTGTGGATATTGTTTACATTTTTTTAATGTTTGTTAAAGCAATATCATGTTTGCAGTCATGCACAAATTTGTGAAAACAGCTCTCTTGCTCTTGTGATATTGGTTAATTATATCACATGTTATAAATCCAGATCTCATACAAGAACTTTTTGCAACAAATATCCTGAATTTTGTGAGCATTTGTATTCATTTTTGGTGACATTTTTGACATAATCCCTCATTAATTTATGAATTGGCACAATAAATAAATCATATTAGAAATAATTTGTTGACTGCATCGGAAGCAGTAAATTGACCGTCTTGAAACAAAATCCAGAGTCCTCTTAGTCTGAGACCAAGACAAAACCAAGTACAAATGTGGTCTCGAGTACTACAACACTAGTATTTAGTGTTGTCCACTTGTGATCCGATCAACCAAAACGCATCTTCATTCCAGGTGTAAACAGGTCCTGAGTGTTGTCATGAAATTTTCCCGTGGCTCCAGTCAAATAGAATCGAATGCTCAGGTGATTGCCTCAAAAAGTTCTGTATTCCCTTAATTAAAGATGGCATTTTTCTAATCGCATAATTATGGGGATTCTGCACCAGCCTAGCAACTATTATTGAGCTGAATGAGAGCGCTGACAGATAGCTGTCTACAGGATGCAATAGCACGGCCTGTGTAAACAGCAGCGCAGTTTGTATTTTAAATCAGCAGTGACCCCTTAGACTGCCCCATACTTGTTTTCATAATGTGATATGTTTTTTCGATTTCGATGATTTGTGTTTGTTGTGAACGTGCACGTGCGGGTGAGTCAGCCCAGCGAGTATTCATGTCAGTGGGTTAGCATTTCTCTGCGGCCTTCTGGGACGAACGTTTAAGGTCATCGCACATTCATTTCTCCTCACAACTCCCACGCCCAGTTTTGTGCAAGTGTGCTGAATGTAAATGTCTGCGTATGCCTCTCTCCAAGTTGGCTCCAGGGAAAGTGTCTATCGGCAGCCGTTCAAAGGCAGAGCCAGTTGGCTTTCAGTTCCCACAACAGCTGAGAGAACAGGGACTAATGGCGGGATTCATCAGCATTGCTCACATTACTGACCTATTACCAGAGCTCACACTGATCCGATTCTATCCTGCCCGACTTGGCATCTCAACACCTCGCTGTGGTTCTCACATTATTCATATAATCTCCCCCCCGACAGGCCTCATCAAGCCCATTCAGTCAGGCCTCTCATAATAGCCTGTAAGCAGCTCAACTCTGACCCCTTGAATTGTGGGATGATAATATAGCGCATATCTGAATTGAGAACAAGTTGAACTTTGACCTAATTTGCAAAGAGGATAATGCATTGTCTAGTGGAATCAGTCTGCCACCTTCATTGTAGATGAAATTATGCAGAGATTGCCAGTGATATACGAGTCAGTATGTTATGTTGTCTTGAACTTCTTAACAATTTTAATTTTGTTCATCTATACCCAACCTCTGACCTCTTGCCCCCATCTATAAAAGGCCAATCCCATCCATAACCTTGATGACATCATGCAGGGAGACGAGCCTGCGGAGCCAAAGAAACGCTCCAAAAAAGACCGTAAAGGCAAAAAGAACAAAAAAAAGAGAGATAAGAAAGGCAAAAAAGAATCTCGTAAGAAGAGAAAGGAGGCCGAAGCTCTTGAAGGTTTCCTTGAGGTTTCTTCTAAGCTGCCGGAGTATTTGGCTCATCGAGGAGCTTTAACAGCTGCAGTAGAGCAGTCGGATCCACCTGCGACGGAGCAGCCCAAGTCACCAGAACAATCTCCAACAATAACAGTCGAGCTGATGGACTCCATACCCGACATGCCCACTCATGAACCCGACACCTATCAGGACGAATACACCAGACCCACTACAAAGCCTGTGACAGGTCATGAGGACCAGACCGTGTTGGCACCAGCATTTTCTGAATCCCCAAAGATGGAGGTGGAGGTAGAACATTAAGTGCCAGTGTGACGACTCCTCCCTCCCTATCATTCTCATGACCAATCACTGACCTTCCCTTGTTCATTTTAACCACCAGTCATCCATGGTACTAACCAGCCTCTGCCATTCTAACCTCCCCAATAACTGCACTCTTCTTCCCTGATGTTGTGGTCATAAAATAACTACATTGTAGTCATAGTTTGCAGCTTTAGTGAGATGTGTTGACTGAAAATGCATATGAATTATGGCTTGCACATGAATTGTGCATATGAATTTTGATGCACATCACAAGTTGAATGCGAGACATGACGCATATATTATTCAGGTTTTGGCGTGGAGTTACACTTAGAGTGTACTTTTATTTCTTGACTTGGCACACTTTATAGATTGAAACTGAAAGATGCGCTCCATGACAGAGTGAAAAATAGGACGGTGTCTGACATAAATCCATTTTCATGCATCTTTTTGATACATTTCCCTCTGACAGCTCTGATAGATGTAGTTTTTTACTGTATGAATCAAGCTTCTGCTGAGGTAAAACTCAGATGCCTGTATCAGTGTGCCAAGTTTGCTCACCCTTCTTTTCATGCTGTTATGGCTGCCACCAGAACATACGGCTTTTGTGCTGACATCTCCCATTGTTATTAAAACCACCTACCCCACACTCACCAGCTCAGCAGTATTTATGCCTTGAAGAATGTTTCTATAACCCGCACCTGTGAATTGTGCTAACATTTTAATCAGTCAACAGTGACCTGGAGATGTGGAGCACAGTTAGGCCAGAAACATATGCAAGTACGCAGTTGCAAATTCAATTGCACGTGCACAGTCATGACGCACGTACTTCTCAGTACTCAAGGGGGCGATAGAGTTACATTCAAACATCTGTTACTCTTTAATGCTGTAACTTCAAGCTAAATTTTCATTATACTGTTGCTCAGCCATGACACTAGTTGACTTGAAGAGTCTACTGTAACGTTCACAATATAGAGCCCCTTTGTGTGACTCATTTTGCATTTGATTTATGCACGTGTATACTGTTTTGGGCCTTAATGTCTCTAAAGCGCAGATGCCCAGTGAAGCTAAATTAGTGTAGAGTGGAAATGACTGACTGTGCTCAGTATCTCCATGGTTGCAGTTGCCATGGCTGTGCCACTTCTGACTCTGCTGTGTCGGTGTGCAGGAGGAGAGGCCGATTAAAACACCAGAGGTTGAGGAGTTTAGTGATGACCTTTACGGCGATGAGCACAATGAGCTCTTGTTTTCCACTGTGACAGTTGGCCCTAATATCACGGACTATGAGGTATGTGCTCTGGTTTCTGTTTCTGGGTTTTGCATGCATGTTTGAGGTGATAATAACCCTAATTATATGCTGTTGACATGTTTTGTTCTCTCATAGATCATGGAGTTTGATGATTTTAAAAATGGCTCGGACAGTTTTGAGCAGGAATATGAGGAATATGAGATTTATGAGGACCGATTTGACCCCGCGGCGAGGGAGAAGCCGGGAACATGGGATGGAGAGGTACAGTTTGGACCTCTGTGATAAATTAACTGACAACACAGGCAAATATGGATTTCCTCTTTATTGCAACTAGGGATGCCCAAAATACCGTTGCTTTGGTACAAAGTTGATACTAGAATAAAACAAAAATCCAGTAATATTAGTACAATATACAATATCAGATTTATTTCAAAATATGCAATCTGCAAAAACAAGGATTAGCTAATTGAGAAATGCTGAAATGCAAATTCTTAAAGGAATAGTTCACCTAAAAATAAAAATTGTCCCATAATTTACCTCAATTACCTCAATTTACTCACCCTCAAGCCATCCTAGGCGTGTACGGCTGTTGCCGGAAGCCAGTGATTATAGTCTATAAAGATTTAAATGAGATATTTTTCCTACAAAAACCCACCGCTTCACTTCAGAAGGCATTTATTAACCTCCTGGAGCCGTATGGATTACTTTTATGATGGGTGGATGTGCTTTTTGGAGGTTCAAAACTTTTTTTAATAAATGTCCATGTTCCATTAGTTTTTTGGTTTGGTATGAACATTGGTATCAAGATTCATGAAATTACACAGACTTTGGTGTCAACTACTGAAATGTAATTTAAATCCACTTTGTTTTTTTAACCAAGATCTCATCTTTCACCTGTTCTTCCTCTCTCAGGTAGGGCGATTTGAGAAAGGACAGAAGGGAGAGCCAGGTGTCGTTGAACCAGTGAGTGCTGGAGTGTGAAGTTAAACACACTCATACTTACTAACTCAGAAGCATACACAGGCAATCTAATGCTAATCTCCTTGTGTTTTATACTAACCAGGGCACATTTTTTGAAGGACCTCCTGGCCCACCAGGACTACCAGTAAGTACATATATAAATAATTAGCAAAAACATAAGACAAAACTTTACAGTTTTCAAGTGATTTTTATGTGCTCTTGAAGTGGTGTCTGGCTTTTTTAATTTGTTTTAAATTGTGTGTCTGTTTATTCCCCAGGGTCTTCCAGGAATTCCTGGCATCACAGGCCCCCCAGGACCCAGTGGAGACCCAGGTGATATGGTGAGTGTTCTCATAATCACCTGACCCACAAGACCTGGCATGAACCTCGAGCCGAGGACACGCAGGACACATCCAGGGGGATGAGGGAGAAGATTGTGTAGATGGAACAAACCTCACCGATGACTCAGAGCCGCCCGAAGGGACCACCAACCTCTGCGGAGACCTTAGGCATCAGGAAGCCATGACTCATCTGATAGTTTGACCTAATTTTGCTCTGGACAGTGTGTCTGTACTTATAGCGTGACTCACTCTTTGCACACGATCCCTTAGCAGGGTGAGAGAGACAGCAGACTTCCAACTGCAGTAAAGAGCCTAAATTCATCATTTTCCTCTGGCAGTGGGGATGAAGATAGATTATTCTTTTGTCTCCGCTCAGTTTAGCGCCTCTGTTCGGTTGTGAATCAACTTCTTTTGGGTGTCTGCTTCACAAAAGAGTTGAGTTTTAGTAAAAACATCAGAATAGGTTGAGAAAGCGAATATGTTCACTTCAGATGTAAGCTCTTTTTGGCCCTGTACATCTATAGAGGTCTTATAACATTTCTGAAGCTGAAAGGCAAAGGAATATATTCAATCTGGAGGTTTTATCTTTTCTTTTGAAGTTTGAAGAGTTGTGTTGTTGGGAGAGGACTTGTGATTGACAGCTTTGATTAGCTGAGCTCTTAAAAGTTTTACACCAGGCAAATGAGCACAGTACGCTTTGATACAGGCATCACGTAAAAAAATCAATAGGTGTTATACTGGATTCAGGAAACAAGCCAAAATGGATAGGGAATAACTGAAGAATGCTGTTGCTCATGCAATTGTTTTGTCAAATAGGTATTGCTGACACAATTGTGCACACATGCACGTACAGAAATGCTCCATCAATGAACTAAACTAAATGTCTTTCCTCACACAAGGGTCCGGAGGGACGTCCAGGGCTGCCTGGTGCTGATGGGATACCGGGTCCTCCAGGCACTTTGCTCATGTTACCCGTAAGATGAGATCATTCCTTCTGTAATGCATTTAAACCACTTGCATCACATTAGCAAGAGTTGTTTGCCAGAGGAATATAATAACATTTTTATTGAGCCTCAGCCTCAATAGCCTATTTTGGCCACATGGTGGAGCTATGATCTAATCTTAATTGTGTCCAGTTTATTTCGAATTTTGTGTGCTAAACATGTTAAAAATATATCTTTAATAGTGATTTGCTTAATGTGTTTGAAATATTTAGTCAGTTATCTTTTTTTCCCCCCTCCCACAGTTCCAATATGGAGGGGACTCTCAGAAGGGACCAGTCGTATCTGCTCAAGAGGCTCAGGCTCAAGCCATTTTACAACAGACCAAAGTAAGATGCCCAAATCCAAACTGTCTTTGGCACTTTGGCAGTTTTAGGGATTTGAACAAACCACTAACCCCAAAATATTGCACTTTAGGGCATACTGTAACTCATCTGGCACCACTTGTGATACTGATATGAATGATACCTCAAATTATGTGGCTTGTTGAGAGTAGATGTCTGTTATTTTATTAACAATCAGACTTATAATAGTTCGCCCTGCAGAAGATAAAATGGGTAGACGAATGCCATAAACTTGCCCTGAAGGATTCAAGCCATATCTAGAGACCAGTTGGGTCTGATCGGATGGAAAGTGTGCAATTAAACCGCTTAATGCACAGGTAGTTCCAAGTCAGTTTAATCACTGTTCTATATTAATGCACTGTTTTCATTGAAGCTCACACACATACACACATACTTCACTAGCAAACAGAGAGCGGCGATCGCACTGCACACACACACAGAAACATTCAGGAGCACAGAAACTTGTCACGTTTATTAATAAATTAACTTCACTACTGAATCGCTACATTATGTTATGCAGCAAGGAGTTAATGTCGCTGTTTTAGAAGTAATTAAACTCACAAGTTCATTGCTAGTAGAGAGATGCTGCACAGACAATTCACACGCACACACCTGTCTCTCTCTCTCGATAGGCTAATTCATTCAAATAAATGATATAATTCAATTGAATAAATTTAACCTTACCGCAATACTTTGTCTGATTTAAAGCAAATAGAATGCTAGATCTAACGAGTGGTAGCTGATGAAAATAACCCTCATTTTAACACTTCCCGTCAAATGTAGCACTGCAAAAATCAATGATTTACGTTGTCAATGCTGGCAAATGACCATGGCTGGCTGTGCATTAAACTATTTTAATGCACTCTGCTTCATGTTGGGTGGTTCTTTGCCTCCATGTCGTGCATTAAAATCGTTTAATGCACAGCTAGCCGTGGATTATTCCTTAAATATAGTTCATGTCTTGTATGCACACCAAAGCTGCATTTGTGTGGTCAAAAATACTTTAAAATAAGTGTTTAAAAAAATAATTGCCAAAGCTGAATTTTCAGCTGAGTCTTCAGTGTTACATGATCCTTCAGAAATCATTCTGATATGCTGATTTGCTGCTCAATAAACATTTATGATTATTATCAATGTTAAAGGAACACGTATACGTATACGTAACGTATACATACTGGGGATTATATTCTCAGAAGGCGAAGCACTGATACTTTTGTGGAGTGATTTACTCGCAGAACCTAAGAAGCACCATTGTTACTTCCGTCAACAAAACCTAGGTAGCTAATAACGAACGTGACTGTTGATCATGGCTGACTTTGAGGAATTGTCAGAGGATTTTTACTTGGTATCAAACCAAAATCCAAAACTATATCGTTTTGAGCCAGAATACACAGACGAGGAGTTACAAACTTTGGAAGCTGATAGACAAGACGCAGAATTACCTCTAGCACCGCTCATTTGTCACTGTGACAGAGTGCGTTCGTGACAATACAATACTAACATTACAGGCACAGGAACAACTGCATTACAGTAGTGACCACCCTATTCATGTAATAGTATCACTAACGTTACATTAGATCTAGCAAATGACACTGTTACAGTCGGCTAGTCTTCTAAAAACATAACGGAACACTTACCGCAGCCACAGGTGATCCACTTTGTCCTGTCTGTACTACCGATGGGATGGCCGTATCCTTCAGCACACGTTTCATGGTCTGTGTGGCAAATTCAAACATTTTTTTTTCTAAATAGTTGTCCTCGATTAAATGTTCTGAGCAAACGTGATGGTACTCGATGATGGCTACAGGTGTGTTTAGATCTACACTCACCTAAAGGATTATTAGGAACACCTGTTCAGTTTCTCATTAATGCAATTATCTAATCAACCAATCACATGGCAGTTGCTTCAATGCATTTAGGGGTGTGGTCCTGGTCAAGACAATCTCCTGAACTCCAAACTGAATGTCAGAATGGGAAAGAAAGGTGATTTAAGCAATTTTGAGCGTGGAATGGTTCTTGGTGACAGACGGGTCTGAGTATTTCACAATCTGCTCAGTTACTGGGATTTTCACGCACAACCATTTCTAGGGTTTACAAAGAATGGTGTAAAAAGGGAAAAACATCCAGTATGCGGCAGTCCTGTGGGCGAAAATGCCTTGTTGATGCTAGAGGTCAGAGGAGAATGGGCCGACTGATTCAAGCTGATAGAAGAGCAACTTTGACTGAAATAACCAGTCGTTACAACCGAGGTATGCAGCAAAGCATTTGTGAAGCCACACCAAGCACAACCTTGAGGTGGATGGGCTACAACAGCAGAAGACCCCACCGGGTACCACTCATCTCTACTGCAAATAGGAAAAAGAGGCTACAATTTGCACAAGCTCACCAAAATTGGACAGTTGAAGACTGGAAAAATGTTGCCTGGTCTGATGAGTCTCGATTTCTGTTGAGACATTCAGATGGTAGAGTCAGAATTTGGCGTAAACAGAACGAGAACATGGATCCATCATGCCTTGTTACCACTGTGCAGGGTGGTGGTGGTGGTGTAATGGTGTGGGGGATGTTTTCTTGGCACACTTTAGGCCCCTTAGTGCCAATTGGGCATCGTTTAAATGCCACGGCCTACCTGAGCATTGTTTCTGACCATGTCCATCCCTTTATGACCACCATGTACCCATTCTCTGATGGCTACTTCCAGCAGGATAATGCACCATGTCACAAAGCTCGAATCATTTCAGATTGGTTTCTTGAACATGACAATGAGTTCACTGTACTAAAATGGCCCCCACAGTCACCAGATCTCAACCCAATAGAGCATCTTTGGGATGTGGTGGAACGGGAGCTTCGTGCCCTGGATGTGCATCCCACAAATCTCCATCAACTGCAAGATGCTATCCTATCAATATGGGCCAGCATTTCTAAAGAATGCTTTCAGCACCTTGTTGAATCAATGCCACGTAGAATTAAGGCAGTTCTGAAGGCGAAAGGGGGTCAAACACAGTATTAGTATGGTGTTCCTAATAATCCTTTAGGTGAGTGTATATCCAGAGCAAGCAGCCATAGATTCATTAGGTCAGCATTTTGGATTGGAATTCTGTGAAATATCATGGTATTCCCTTTTTTCCCCCTGTTTATTGTCGCAATTCTTTACAATACAGTGAACACCCATGATTGTAAACTATCTAGTAATTTCTGACTCTATTACTCCAACTCTGAGTGAACTCTCTGCTCCTCACCGCGGTGCTTCTCTGGTGCTGCGAGCAAATCACTCCGCACTCCGCAGAAGTAGCAGTGCTTCGCCTTCTGAGAATATAGTCCCCAGTATGTATACGTTTATAAGATGGCTGTGTCTCATGTAACCTTGTGATTTGTGCATGATGTAACTATACACATCACAACATGTAAATAGGAAAATGTTGGCGTTATTTTGTCACTTTTTGAGCAGTAGGCTAGCTGGAGCCGTTTATTTCCAGTCTTTGTGCTAAGCTAGGCTAGCGGTGGGTGCGTCAGACAGAGTTATGGGATGCACGGAGATGAAAATGGTATGTATGGACTTATCTAACTCTGAGGGATATGGTGAATAAGCCAAAGTCACAAAAAGTCGGTGTGTTCCTTTAATATTTTTATGGAAACAGCAATGCATTTTTTTCAGGAGTCTTTGATGAATTATTTGAAATTGACTTTTTTGTAACAATTTAAAAGTCTTTACGGTCACTGTTGATGAATTTGCATCAATGCATCCTTGCTAAATAAAATAATGAATTATATATATATATTTGAATGGTATTTGAATTGTTTTTCAAATCTATTTTTAAATATGAAATATCACTGAACTGAACTGACTTCATTAGGTTACAAAATTTTTTTGATAAAAAAAGGTACCAACTCTACAGTGCAGGATGCTTTAGAAACCACATAATGCTCTGGCAACCACACACATTTTCTTCAGAAATTGTACAAATCTAGATGGTGTGTAATGCTGAACAGTGCTACAGTATATTATTACAAATAAGTAGCTGTTTGTAATTTATACTCACCTTAAAGCCAGGTCTGATCATATGTCATATTTTAATTTTGGACAATATAGATAAACAAGTACAAATGCAAATTGCAAATGTAAATTACACAATTTGAAACGTTGTTTTTATTTTTATTTGCTTCTAGCTATCATTGAAGGGTCCTCCAGGTCCATTAGGTCTCACAGGGAGGCCAGGTCCAGTGGTAAGAAATCTTTCTAATTTCTTTACTTTTCAGACTTTTTTTTTTTTTTTTTTTTTTTTTTTTTTTAGCACAGCCTATGCGATCTTCAAATTTTGATTGTTTTGGAGGGGAGTTTTGGGTTCAATCGATACTTTCTGTCTTTGAAAATGTATGTTTGTTCCAGGGTCTTCCAGGTCCCAGTGGACTGAAAGGGGACAGTGGAGAGAATGGGCCTCCGGTTAGGACAGTTCCTTTTATATTACATTCAGTAGCCTTTAAAAACCTTGGACTCACAATCTCCATCTCTCTGTCTGTTTCTTATTCCTCTCACTTAAGGGGCCACGTGGGTTGCCAGGTCCTGCTGGTCTTAATGGGAAACCTGGGAAGAGGGTAAGACTGAACATCTCACACACAGTGTAAAAAAAAAAATCAATGGAAGAGTGATCAGAGTTCAAGTGTGATCCATTTAATTAAACTCATCATGAATACGAATTGGGCGATAACAGTTTCTATATTGATGCGCTGTGTTTTTTGGTTCATGAATATTGCATAAGCAGTGCACAGTGGTGCATAGAATATGATGACGAAGTGGTATTCTGTGTTTCACCTTGCAGGGTCGGTCAGGAGCAGATGGAGGTCGAGGGGCTCATGGAGAGACAGGATCAAAGGTTGTTCACCTTATAGTCCCATTAGGACAGGCCATGCACAATAATAAGGACTATGGCTCTATTCCACCATAAACATCAGCTTCCTCTGCAATTTGAGTTCTTACACATCTGACTTTAACCTATGATAATTAGAACACAAGAGTGCTGCAGTGATGACGTGTATTTGTAAGCCAATCTGGAAATTGGCCTTATCGCTTGGCACAACCATTTTCTATTGGCTTTTGGATTTCTGCAGAAAATAAGCTCAGTGACCAGTGAAGGTTAATGACTCTTACACATTTTATTCATCAAGACAATCTTCACATATGAACACAACTTTTATGAATTTCGAAGCCCAATATACAATAGCCAGAAGGAAAATTAGGCTTTAAACAAACTACACCCTCACCAGCCCTTTAAAGGGGTCATGAATTGAGAAATCAACTTTCCCTTGAGCTTTTGATATATAAAAAGGTCATGGTAATATAAGAATATCCTGTAAGTTTCAGAGCTGAAATCTTCCTTGTTAGTCAAAGAAAAGCTTTTATTGACAGCCTGCCGACGGGCTATCTTAAATAGTGAAATAACATTCCTTTCTTGATGTGCGTTGTTCACTCTCTTGACTTGATATTTGAAGGAAAAATACAATCATGGAAGTTTTGATCATGCTGATTTGCCTGACTCTGCAGTGAGGCTTGTGCGTGTGTTAGTTTATGCACGGTTTGTGGTTATATCCACTGATCGGGCAGGCCAAGTAATAAAAAATAACATTCCAATTAATTGCAGGAGGATGAGAGATAAATTTGTGTTTGTTTGATAGACATTTTGCGAGCCCTGTGAGCGAATCATTCCGGTTGTCGTTTTCCCATGCGCTTTCAAAACAATTCCTCATGTGTATTCACTGGGGAGCCGGAGCTCATTATAATATGCAAAGCTTATCCAATCATAGCAGTGGGCGCTTACTTCCAAGTCTTCAGTGCGGCACGCACAACCTACACCTTCCCCAGCTCCACCTGTATAGATCTGCTACAGGTAATTCATGTATGCTATTTCATACAGCAACAGCATGTTACTTGCTCACAGCAGCATGTGTATGTATTATGCTCTGCAGCAGCAGCTAGCAGATGTATTCTGACAAGACCAAATATATCAACATTGTCATACTCATTACCATGCTAAACACTACAAGATTTGTCACAACAGAACTACATTTCATAAAAACATGTTGCTCCTCATTATTTTGAACTGAAGAAACTGTCACCCGCTCTGAGATGTTGTAACAAGGTCTCAGGCAGATTGGGATCCATATGCAGTTTATTAAAGTGAAACAAGCAGGCGTGTATCGAGAAACCAGGGCGAACAGCAGTATCAGAGGTAAGGCAGAAAACGTGGTCATAACAGGCAAGGATCAGGGCAGGCAGCAAACAGTCAGAATACAGAGTCCAGGCAAACAGCAAACAAAGGGCAGGCAGCAAAGAGTCGATAACGAAAGTCCAAGGCAGAGTTCAAACATAGGAAAATAATCACAGGGGTAAATAACGCTCAGAAATGCAGCCGGGGCAAACAAGACTTTGCAATGAGTGACTGAGCAACCAGGGTCTGTGGGATGTGGATCAGGTGTGCAGTAATCAGTCCGGTTTCAGCAGAGATACATGAAAAGTAGGGGAAATGCAATAAGTGGCATGTAATTCAAGGCGATAAGATACGGTGTCTGGAAATTTTGAACGGACCCACATACCTGGGACTGAGTTTCTTGCATGGTAGATGGAGTCGGAGATCCCGGGTTGACAGCCACACTTACTGTCCCGGTGTGTAGTTCGGATGGGAACGACAGTGACGATCAGCTTGTTCCTTGACTCTGTTTATGGAATGTTGCAGGTGGACATGTGTTTGGTTCCAGAAACCAAAGTCCTTTTTGGCATTAGGTTGGCTACTTGTAGACACTTGGAGTAACAGGTTGAGCCCCACCGTGTGATCTGTCTCTCTCGCCAGGAAATTTGTGGATTGTGGTCCTGTAGCTAGGTGAAAACCAAGGATGATGGGATTATGTGGAGAATGAATGACGTAGAAACGGATGAGTTCAGTGTGTAGAATGCCCATTTGCAGATTCAGATCAGTGGTGATGTATTGTACATGACCCTTCCCTAGAGGGCGCCCATCTAACGCCGCCACTGCCAGGTGAGAGTTGCAAGGGGTTAGTGGTATATTATGTTGTTGTGCTAATGCTTCATCAATAAAATTGCCTGCTGCCCCAGAGTCTATTAGTGCTTTAGAATGGATTGTTTTAGACTGACAGGTTAACGTGACTGGTAAATCAAAACAGCTGTTGTTGGAAATGGCCGAAATCAGCAAACTCACCCTATGGGACTGTGTATGCGGAGGTCATGTCGGGCACACCATTCTCAGATGTCCGGCTTGACCACAGTAGAGACAGCGATGATTCTTGACATGGCGTTCCCATTCCTCGGGAGAGAGGCGAGTTTGTCCGACTTGCATGGGGTCATCGCTCTCATTGGCTGGATTACTGAACTGAAGGTTATTTGTGATTCGATGTGGTCTCCAGGATCGAATCAGATTATCGATGCGGATAGCCAGATCAATGAATTGTTCCAAGGTTTTGTCTTCATTTTGACAGGCCAGTTCAGACTGCAACTCGACATTTAATCCTTGATGGAACAGTACTTTTAAGGTGTCCTCTACCCATACTGTTTGTGCAGCGAGAGTGCAAAATGTCAGGGCAAATTCAGCGGCTGTATCCTTTCTCTGTCGAAGCACTGGTAGCTGTTCCCCAGTGTTCCTTCCTCCTTCGGCATGTTCAAATACCATGCGTAGTCACTGGATGAAGTTGATGTAGGTGATTTTGTTCTGGTTCTTGGCTGTCCCAGACCACCGTAGCCCATTCGAGCACCTTACCTGTGAGCAGTGAACACACCAAAGAAATCTTGCCATTATCTGTTGAGTACAAAGCGGGTTGTTGAGCCAGGAAGATAGAGCATTGCATTAGAAAGCCCTTACACTTGGTTGGGGTGCCGTCAAACTTTTCTGGAAACGCTAAACGAGCGTTACTTGTCAGCGTACTAGAAGGTGTTGGCATAGAAACCTGACTTGGTTGGGGCATTGGACGCGGGTGTGGGTTGATGGAGGCTTCGTACCGCTTTTACTAGCTCCTCAGTCAAGCTAGTAAAGTCCTTACTACAGTCCTTAGTATGGTGGTCAGTCGACTGAGTTGTTGATGCGCTAGTAGTTGAGTCACCTGGGCTGAGAGTTCATTGGAGAAGTCCATGAAAACCGCTGGATTCTGGACTCAGATTGGGATGCATGTGCAGTTTATTAAAGTAAAACAGTCTCAGTGTACAAACAGGCATGTGTTGAGAAACCAGGGTGAACAGCAGTATCAGAGGCAAGGCAGAAAACATGGTCATAACAGGCAAGGATCAGGGCAGGCAGCAAACAGTCAGAATACAGAGTCCAGGCAAACAGCAAACAAAGGGCAGGCAGCAAAGAGTCGATAAGTCAAGGCAGAGTTCAAACACAGGCAAGGTAATCACAGGGGTAAATAACGCTCAGAAATGCAGCCGGGGCAAACAAGACTTCGCAATGAGTGACTGAGCAACCAGGGTATAAATAGTCAGTGGGATGTGGATCAGGTGTGCAATAATCAGTCTCAGAATGTGGGTGCTTGGGAATTGAAGTCCGAATGAATCATTAGTACTCTGGAGAGTGAGACCTCTGGTGACCGGAATATTGACCGGCGTTTGTGACAGATGTGATATCAGTGTTTGATTTGTGAACAAGCTAATTTTTTTTCAGTGAACCTGCTAAATTGGTTCGCAAATCACACTAAACGATTAATTTGTGAATTGAATCTGTTCTTGAGTCAACAACTCTCTGATTCAATGGTTCTGTCACAACGAGTATCAGTTAACAATTCACTGAATTCACAAATCTCACAAAATGAGCCAAGAACAGGAGATCCTTGGAGCTTGAGTGCATGTGTGACTGATGATACAAAAGGCTAATTACTAAGTAAGTTACCCCCCCCCCCAATTACTAAGTAAGTTCACCCCCCCAACACACACACGTATTTTGAGCAGGAGGATAGAGAATGTAAAATTGCTAAATAAATAAACATTCATCAATCAGTACTTTTACTTTTAATACTTGCGTATATATTTAAAATCAAGTACTTTTACTAAAGTAAAATTGAAAAGGAACCCTTTTACTTGAATAATACTTTAATAGGTTATTTGTACTTTTATTTAATTATTTGATTTCTGTACTTTGTCTACAACTGGTATTTTATGTTGTAGTAATAAAACGAAAATGAGCTTGTGTTAACCGTAAACCTTATTTCAGGAATTTAACCAAAAACCCATTAAAAAAAACCCATTGATTTTAGGAGAATGGAACCACAAGTGCAAAAATGCTAATTTACTGGTTTTAGGACTCGTCCCCCCAGCACTCGATATTTTGGTGAGTTTGCATGGGTAACCACCACAAATGTCCAGTTTTTTTGTTTGGTTAGTTTATGTGTGTATGCATGTGCTCAAATTGTAGATTCAGCTGTCAGCGCTAAATGGGAACACCGGAAACTTTAATTTGACCCTAATAGTTTTGGCCATTGATGGAACCATTTGCTATTGAGGGCTGTGTTTTATTGTGTGCTCTGACAATAGCAAGCATTCAGCCCTGTCCAGCTGCAAGACCCGTCAGTAAATAAATCACGCAGAGCTATTTAGCACAACAGCAGTTTGTTTGATGAGGAAGTGCAAGGTACTCCCGCAGCTCTCTGAATCCCAGCACCGGATGCGGGCTGAGAATCGCAGCAGATGGGAAGGTTCCTCTGAGGCAGCCTGTCAAACCCTGCCACATGCCACACACACCTCTGGCCCATAGTCACTGCTTGCGTCTGTGCATTTGTGTGTTTGAAGCAAAGCACATGACTTTGTGAAAGGACATGTTCTGTTTAGTTAATGAAGTGTGCTGGTGGACGTGTGTGTTTGAAACGGCTGTTTTGTCGATCTTTCTTATGGATCTCTGTCTTTTTTGCAGGGTGACAGGGGCTTTGATGGACTACCTGGTCTTCCAGGGAACAAAGGACACAGAGTGCGTAGAGAACACCTAATTGCTTAATCAAATCACACAGTCTGTTTACTGCTCAGTCAAGAGTGGCTCTTAGATGTGTCTAAACGCTCCGCTTCACTTTTAATAGATCCTCAGATCCATTTTAGACTTAATTTTGTGTGCAATAACTCAAATGTGACTCTCTTGTGAACAATCCTCAGGGAGACAGGGGGAAACCTGGACCCCAAGGTCCACCTGGAGAGCCCGGTCATAAGGTAATGCAGATTCGCCTTTTTTCTATCCTGTTTTTCAGAGCTTTGTTCAACCCCCTTAATGAGTCTTTTATCAGTTTGCTAATAATCTGTTTAAAGATCGCCTGCACTGCCCCAGGTGTGTACTCACAAATCGCATGAAAGAGACAAGCTGTGCACTGTGTGGGATGTTCTCATTATGCAAAGTTGAAAAATGTATGCAGCAGCGATTCACATTGATCACAGCTTTCAAGAATGGGAATATTTTTGCATACATAACCCTTCTGACATCCTTCCTCAAAGACTTAAGGCTGAATCTCACGTATTTTTTTCTACCACAATAAAGATGATTATATTGCCAAACTTCCTTTTACAGGGTTCGGATGGGCCTGTTGGACCGAGAGGGCAACCAGGAGAACCTGTGAGTGATGCAACTCAACCCACAGATAGATACACATGCACACGGGCACATAAATACATGTACGTCTCTAACATCCAAAGGGCAGCCCCGTGTCCCTGCTTGGCACAGCCTGATTAACGGTGGCTAAAGCACCATTTAAATCTCGGCAGGTGAGCTGTGATCCACTGGGGCGGCGGTTGTTTAAATGGATCACCCAGAGCAGTAAGGGACTTGAGCACTATTACAGCTCAGTACCTGCCGAGAGAGCGAGAGATGCTGTGGAGATAAATGCAGGGATGGAGATAGATGAGCTGGGAGATTGGTGAAGGGAAGAGATGAAATCCTGGCCTGCATGATTATATTTCCATATCAATCACTTCCCTGGAGATCACAGATGTGGCTCTGGAACAGGTGGCTTGGCCGGCGTACAAAGACCAAGACTGACAAAAACAAAACACAAACGCTAGCCATGCATACTCACATAGGCATGCACATACTAGAGGCAAGAGGATCTATACAGGCATATATACACATACACATCAGCACAAACTTATATAGATCCCTTGTGTATAAACCAATACTAATCTGTAGTGATATACTGTTCGATCATTACCTCACTTGACCTTGGTGATGCTAATGGGAGTTACTGATGAGTTTCTGATTGTTTTTCTTTACAGGGGCTAAGAGGACTTGTGGGGCCAAGAGGGCCACCTGGTCCACCTGGGCAGCAGGTAGGGCAATTGCCATCCATCAGAGTTACATAATGGCTAGTTTGCATGCACAACATGGATAGAGGTGCTCTGGTATTATTAAGATTGTGAAATATAACCTTGTGTTTTACTTTTAGGGAATTCAAGGCGTCGATGGTGTTCAAGGGGCAAAGGGCAACTTGGTGGGTCTGCTATGAAGTTTTCTATTCATGTATTACACAATGTCTGCAGACAAATAAATTCCAGAAAAGAGCAGTTGGAGGTTTTAATGTGGTTGTTCGAAACAACATGTCAGATGTTGTTAGATAAAACCATTGAGAAGTAACCCGTAGAGGATCTGTTGCACTGGCAGACAGGGTAACAGAGCCCTTAAGAACTGTAGAGCAAAGTTACCTCAAGCCTTCATCTATTCAACTGACATATACTGTCTTCAAGTCATGTTGGAATGATAGAATTTGCTAGATGATTGCACTTGATTGGCACCCCAATGGTTTAATTAGCATTTGGAAGATAGGATTTAATTTGAGCCCTGACTTTCAGAGTTGGGGCGTGTCAATTAAATAATCATAAGAGAAGCTAATTGATATTGGTTACAAACTGGGGTAATCCACAGCATGCCACGATTACCATTCATAGAGCTCAAGTTATTCCTTTACATTTTCATTGTGAAGGTTGAATGTACATTTTAGTTTGTGTGCACTTTGTGTACTGTTGATTAAAATCAGCTATAAAGCCTGGCAGAAAATACTACTCATTTAGCCAGTTTATGAGGCGACAGCTTTGCATAACAAAACTATATTTCCCATAGTTCTCTGTGGCAGGCAGAGAGTGATAAAGCACATAGTTAAAGCACCAATAATGCACATACTTTGCCCTTGATTTTGAGGTACTAGCTCTACAAATCAGAAAGTGAAGAAGAGAGAATGTCCATGAAATTACCCACCTTGTCAATATTAACCATAATAATCATAATTAGTTTTGCAAACTATGTAGGTAACTTCCCAGGAGGACTTGAAGGCATTGACTATCATGGTCCCACTTTATATTAAGTGCCCTTACTATGTACTAACATTGAACTTATTGTGTCCATACATGTTTTTACATTGTACTTCTACTTAAATCCTGCATGTAATTACAGCTGTAATTAATTTCTGTAACTACATCTATAATTACACAATACCTTAACCCACCCTTACACCTACCAAACCTGTCCCTAACCTTACCCATATCCCACCTCAATAGCAGAAAATGTTTTGCAGTACAATATGAACACAATAAGTACATTGTACTTATTTTTTGATGTAAGTACATAGTAGATAAGGACAATTGATATAAAGTGGGACCAAAGTCCTAAACTAACAGCTTTACAAACTAATGATTATCATCTTGCAAAATAATGGCTCACATTTTTTCCCCATTTCGCAGGGACCCCCTGGAGAACCTGGACCTTCAGGTCAACAAGGAAACCCAGGCATACAGGTATACATCCATCTTCACTCCAGTGCTGCCTAATGAAGCCATGCCAGCAATGCAAATATGCACTGCTAGAACAAAACCCACACTTTTATGTTTGAATAAAGAGTTATGTTCTTCTTTTTCAGGGCTTTCCTGGTCCACAGGGGCCTATAGGTCTGCCAGGAGAGAAGGTAAACTCCACAAGACTTGCTTTTTTTTCCAGTATTAATGCACACACATTTGACCCTTTAGTAGAAAAGCATTTGAAAAGCATTGAGTGGGGATGAGTGGGCATCTTAGTATGTGTGCTTTTATTCAGATTTCCATATGAAGCTAGACAGATAATCAATAGTGAAACTTTGCATACACATGCACACATACAGTACATCTTCTCTCAAATGTGCCTAGGCACATTATGGATATTGATTGCAGTTAACAAGCTAGGCATGCTGAGTATAAAGGAGGTTTTGGTTTGTGGTTTGGATCAGAGGATTCAATATTGAGCGTGTGTGTGTGTGTGTTATTTATTTTTATTTATTTATTTTCAAATAGGGCCCTGAGGGGAAACCTGGAATGCAGGGCCTTCCTGGGATTGATGGTCCTCCAGTAAGTACTGTTCTCCAAAATCATCACAGGACTGAATTTTATTTTATAATAAAAAAAATAATATTCCAACCAGCCAGCAGGGGGCACTATGGTGCATATGGACATGTACACTGGCAAATTTCATCCGCTACCACAAACATTCCTAGTAAATCTTCACAGCATAATTTTCATGCACAGAATGCTGAAAAAGCGATGATGCAGAGTCCTTAGTCCAGGCCTGGCCTTTTGTGTTGGCTCATTAGCTCTGTCGCAGAAACAGGATGTCCCCTAATCAGCCCGCTGTCATGCTAACACCTGGTTATCCTGTTCAAATCACAGGGCCATCCTGGAAGAGAGGGACCCCCTGGGGAGAAAGGACACCAGGTGGGTTACAATCACACACACACACACTGCTGCTCCACTGACCTGAATAAGCAGTGACAATTTGAAGAGGAAATGGAGAGAGGCAACAGTCTAAATGCAGCACATCACAGAAAAGCGCTGCCCTGTTCACTGTCCCCTCTGTCTGAAGCCTTTTGTTACAGGCGCTCCAGCTGCAGTCGCTAAATTATCACCGGTCACAAAGCATAACTGGGTGCTTTTATGCGTGCACTATCGCAGTAATTGCACACTTGAATCAAGCCATCGGCATTGTGGGGTCATTGTTTCGTTTTCACCACGAACCCTCACACTACGTCTGCAGCACTGAGTATTCATTCTAACGTATTTTTGTCGACACACATGGACCGCTATAGTTCAATCATAGATTAATGACAGGGTATTGTCAGTGTTTTCCCCTTCACTGCCTGAACATTAAACAGGCGTTTTCTCATCTTCTATTCAGGGTTTATCAGGAGCACAAGGGCCGGTTGGATATCCCGGACCCCGTGGAGTGAAGGTGAGCAGTTTTGAGATTGCAGCTTGTTCAGTTAGCTCCAAAGACACTCAAAGACATTTGGTCGAGGATGGCAGACTTTTGATTGACAGTCCGACTTTGGGTGAATGGCAGACGACTGGCTCAGGTAGATCAGTTTAATTCTCTCCGGAAAAACCTTGACAGTGCGAAGCACTCATGATGGACAGTCGAAAACGCAACAAGGAGGAAAAGGAAACCTGTCTGGGCTTGTTTGTGTGGAAGTGTGTGTGATGCATTCAGCATGTGGTCAAAGAATAAAAAACGGATTTATCCTGCTAGCACATAAATCTACTCTGATGGTGTCATCCAGATTATTATTGTCTTGTGTCTACGTTCTGTCACAATGGTATTTATATTTGTAGCTGTATGTCTTACCTCCAGCATTTTGCAAGCTGTGACTTTTATTACTTTAAACAGTCAGTGCTGGTATACTCATGTCAAGACATCAGATTTTTTTCTTTCAGGTGAACGTTCCCTAACTGAGGTTTGGAGATTGTGCAGAGATCCCTATGGCACACGCTGATACATTTTGTCCTTTTTCTAACAGGGCGCAGATGGGGTGAGGGGACTGAAGGGTAGCAAGGGGGAGAAGGTGAGAGAAAAACAAATCTCCTTGTTTTCTCATAACAAAGACAAGGGAAAAGAAGACAATAAGTTCAGTTATCAGTGTGAAGATAAGGCACAGTGTTTACTGATAGTGGCCTCAGTTGATGCATGATTTTCTCTGCCGCTTCTTGAGTCTTCTATATGTTTTTACCTATATGTTGTGGAGCAATTTGAAGGTGGTTCTGTCTAATTGAATTCCTTTTGTCTGTTACAGGGTGAAGATGGTTTCCCAGGGGCCAAGGGAGAAATGGGCATTAAAGGAGACAAAGTGAGTTTTTCCTTTCAGCCTGAATAGGCTGTAAATAATGCTGCTTGCTTAGACAAACATCATTATTATTATTGATCATAATTTTTCAGCCAACCCTCCTCCCCCCTAGACTAGTATTAAACTACAATGTGTAAGTTGTCCCACATGTTTCTGCTACAGGCACAAATTACACTTCATTCCATTTGTGCTTGTTAAGTAGAGGTATTTTGTTCATTTTTAAAGCATTACAATTTATTCCAAAAACAGGCAAAAACCCATCCCAAGCTATATCTAGGGATAGAATACCATTGGCCTTGTTTACACCTGGTATGTGTTTTGCTTGATCAGATCACAAGTGGACGACGCTAAATACAGGTGTAAAAGAGGTCTAAAACATTTTGAGCATGTCCACTTTTGACCACTTCAAGATGTAGTTGAAAATGCATTCGATCGGATTTCTTTCGTAGTGTAGACACTCATGTGGTCGAGTATGTTCGAACAGCCACAAAAGACGCCTACTCTCCACCTACTGACCTAGCGCTTAAACATTATGGGAAGCATGCTAGCCAGGCGGGATTTAAACTTTGGCTGGAGACATACCAAGCACAATGTTCTCTCACCAATCCTGATTTCTAACATGCACTCACAGTGTTTGGCATGATCTTGTGGCTATCAGAAACGAAAGCTAATGTTTTTTCCGGTCACATTCATATGTAAATTGCGTCAGCTTATATCATCCATTAGATTGAAAGATCTGAAAAACAGCCCATACATTTACCCACCCATAGACCCTCCCCTCGAAGAAATCAGAAGTGGACAAAAGAGATGGGATGTTAAACGGTAATGTGTCTTCCTCTTCTACTTGTGATCCAATCGACCAAAATGCATCTTAATACCAGGTGTAAACAGGGCCATAGACACAAGTGGATTATATTAACTTGGGCCAAAAAGCTAACACCTTTTAACCACTCCAAACAGCATAACCGCACAGCAACCTTACCAACACTCAGAACACCTTAGCAAATGCATCTCAACCTTTTTTGACCACTCACAGTGTGTTCAGATAATGTAAAAAAATGTACTCTTATATATGGCATGATGTAGATTTTATTTGTAGATGTAATAGTAACTTGTGTGTATGCATGCTTAGGGTGATAATGGGGCTACTGGAAATCGTGGCGAAGACGGACCAGAGGGGCCGAAGGGTCAGTCAGGACCCCTGGGAGAGCCTGGATCTGCAGGCATTGCTGGAGAAAAGGTAATTGCTGCTTCTATACCAACAGTCTATTGGGACTTGTTTATATTCTGATTATTTAGTTTTCTTTAATTTTCTGACTCCTCGTTCCATGTGCAGGGCAAACTTGGAGTTCCAGGGTTGCCTGGATATCCCGGCAGGCAGGGGTCCAAGGTAAAGCATCATCATCATTGAAATTAAAATAGCCTGATTTTTACACTGAATTCTGAAAGCCGCAGGTCTCAGTTAGGGTATATTAATATTTCCATATTACATTTTTACTGAGGATGATTAATGGCCATTTAGAAGCTGTTTTATTAATAGCTTATCTGAAGCTACAATTATTATTTGGCTTATTTATGGTAATTGGACTTCAGAGGTTAATTTGTGGTTAATTAAATGTAGAGGTTGATTAATGAATGGAATGTGGTAATTGATTAACCTTCGCATTGGTCCACAGGGATCAGTGGGCTTTCCTGGAACAGCTGGGCTGGAAGGAGAGAAAGGAAAGAGGGTGAGAGGCCAGTGCCATTGTACATTGTCCGAGGGATTACACACACCCTGCTGCATTGTGTGTGCGCTCATTTTTCATAAACCTTTTTTTTTTTTACAGGGACCTGCTGGACAGGCCGGTGCCGATGGTGAAAGAGGTCCAAATGTAAGTCTTTAGCATGCTAATGTGACACCTCAGCACACGCAGGGATTAATGAGAAAACAGACAATAATAATTGACTGAACAATCATTTTAATCATTCATTCTTTATAAGCATATTTGCATGTTTGATTCCTATTGTTTGCAGGGTGCACGTGGGGGAAGAGGAGCACGAGGTCCAACAGGGAAGCCAGGAGCCAAGGTAAGAAGTCCATACTCATGCAGATAATGATCCTATAGAAGCCCTTTTAAATAGATGGTACTGTAAATGTTAAATTCATGTGACGTCCCATTCTTTGTCTTATGCTCAGGGCTCTGCTGGTCATGACGGCCCACAAGGTGCCACAGGAGAGAGAGTATGTTATCTATTACAATTCTCTTCATATTACACGGTCAATCTACCAGACTACTGTGAAATTTCACATTTCTTTTCATTGCCGGAGATAAATGAATACCAGTGCTTTTTCTGCTCTGCTTTAGGGCCCTCAAGGACCACAAGGACGCAATGGAGAGGCCGGGCCAAAGGGACCAAATGTAAGTGACCAATAAAGAAATAAAATTCTTTGAGAGAATTAAAGAATTTCTCTTATGTTTTTTATTCTTTGTTTTCAGGGCCCTGCGGGAAAGGACGGGTTGCCAGGTCACCCAGGCCAACGGGGGGAGCCAGTGAGTCAGTTCATATTTTAAAAAGAATAATTTTTCAAGGAAGGTAACCATGGTCATGTCCCAAATGGTGCTTTTGATGTGACTTGTGAGCACCGTTCTAAATCCCTAAATGAAACATAAGACACTTTATGGTCTTGTGGACTTAGAAAAAACCCATAAGAGCCATTATGTGCCCTTAATGCTGAGCTAGTGCAGACTGCACAGTAAACTACAGTCTATGCAGCATCACATCACACAGCATTTGGGAGAGGGGCTGTTTAACCTTACATTTCTAAATGAATTCCCATAAGTAGATACACTGATTAGTAATTAGTTATTTTATAAATAGTAGGAAAAGCAATGTAGTGGGCTAAAATTAGCTGGTTTTGCTTCTGAAATTGTTTTTTTTTTCTTTTTTGAATGTTCACATTAAAATTTTTCATACAGGGATTTCAAGGAAAGACAGGTCCCCCCGGGCCTGCTGGAGTGGTTGGACCACAGGTGAGTTGATCATACAGGATTGGTCTTTGTTTAGTTCATTTATGAATGTTTGATGTGATCCGATACAGTTGTCTCACTTATCTCTTATTCCAGGGAAAAACTGGGGAGACTGGCCCCACTGGTGACAGGGGACACCCAGGTGCCCCAGGACCCCCTGGAGAGCAAGGTCTGCCTGGAGCTGCAGGCAAAGAGGGAACCAAGGTTAGATATAAGCATTAGAATCATCATAACAGACCAAACACATTCATCTAGTTATAAGTTACATTTCTCATTACACTCCATATGTTTCTGCTCATTCAATATGAGTAGAGCTCCCAGCATGACTCAGTGCCTATAAAGAGTGATGGATGACTCCTAATGAGTGAGAGAGTTGTGGAAACAGAGATCCATCTTTCTGTGTTCTCTGGTCTCCAGGGAGATCCAGGCCCCGCAGGGCTGCCCGGGAAGAGTGGTCCTGCTGGTCGTCGTGGATTCAGAGGAGAAAGAGGCTTACCTGGCACTCCGGTAACTTATCTCAACGTATCAGAGAATCTTCTCATAAGCCCTGCTGTGATGGCTGCTGCCTTTACATAACTGACAACTGTTCCAATATGAAAGCAGGCTTTGTAATGTGTGAATTCTCAGCCATTTCTTACATTTATGGTTTATTAGGGTACTGCTGGTCTGAAGGGTGGAGAGGGCCCCCCTGGTGTTGCAGGACCAATTGTAAGTGATTATTCATTTTCTCTGTATTTTCCACAATATAGTTCACCTAACTAAAATGTTGCATTTCTCTGTCTGCACAGGGTGCCACAGGAGAGAGAGGACCCTCTGGATCTGCAGGTGCCATTGGTCAGCCTGGTCGTACAGGAGGTGTCGGCCCCGCTGGGCCAATGGGAGAGAAGGGCGAACCGGTGAGAGTCGACAGGATATTGTACTCTGTGAAATGAGAAGATTTACTGCTAACCTCAAGAGTAATTACCAATTACCTCTGTTCCTCTTCAGGGTGAGAAAGGTCCGATTGGCCCTGCTGGGCGAGATGGAGAACAAGGGCCTGTGGGATTACCTGGTCCTGCAGGGTCACCTGGTCCACCTGGAGATGATGGAGATAAGGTATAGCTTTAAATAGATTTTCAGCAGTTGCACATTTTGATGCTGGTTGTTATTTATGGGCATGAGTATGTTTTTTAGGGGGAGACAGGAGGACCAGGGCAGAAAGGCAGCAAAGGAGACAAAGGAGAGGGGGCGAGTATCTATCTCTATCTTGTCGTAAGCCCTGAATATTACATGAGCTTTTTAGAGGTATGTAACTGTATCTCTGTATCTTATCTCATAGGGTCCTCCAGGGCCGCCCGGGAGCCAAGGACCTGCTGGACAGCCAGGTTCACCAGTATGTATAAGTGTGGTGTGTGTGACCCAATGTGTTGGAGATTGTTTGGAATTCTGTGTGTTCACAGTCCAGCACTGATGTCTCTTTCAGGGTCTGGATGGAGAGCCAGGGCCCCGAGGACAGCAAGGAATGTATGGCCCAAAAGGAGATGAAGGTCCACGTGGTTTTAAAGGGGCGACTGGACCAACAGGGTTGCAGGTAAATGATATGCCACATACATTTGTCTTTTCAGACCTTCTGTCCGCACTGTGACTTTTAAGGTTAAACAAAACAAAACAAGCAATGTCACAGTTGGGTCTATGAAAAAACAATAACAGAAGGTTGTTTGATTTGCTGGGTATTTTTGTAACTAGACTACCATTTCAAACCTGCATCCCTTGTTGTTGTTGTTGTTGCATGTCATATTGAGCATTCTATCAGTTACAGATGTCCTTATCTATTGATTGTGTGCACTGTGTTTGCAAAATCTTAGTTCATCTTCATCCAGATGGGACATAGTTTTCACACTTCGTTGAGGGGGTTAATCCGCCTTAATTCTGAAACCGTATGGCTCTTAATTTAAATCTGTTTATTTAGGGAATGCCAGGACCTCCTGGAGAGAAGGGAGAGAGTGGCCATGTTGGATCTTTGGTAAGATTTGCATATCACAAATCCTTATATGAATACTTTGACACTAGAATATTTTTTTTTCTTCTTAATATCAATAAATGCTACACAATGCATGCAGGAGGTAATTAAAATCCGCAGGAGGCAGAAAAAATTACCTCCTAGACAAAATTTAAGAATTGCTTACCTATCGGCTAATGAGTTGGAATCTGAATAGAATTAGCCATACCCCACAGGAAGCTGAACTGATTGTAGTCTGTGTTGAAGTCTTCTTCCAGCCTAGTCCATAAAATGGTTAAATATAAAGAAGAACATTTGTTTGTCTGTCTATAAGTCCTATTAAAAGCAAACTGTAAGACTTTTTGTAAGACACTTCTGGTTCATTTTAATTTATATTGTTTTGCAATTAATTTGAATTCTACTTCTAGCTCAAATTGCAGATCTGCATCTTATGTGCTGCCTTAGTTCAAATTCAGAAACTGAAATATATAAATTGAATTTCAAAAACATTCTCCAAATGAAAGGAGGATTCTAAAGGAAACAAATCCCTTCACTCAAAGTACTAAACTTCTGCAAGCAAGTTGTCCCAAACTTGAATGATACCTCACAAAATAATGCTTGTCAAAGACACTGTGCTGTTACTATACTAGGCTAACTTTCTTTTTTTTTGCAAGCAATTTTGCATTTAAAAGACACCCAATCACAGCCCTGATGTCTAAGCTAAAGCAAGGCAAAATTTGGGCTGTCAGTGAAAAATGTAATAGATGTCTCTATTACTCCAGGCTCTATTACTCTCGTATTCAGGGGTTAAAGTGGGCCGGAACTGTCCAGAACTGCATTCCAGCACCTCAGATAAATTAATAAATAAATAGATCCAGCAGTCACAGCGCGAGAGCAGCTGGACCGTCTCACGCACAGCACTTACAAACCTGTATGTCTCTTTCGCCACTCTATTGAAGTGATAACAAGCAGCAGGCAGTCGTTTTATCCATTTGAATACAAGCGCAACATCATGTGTACAGTAAAGTCTCTGTGGCGAAACTAGCTGAACCAGACTGAATAGCTCCGACCATGTAAACAGAAGTGTTTACCTGGAGAGGTAAACTATTGTCTGCCTACACAACTGTAATCATGGCCATAGCCAGCTATGAGGTCACCCAGGATACGGACCTCTGTATTTTTCAGAGGTGTATATAATAAATGTTGTGAAATAATTTACAAATAGAGTAACACTTTAGTGCTGCGAGGATATCTTATCTTCTCATCTGAGCTGTCTGCGGTGTCACCGCTCGTCAATGTCAAAATATTTGAGATGACCAATCAAATGAAAGTAGGTGGGCTTTATGTTCACAGAAGCTGCTGAGCACGAATTCGCATTTCGCAACGCGAGTCACACAGCGCTTCAGTAAACGGTGTGAGATGTAAGTAGCTAAACTAAACATTTCATATTTGACAGCTGTTTTAGTATAGAAATGTTAAACAACCGACAAAAATAATCAGGCAAACTAATACAATTTTGAATTAAAAAAGGACATTAACGAAGCCGATCTTCATCAGATTAGGCATAAGATAATGAATGTTTGTTTGCATATTGTGAATTAATTTATTAAACGTATTTACCTAGCGTTCCTGGCTTTCAGTGAATTAACTTGTCTAAGAAAATGCTTATTAAAATATAGGCTAAATATCAGTTAACCCTATATTTACTTCACTGACACAGGCGAAAATGAAAAGACTATCAATCAGAGCTCAGCTTTAGGAGGGGAAGAGACAGGGCAAGAGAAGGAGACTGAGAGAAAAAGAAAGAGTGATGGAAATGAGTAGAGAGTGGTAGAAATGAGAGAATGATGTAATGAGGAGAGAGCAGGTATGACAGATAATCTACTGCCCACTAACATGGTTTTAAAAACGATTTATTATTCTTTTTTTTTAGCCTTCAGTTCAAACATCTTAAAATGCACATATGTAGATCAGAGAAATAAAAATTTTCTTAGTGGATCATGCCCCCCAGGGCCCTACGTGTTCTTAATCCGGGCCTGGTTTTAGTGGAGTTAAAATGACAAATCAAGTCACAGTACCAGTCAATATGGGAGCTATATGTGAGAATAGCCACAATATTTGGACCATCATACATTGTTGTTTTGTTGTTGTTATTGTGTTTTATGATACAGCAAAACTTTTGATTGCGCAGATTGACTGCGTTTTGACATTGACTCTGCAATAGGTCTATCTAGGTTGTGAATTATTTCTGTTGTAGTTGTGTCTTCAGCCATTTTGGTGTGCTACATTTTAATCAGTTTTGGACTTCCCATTTTTATGTTTGAATTTACATTATGAAAAACAAGTTTGTGTCCCATATTGTGGTGCTCAGCAATTTTAACATAGTATCATCATCATATTAGTGTAGATAGACAAAAAAAACAAACACAAAAAAAAAACATTAAAATATCAAGTAAATAAGTATTGTGATACTTACTGTGATACCACAGTGACACTCTTATCCCAAAAAGTATTGCCATACCACGATACTCAATATGTTGTCCCACAGTGATTTATTTTTCCCTGTTGCACCTACACAAAATTTGAGGGTTCCCTCACCTGCCAAATTCCACTTTAACCACTGCTCGTATTCATAGCCGGACTAAATCAGGTCTTTAGTTAACCGGGAACACTGGGAAGTCAGTGCTTCCCAAACTTGTTTCAGGGGTCCAACAAATTCAACATTTGAATATCTGCTTTGTCTGCTACATCCTGCTGATGACCTGAATCAGGTGATTGATCCAGGATCAGGTTTGGGAACCACTTTTCTAAGCAATCACGTTTTCACCTGGCACATGAGAAAATGGATGATCCCTTAAAAAATCCCTTAGGTCTAGGGAGCAATATTTCATAAAGATATTTACCAATTGGAAATGGCCTGTAACCACCCATAACACCCTAGAATCATGGCAGGCAAGCACAATTCACATTTACATATTTACTTACATAAACATGAAATGTAAAAACATAATTTTTTCATGAAGAAATAAACATTCACTCAAGTATCACACTAGTCAGTACATCGTTCCAAACCTGCTCAGCATTTCTCTAAACAGGACTGTGTGTGTGTGTGTAGGATGGGAGTCAGTAGAGATCTATAATACAGTGAGAGATAAGGAAACCGTTAGAGAAGCCGTTTGAGACTGGAGCATCATTCATCTGTGTGAGTGTATAAGTGTCTGGCCTGTGTGAGCCGAGAGTGACAGAAGAGAGAGAGCAAGGCTGGTTCTGAAGTGGAAGGCAGCATGACAGCTGCTAATCAGATTACTGTGAGCCTGGGCTGTCTAATGAGCACGCTCCTTTGTGACAGTCTTCTCGCGGCTCCATCAACCATGAAGGAATGCAAAACAAGATTCTCAACGGTTCCACACACTTGCACGATTAGATGAAGTGCATCAAAACTGAGCAAAAACAAAGCCACAAGACCTCACTGGGAACGTCTCATCCATGAGTGAATGCCGTGGATCATGGGATTTCCAGGCCCTAATGCATAGCCACTGAATTTCCCGTTTTCTCTGTACGGGTTTGTGTTAAGCCTCTGTGATGGATTCTCGAGTATGGGGTGTTGTATATTTTTGAGACTACACACTAAGCCTTGGTGTTGATCCTCGCTGCAGTCTATCCAGCTGGATGCATCGCGAAGCACTAATATCTCTTGGTGGAGACTGTGTGCGGGGCACTAGCAACGGGTTTTGGCCAGTTTGATTAATGGCTCGTGTTCCGCCCTCTGCAGCACTAAGAGGTATGCCTCAGGAGTTGAAAATTCATGCAGTGTAACCGGAGAATGGAGAAGTAAGATGGTCCTCATTAAAACCCAGACACAGCACACAGAGAGGAAATCAGCCTGCCCGTAATAGCCTGTCACCACCAAGTCAGAGATGTACAAAAAAAACCACCTCTGTGACACAGGTGCTGATTGTAGAAAAAGAGGAGGAGAGAGAGCGAAAGAGAGAGAGTACATGTCTGTGTAGGAAATGCTTTATCTTTCTGCTTCTCATCAGGGCCCTCCAGGACAACACGGCCCACGTGGCCCCCAGGGACCCATAGGTGGAGAGGTAAGTGTCTTTGCGTTTTCTTTCCTGCCTATCAGCCCGCTGTGCTGTAGGGTTCAAGTGCAGGACAGTGTATTAGTGCTGATTAGGGGTTGTTTTGTAGTTAAACATCTCAGTACTGCTGAGACATAATGAGAAATCCGTCCTGTGTATCAGCACTCTGCCGTGCCGTAGATGAAACCCCCTAGGCTGTTATAAGGTCACATATGACACCTCATTGCTCTTTCCTCAGTCTTTCATCCTCCCCATATCTCTTTCTGCCGACCCTCTGCTGATTTTGAGCGTTAAATTATTAACAAGAAGTGGGATATGATCCTTCTGCAAGAGTTATATTTACTTCTCTATGAATGATTAAGGAATATTAGACTATCATCCCTGAGAGAGAGTTATATTTACCTCTATTAATGGCCGCCTTTGAACATCTCCCATAGTTAATAATTGAAAAGTGAGAGAACAGAGACAGACGTGGCAGTGACCCATACGCCAGCACTCTCCCAGAGCTGGAGAAGAGAGGAGATGTGCAATGGGGCTGATTGTGCCCAACATATGAACACGGCACAGGTAGTCAGAATGAGAGATGAAGAAAACGACCAGTATACATGTGCTGGATATCCATTTGGCTTGATGTGTTCATCTCACTTAAAGGCACTCAGTAGAGAGACTCCAGAGACCAGGACAGCTACTTTAGTTTAGACTCATCTGAGACATTCATACTCAGCCACTGCAGCCATAAACGCCTCAGCCAGGAGCAAGCTGAACAATATGGCGTTTTAGCTTAATAAAATGTGATTACAAATACACAGAGACTGTGCTCGGTAGTCTGTAATCTCATCACTGTAATGTCAACAGTCTGCAAGTAGGGGAGGCAGCCTTGCATGCATTATGAATGAAACTAACTCAGTTTTGTTCTGTGTGGCAAGGGTCCTCAGGGCATGCCGGGCGGAGTGGGCCAGCCAGGAGTGGTGGGAGAAAAGGTAGACCTCTCTTACTGTGTATATGTACTAGTGCTTTTCTGATTTATGGGGGAGGTTGTATTTATTTGTTGGAGGGTGCCGCCTCTGTAACTATGTGAACATGTAAGCCTAAGTATGATGGATGGTCGCTTTCTTCTTGCTTTCTTCTCTTTGTTTGTCTCTTTTGCACTCTGTCTAGGGTGAGGATGGAGAAGCAGGGAATCCAGGAAATGTGGGTGAAACTGGACCCCCTGTAAGTAATTTCTTTCTGTTACCTCTTTTTCTCACTAGTCTATCACCCCCCATGTATCACTAACTTTCCTGTTGCTTGTATGTCAAGGGAGAAAAAGGTGATTTGGGTGAGAAGGGTGATACCGGCGCCTCTGGGGCTGCAGGGCCCCCAGGAATCAGAGGCACACCTGGATCAGATGGACCCAAAGGAAACCCAGTGAGTAACTATTCTCATAGTTAAAACTGTCAGAAAGATTTTACTCTGACATAATCCATTTCCCTCAATAGGGTCCCCTTGGATTTCCTGGAGACTCGGGACCCCCTGGAGAGCCAGGTGCTAATGTAAGTGCACCAGCAAACACCTGCATCAATTCAACACATTATGATGGTGATTTCACATGGTGATTTGAATAATTGTTGGTTATAGGGTATTGATGGTGGACCAGGAGCTAAAGGGGACAATGGCGATCCTGGTAAAGCTGTAAGTATAATATTCAAGTACTTTGTGATGTTGATGTAATGATACATTTGTGAAACTAATTAAAATAACAATTCTGTTTTTAACAGGGACCCCAAGGAGCCTCAGGGGAGCCTGGCCCTCCAGGGCCACCTGGAAGGAGGGTGGGTTTGGCCACTGTCAATTGAGTACAGAATGATTTCCATACTGTGTTATCTAATCACTAGTCTCCTTCTAACAGGGACATGTAGGTCCTGAGGGAAAAGAAGGGAAACAGGGAAAAAAGGGGGCAAAGGTAAGTCTTTTATAATAAGCCTTCATCTAAAATCTCATATGTAGCATGTACATGTTTTTACATTGTTATCTTCGTCAGGGTTCTACTGGTGCAGAGGGTCCAATGGGAAAGACAGGGCCTGTCGGACCACAGGGACACCCTGGAAACCCTGGTCCAGAGGGTTTGCGTGGGATTCCAGGCTCTGCTGTGAGTCTAAGCACATCTTTTTTTACAGTACAGCAATCTGCTGTAGATAGCAGATATCTAACCACGTGACTTATTACTGACCTCTCTGACCGCATAATCGATCTTGAACTTATCGTTCTGCCTGGTTCTTCTCCAGGGGGAGCAAGGGTTAAACGGGCCCCCAGGACAAACAGGACCCCCAGGACCTATGGTAGGGTTTCCACCACTTCTTTTCTCTCCCATATCGATCTACAACTGTATCAAACACTGGTCTAAGAAAAGAAGACAAATGATTTTGGGCTTGTAGCAAATTCTGCCTCGCAGTAAAATCACACCCTGTGACTGGCTTTGCTTTATATAGGGGCCAGCTGGATTACCAGGACTGAAAGGAGATCATGGCATTAAAGGAGATAAGGTATGAGAGCATCATAAGCACTTGACAGTGTGAGGTATGAAACCTGACGGCGAACATACATGTTCTCGTTTTTTACGCAAGATGTAAACAATACAGCCTAAGAAGACTGTCTTTAGTTACTTCTATTGCTCTCATTTGTAAGTCGCTTTGGATAAAAGCGTCTGCTAAAGGACTAAATGTAAATGTAAATGTAAGATAGCTGAGAATATAACTGAACAGCTTGAATACTCTCAAATCATTTCCTGGCAATGTGCTCATGCTGAAATATTCTTTGTGTTTGGCATGTGGAAATTGTAATGGCTCGGTGCACAAGTGGTATATTTTAGTTCTGCTGTTCTTTGTGCTGTCTAGGGTCATGGTGGGCTGATTGGTCTTATTGGACCTCCAGGAGAGATGGGAGAGAAAGGAGATCGAGGCCTGCCAGGAAATCAGGGAGTACAAGGCCCTAAAGGAGACGGTGTATGTATACATCTCTGCTACTATAAACAATATAACCTATACAGTATATGTATATACAGGTTTCTGAATTGTCTATGTAGAAATAAAGTAGAGTAGGCAATTGTAACGCACAAAAATTCTCCGTCACAAACAAGCCAATCAGAAACTCGTTGTGCAAATGCTAAGAAACCTGAGAAAGTAGCATTTCAACATTTCCTGAGAAATGTTCGATAAAAACTGATTTTGCAATTTTAACTTGTACAGCCAGTATCTTATAAGTTAAGATGCATTGACATTAATTAATGATGGTCTAAGTGAAAAAAAAAAAAATATATATATATATATATAAATATATATATATTTTGATCTCTTGATAATAGGGTGTTGGTGGTCTCCCTGGCCCTACTGGCCCACCTGGACTCCCTGGGTTGTCTGTGAGTTGCTTTTTCAGATGCATTCCTTTTTCTCACTCCATTTATTCATTATCCCATATTTTTTATATTTATTTGTTCATTTATTTATTTGTGTGTGGAACAGCAACTTCTTTTGAAGGTACCTGTGATGCTTAAATTGATTTGTAGAATCATATTGCTTTTTTTCATTACTGTCGTTTTCTTTCTCACTGGTAGGGTGCAATAGGTGAGAAAGGATCTAAAGGAGACCAGGTTGGTATATATTTTTTCACTGCAATCTTGTTTTTCAGCCGCTCTCTGTTTATATGGTATTTGTTTGTTCTTATGTGAGCTCTTGCTTCTGTTTTGAAACCTGAGTCAGACATTGGCAGTGCTAGAGTTGTATCCTGCTGCTCCAACTTGGATAATCCCTCTGAACAGATCGCCATATGAAGCGCTGAGTTGGCAGTGGCCTTTGAGGAAGGTGCCAAATTTAGGGATGCCTGACTAAATTGTTTCTGTTTCCCCCCCAACCAAGGGAGCCATCGGTGCAAGAGGAGATACAGGACCTGCTGGCCCACCTGGACCACCTGTGAGCCACCATGATTTCTCCTTACTTTTCTGTCTGTGTCTTATATCCCATCTCCTCATGTCTCCCATCACTCTATTTCCCTAGGGCCCACCAGCCACCATGATCGAGCCACTGCCAATCAGAGAGGGACGCAAAAAGCGAAGGAGACACTCAAACCGACATGGAGTCGGAGTCAGGGCAGAGACTGAGGAGGAGGAAGTAGTCCAGCTTAACATGGAGGATTTCCTACAGGCAGATGAGTCTCTGGATGAGCCAGAAGGCATGGAGGAGGTGTTTGCTTCACTCAACTCAATGAAAACGGAGGTGGAGCTCATGAGAAAACCACTCGGGACCTTCGAGAGTCCTGCCCGCACATGCAAGGAGCTGATGTTGTGTCACCCGGAATACAAAGATGGTGAGGAAATCTTCATACATTTCACCATAGTTAATTAATTACTTCCATAGGGAGGAATTCATTAAGAATGCCGGCTTATTGTGCCTGGTTTATTTGCACATGCTGTCTGTTCACTAAACAAATTATGCAAATTAGGTAACATTTCAAAATCTGAGCTGAATGGAATTATCACAGTGCAATCTTGCAGGCCAGTTCTGGTTGAGTGCTTGGTTGTGGAAGACTACCACAATCTGATATCCTTCACTGGGACTGTATACCAAGTGTATAGTGTATAGCAACACTTGCCTACACCATACATCGGGACATATCAAAATAACATTCATGAATATTTTTCATATTGAATAATATATGAATTTCTTTGAATTTCATTCCCATTCATTTACATGTATGCATTTGGCAGATGCTTTTACAGTTTACAGTTTATCAGTTCATGCATTTTGCCAGGAACCAAACTAATGACCTTGGTTTTTCTAGCACCATACTCAGCGAGATACAAGAATGTCTTTATTTTCATTTTGATTCAACTTCAGGAATTGAATTGTAATTTACCACATGCAGTCCCGCTGCTGGCCATCTTGGTGCCCTAAGCATATCTCCTTTGGGGGGGGGCAGCGCGTAATGCTTGTAGGACACCAAGACCTTACATGACCTTAGCAAATAGCACTGATTTATTATGAAATATATAATGATTCTAATTTACATGGAAAAAGCTGTGTTTGTGCTCTTTGTGTGTTAATTTAATTGAAAAATAAAAATACTTGGAATACGTGAAAATGACAGGTGACTGAATGGCCCCCCAATAATGGCTACGGTCAAACTGCAGGTAAATGTGGCCTTTTTTTTTTGCTCATATGTGCCTCATGTGAGATCTGCTTCTTTCATGACAGTGTAAACAGCACAAACCACATGGAATCTGATCTTTTTCATTCTGATTTGGGCCAACATATGTGAAACCCGATACAGGTCAGATATTTTGCAATGTGACCGCAGTCTGAACAGTCATATCGGAAATCATGAGAGCAACATTCGTCACAATTCTGTGCTCATGGGAGTCATTTCAAAGATGTTGCATAGTAAGTTATCAAGACAATGGTGAAAGGTAGTCAGTGAAGGACAGTGATGTGTCAGAACTCATAAGTATTACAGTGACAGCTCTATAAGCAAAACACGAGGGCTTGTATCATAAATGTTTAAAAACCTTTTTTGCATATTCATCTTTGTTTTTTATATTTCCTGCGCATAAATTTACTGGTTTCCACAGCAGATCACATTATGAATAAATCTGTAATCACTTACTGTAATGTCTTCCATGTTTACTTCTGTATGACAGGATGCTGGTGATGTCTTTTTATCGTTCTTTTGCGCATACGGGTCAGTCCATGATCATGATCTGTTCACACTAGAATCTGATATTGGCCATATTTAAAACAACGTGAACAGTAGAGTTGTTCCGATTCCGATACTAGTATCGGAAATATCACCGATACCACAACAAATTCTAGCATCGGTATCGGCGAGTACTTGAACCCATGTACTGATCCGATACCATTTTCTTAAACAAGATCTTGTTATTATGACCGCAAGCTTTGCCTAACCGCGAGCTGCACGGCTCTTCTTCGCTGCTCAGAATGCATTGCAAACACAGGAAGTTGTGCTGTGTTGCCAAAAGCAACCACTATTTAGAGCAGCGAAGAAGTGAAAACGTGTTAGCAGTATGTCTGCTGTTTAGCAGTATTTCAGACTGGACCAACCAGCCAGTAAAATTGCGACTAGGGATGTCACAAGTACCGGTACTTTGGTACCAAGTTGGTACTGAAAATTAAAAAATGCGATCATACTAGCATTTCTGTAGTACCGACTCCCGAGTATATCCGGTACCCGCAGCTGCGTTCAGTCGCTTCCGTGTTTATCCAAGCGCAGGGATCCAGACTGTAATATACTAGTGTCTGTGAATATTAAACTGCAAAATACTATGTTAATATTACTCCTGCATGTTCTGTGTGTCTGTGTGAATGGCGCTTGCTGTCTTTGTAGTCTCTGCCGTGTCACTATATGAGGACACGAACGCATAAACCGTCACTTCATGAGCATTTACAGTTTCATTTGAGAAAACTGTCATATCATGAACACAGACACTCAAAGCGCTTCACGGCAACCCGTCAAAATAAAAGCTTGGTTTAACGTGAAGAAATTGACAGAATATATTAGGCTACTGTTGTACAGTAGATTTAGCTATGTCTCTCTATAATAATAATAATAATAATACATCTCTACTAATAATAATAATTATGCCTAGATCGTTGCTTATTTTTCACTTGTTTTGTTGTAAAGATATTTTCTGATTAATATGTCATTTTTTTATATTCCTAGATTTATTTGTTGCACTGTTTTTTATACTGTTATATTGTAAAACTAAAATACCCTTTTCAGTTTGCGGTGTTAGATTTGTGGCTACATTTGAAGTTCTTTTTCGCTTAAGAAAAATTGCTGTCAAATGCATGTCAGATAATAAAAATACTGTAATAAATACAGTAGTTCACTGTATGTATTTGTTCATGTTTTATTAAGGGATAAGTCTGAAGCACACCATAAAATAATTCTAGCAATTCATACAGGGCTAGTAGTATATACAGCTGTATATACAGATACACACCCAGGTATCGGATCAGTACTCGGTATCGGCCAATACCCAGGTATCGGAATCGGTATCGGGAAGGGAAAAAGGGTATCGGAACATCTCTAGTGAACAGCTATACAAAAAAAAATCCGATCTGAGCAATAAATCGCAATTGAGCACTAAGCCTCGCAGTGTGAACATAGCCCAAGTCTTCCAAGATAAATGAGTATTTAAAACTATTTAAAGAGATCCTGCAATCCACCCTCTCTTAGGTGAATATTGGATTGACCCAAACCAAGGCTGCCATCGAGACTCCATCAAGGTTTTCTGCAACTTCACCGCAGATGGGGACACCTGTTTGCACCCTGATAAACGATTTGAAATGGTGACTCTCAAACCATACTCACGCACACTACACACGTCTTCCTGCAGTCTCAGTTCAACAGGCCTTCTGAAGTCTGAAGAAAAACACGTCTGATCTGTCTCCTCATCTCTCAATACAGGTGAAGCTGGCCGCCTGGAACAAAGAAAAACCGGGCAGTTGGTACAGCCAGTACAGAAAGGGCAAACAGGTGCTTTTCTCTTCAAATATTTTTTCTCTCATCTTTGAACGGTCTGACTGTCAACATGCATGCAGCACCAAGTTTAGATCTATACACCTTTTAATATAGCATTTTGCCTACAAATTCTTTGTCGATAAACAAAAAGAGCACAATGTGTTAGAAACGTATTGCCTAATGCAATAAATATAGACCAGTTGTTATGGAGGCTTTTTACTCTCAAATTAATAGTGAAAAATGGTGAAAGAGGTTTTCGAAACTGTCAAACAATCAACTGAGATGCATCACTCAATGGGTGTGTGTCTTTGATGAGAATAAAAAAAGAAATGTTATGTCTAGTCTAGAAAAGGCATATGATGGAATTTATATGCATCTCTATCTGAAATGCCTCGGGCCAAATTCTCTTCGGTGCACACTAGCGACCTCCATCCGTCTTGACTCATTAAATGATGCTTGAGACTAACAGCTAAGGCCTGTTTCACTTGCAGCTCATTCCTAAGGTGTGACATCTGACCTTGTTATAGAGATTTAGGCAGACAGATGTCACTCTCTCTTGCCTTCATTAGAATTAAAATCTAGTAGGGCTGTGCAAGTTTGTATGGATGTCACACAAATGTGTCAACAGAAATTTCTGTCAATTTGTCTTTGATTAAGTGGTGTGCTGCTTACCCATGATTCCCCATTTCTGTAGTTCTCATACATTGACACTGATGGAAACCCAGTGCCCGTGGTCCAACTGACCTTCCTGAAGCTCCTCAGTGCCACAGCTACGCAGACCTTCACCTACAGCTGCCAGAACTCCATCGGCTGGTACGACGTGACGAGTCAAAGCCATCAACATGCCATGCGGTTCCGCGGGAGCAACGACGAGGAGATGACGCAAGCCAAATCGCCCTTTATTATGTCACTGTATGATGGTTGTCAGGTGAGGTGATTTCTATAGATTAGATTATTCCATATAATAAGCTTTTACTTATGACATTGAGCAGCACTGCAGTTCTGTTGGACATATACAATACCATTCAAAAGTTTAGGGTCACTAAGATTTTATTGTAATGTTTATAAAGAAAAAGAAAAAATAATTTATGCATCCTTGCTTTTATACAAGATTTCTATTCCAAATAAATGCTGTTCTTTTGGACTTTCCATTCATCGAAGAATCCTGAAATTCTACAACATTTTTTCAAATTTCAAATGAAAATATTGTCATTTAGAGCATTTATTTGCAGAAAGATACCATGTTTTCAGATCTCGAATAATGCAAAGAAAACAAGTTTATATTCACAACACAATATTAATGTTTTAACTTAGGAAGAAATCAATATTTGGTGGAATAACCCTGATTTCCAATCACAGTTTTCATGCATCTTGGCATGCTCCCTATCAGTCAGTCACATTGCTGTTGGGCAACTTCATGCCACTTCTGGCACAAAAATTCAAGCAGCTCATCTTTGTTTGATGGCTTGTGACCCTCTTGATCACATTCCAGTAGTTTTCAGTGGGGTTCAGGTCTGGAGGGTCTTGATCTGGTGGTCCTCCATCCACACCTTGAATGGCTGTGTGGATTGGAGCATTGTCCCATGGGAAAATCCAATCCCTTGAGTTGGGGAACATTGTCAGAGCAGAAGGAAGCATGTTTTCTTTCAGGATATGAGTCCAGTTTTCAGCTTTGCCCAACAACTGCTCCTCTAATGGTTAGACAGAGACCTGGAGAGGCCTACTACCCATAGTCTCTCACCACTTTGGAATTTGGTGGAGGATTGGTGATGATCTGGTGTTTCTTCAGTAGGCAAATAAGTCTTTGCGAAGGACACTTGACTCAAGCCACGTACAAAGTTATTCTGGAAGAATGCGTGCTTCCTTCTGCTCTGACAATGTTCCCCACCTCTGAGGTCACAATCTCCAGACCTGAACCCCACTGAAAACCTCTGGAATGTGATCCAGGAGTGGCATAAAGTTGCCCAACAGCAATGTGACTGACTGATGCTAAGACTCATGAAAGCTGTGTTTGGAAATCAGGGTTATTCCACCAAACATTGATTTCTGAACTCTTGTGCATATCACGAGCCCAAACTGCTGAATGTTTGTTAATTTTGTGGTTTTGTTTGTAGAGAATAAATATATGAAGGCTCTTTATAAACTATCAACAAAACCAGAAGTAACTGTATTCAGTGTTTTAGATTGTCAGACAACCACAGGTGGGTGAATAAAGCCCCTCAAACATATAGTATAGAGCCATTTCTAAAGAGAAATGAGGCATGTAAAAGTAAACAATAAACATATTTGCCAGCTGATGAGCTAGATATGAAAAGCATCTGTGCTCCAATCCACAGTCCTAATCCACTGATCAAGAATCGAAAAAAGGCCCAAACACCTCTGTTTGTGGTTATTTTCAGCTACTTTAAATGAAGCACTAATCTAAAACAGCTCTTTTCTGGGGAGCCTTAAGAACCTAGTTATGTCGTCACCATGTGTTGGTTTGTAAACAGTAATTTTGCCTGTATGGGAAGTATTAAAAAAACACCCACACTTAGTTTCTTGGAGTTTTAATGAATCTCCAAATTAGCCTTCCGTCTGCGGAGAATGAGGAGCTAAAAACAATCAGAACACGCTAATTCTAAAATAGCACCCAAATAAGCCTTTTTCAGCAGGAGTTTAATGCATTACCCAGCCGCAGAACCTCACAGGGATACACTCAGCAATTCATTGCAGAGCAAAAATACACTTGAGATGGTAAAACCTTTCAGCTCACGTTTCATTTTCTTCCCACAGACACGTAAGGGTCAAGAGAGGACCGTCCTGCAGATTGACTCTCCACGGTCAGAGCTTCTCCCGCTCATAGATGTAGCGGTATCAGACTTTGGGAATAACAACCAGAAGTTTGGATTCCATGTTGGACCAGTGTGTTTTAACGGCTAACGCAGAGGACTTGCCAGCTAAAGAGAATCGAGGCCATGAGTGATATTTATTGCGTAACATGTAAACGGTGGGTTTGTGGCATGTTTTCAAATGACTTTTGAACATCTGATGGGTTTCAAAAGCCCTCGGTTCCATGGTTGCAACGCAAGGACGCCAACCAGGATGAACTAAGCACATTTATCAAAGGGAAGTCTGTTTTTATCCCCTTTCCTGCCTATCTTTATACTCTACTCACCTGTGGATTAAATTATGAGGCGTGACCCACTAGAGTTCCGAGAACTGCTCCGGCTGAAAAACCAATACATCATTTGTCTGTCATCTGCTCCACAGAGCATTTTAGCCCAAAGCATATATGTTGAATTTACAGCCTGTGACACGGATCTCATTTTTGTTTGTCTCGTTTGATAGCGATGATTTGAAATTAATTTGCCACTTGAGGGATCTGCCTCGACATTGAAGAGTAAATATTTCTGAGACCCATTTTCCTGCCTTGACTGCAATGTGATGCCAACTGAGGCGAAGTTATACCTCTTTACTAGTTTTGACAAGAAAATACCATCCTGATCTGTTTGTAATTCCTCGCTCGAATATTCCCTGTCACGTCAAACTTGCAGTGTTACTCATCTTTAATCAGTGTACGCTCATACATAAACAATGTTAAATAAGGCCCGAGCTTTTCAAAACGCTAAGCAGTTTATGTGCATGACTCAAATGGAGCCCAGCTGCTTATTAATATGTAAAGTAGTCTGCTCACTTAAGCTGCTTGTCTTGTTAGCGGGCAGCCTAGTATGTTTTCCTGTCAGTGATCCATGTTTCCATGGTGCTAGCGTATCAACCTTTGCTCCACACTGCTCAATTGCTTCATATATGTGTGTGGTAATGAATGAGAATTACTGTGTTAGGTTGAGAGAGAGAGGTGTCATATGAACATTACACTGAAGACTCACTAAATTATGCTTATTTTTGATGTAAACTCATTCATATCTGAATTTATGATGGTCAACCTCAGAGTATTGTGTGCTGTGTATATGTGTTGATGTCTTGTTTGTTGTGTTTTCCCACTGTGGTGCTAAAAGAGATTTGTTTTTTGCTATGTGTAATGATAATTTGTTGTCTCAGGGGCAGAGGTAGGAAAAGGGAAGATGTCTGTGGTGCTTAATACTAATGGAGAGAGATCAACTCTCAGAAAACAAACAAAATGGTGCAAAATACATGATCATCTAGTAGTTGAATGCCAATTGCTTCTTTACTGTTTTTGACTGTCTTTACTGATGTGTAAAGAGCAGGCTGGCCGATGATGTAAAGCCAACGTGATTATAATATACTGGCAAATGATAAAGACATATTTGATGATAAAGACAAAATTGCCGGGATTAAATGCATTTTACACGTTTACTCAAAATCACATCAAATTGGGAAAAAAAGAAGAAAGTTTACTGTCTGTTGACAAGGTTGTTGGTAGATTTGGACAAAAAGTGATTATTTTTAATAATTATTGACTAAAAAAATGATTTTCTTACTCAGCATTTTGTCTAGTTTTCCAGTACAAATTTCTGAAAAAATGGCCAATGGGGTAAAAATAATCTTGTTTTCCCTTCACTGCAAATAAATGATTTCTTACTTAGCATTTGTGTCTTGTATTCCAGTATAAATGTCTAAACATTCTTAAATCAAGATACATTTACTTGAGAAGAAAAATTTCAAGTCTTGTTTTCTGAAAAATGTATCAAAATTAAGTTCGTTTTTGCTTTAAATAAATCTGCCAATGGGGTCAGAAAATAAAAAATTTAAAATTTTTAAAAAATTTAAATAAATATTTTTTTCTGACCTCATTAGCAGACGTTTGTTCTTACTTAATTTTGATTAAAAAAAATTCAGAAAACAAGAATCTTGCATCATTTTGCTTCTCAAGTGAATGTATCTTGATTTAAGAAATATTAGCTATTTTTACTAGTCTGACAAGCCAGACCCACATCAAGATGTTGGATCTGGGAAGTCACCATTGGCAGAGCTCAATCCGAGAAGCGGGATAAACGGTTGTCTTCTGCACGCAGTAGGATAGCGCTACAACCAGCCAGAGCAACGAAGAAGGTGAAGCCGAGCTAGTTGATGGATTAAACTTTCGCCGTATCCGGTCGGCAAAACTCAGAACACATCTTCCTTTCTTAAGAATGACTTCAGTGCTGTTCTTTGTTCTTTTCTCAAAGAAAAGTTTAACAAGTCTACCAGAGTCGCGGCCAAAGCCGATTCGAAAGGCCTCTGTTCTCCAGCTTCATTGTTTTTAAATAGCACATGGAACCTTGGCAACTCTGCCGTCATTATGTTAAGCCCACCCACCGACTCTATACACGATGTGATTGGCCTGACCAGAGCTCGCAGGTCTACAGAGAGTTGCTAGACTGCACTCGTGGCAAATTAGATTTGCTGCCACAAGGGTGTGCGTCTAGATTTCTTGGCTATATTTTTACTGGAAAACAAGACAAGTTTGAAGTAAGAAGTTTGAATTAAGTTTATTTCTCTGACCCCATTGGCGAATATTTTTTTGATAAATTGTTTTCAGAAAACAAGACTTCTTATGTCATTTTGCTTCTATCAAGTAATATATTTAGGAATGTTTAGATATTTGCACATGGAAAATGAGACAATACTGACTAAGCAAACTACCAAATCTGCCAATGCCAAAAAATTAGGCACAATATATATTTTATTTGAACAAAAAATAAAGCCAAAACATTTTTTTGGTCTATTGACAATGTTGAAATGAAATAAAGTGGAACAACCAAGTTTATTAATTGGACAATCCCAAAAATGGCTAAATATTGGCAGATTGATTGTCCTTGTTGCGTCATAGTATCCTTATTCCTATATACTAACTTCAGTCCTGCCCATCCTGACCTCTGAACCCTCCTGTGTATAGTGTCTGTGCTACTAATTTTACATGGTGTACAGTTATTCTAAAGTATGAATGATAATACTAATCCGTTGGCTGACAGTTGTATTTGTGAAAAAGTGATGAGCGAATTAAAAACTGCTTTTCTTTTAAGGAGACCTTTTCATTGTCTTCGGAGTGCAAGCAATTTTTTTCGGTTCTGAGGCGAGTGTCTTTTTGGAGAGGATGTGATGTCTGTGATGTCTTCTCTAAAGGCAACAGACAAGCATGTCTCTTCATTAACCGCCACTACATTCTCTCGCTCTTCTGCGCTTGTAATCAACATCACTTCCTACCTCGCAGATGTAATCAACTCTGATTCACTCCCCAGTTCATTTATTTCAATTAACTTTTGTTTCCTTCCCCAGGAGAGGAACCACTAGGAGAAGGGGAAGCAAACAGCCCTTTGTGTGTGCGTCAATAATGAAATGGCTCTGGATTAAAAAGTGAGCCAAGGAGAATTAACCATATCTGTGGAGGGACACAATGAAATAGGGGAGGGAATTGGCAGCCCACCCCGCACACCTCCCCTTCGTCTGTCCCTGTCTGCTGCGTGTTTTGCTAATGCGCTGTTCTTTTCTCCTCTCAACCTCTGCAATTATTTATAAGCACACAAATGAAGCATTCTGCAACCAGGAAGAGATACCCGCTCACCTCTTGAAAGTGAATAAATTGCCTTCATGTTGTTGGCACAACAAGCCCATCTCCTAGAGCACCTTATTATCGCATTTGAACTACAACAGTTATTCAGAAGTGAAATGCAATCTCTCACCTCTGATTGCAAACAACACATGTGAGAGGTGTTCTCTCTCCAGGAAATACTGGATCTGATGCCTCTTACTTTGTTTTTAAATTCTTTCTATTAACTGTCTTTCAGTGAATGACAAATGTCTGTGGTCTCCCAGTGGCTTACATCATTGGCAGTTCAGCGATAAGTGATTAACTTACACCAAAACGAAAGTTAACACATGCGCCTTTGTCTCTGAAAACATTATTTTTGTCATTTCATAATGACCTCAGACAAGCACAGTTACGACTCGTTTTCTGTCAGTTATTTTGCGTGAATGGGAATGTGCGCAAAGAATTGTGGGTGATTGAAGGACGCAAAGTGTTGATGCATCCCTCAAGGACCATCCTTTCAAGGATCCTTCAAATTGAGATGGCCTTTAGCGGTGCTTGATGACGTGGCAGCTGATATGTTGCCTTCTGGTTGAGAAGCACCCTCTGTCAATTGTGAGGTTTAAAACGCACTACGCAAATATCACAATACACTACTACAAAGTCTTGATTTTGCGTGCCACTGCTCTCCAAAGGAGATTCATAACACAGTGCAAATGTGCACTAGGTGAAGTCAGCAACAGTTCAAAGAGAGCAAGGCTGCATCCGAATATGCATAGTTCCCTACTATATAGTAGGCAACAATTTTAAAGGTGTCATGAACTTATTGCTATATAATGTTTCCTGGGGTGCACTTATAATGTTAGTATGATTTTTATATTAAAATTCCGTAATTCAGAAATAAAAGGCCTTCCCTAAATTTTAGTCCTCTGATTTGAATGGGTGTGTCTGCTGTATTACATGTGGAACTCTCTCGCAAACTTTTAGCACGTTTTTACTATTACAGCTTTCAAGGTTAACTGGTCGTGAAAAGTGTATTACAGCACTATATTTAGATCTATGGCATTATATTTCGATTGTGGCATGAAAGAGTGCAGTGATGAGCATTGTGGCCAATCACAGACATGTTGAGCACATGAACAGCAATCTCGTCATTGGAACTCTAAATCTGGCACGCTAACGAATGCTTTAATGTCTTAACGAATGCTTTAATGTCATAACTAACAGTGCATAACACAATATAAATAAGAGATTTGTTGATTATTATGGGAGTTTTGGCACGAGTCACTGATAAACTTGTGCTGTTTGATTGACAGATCCAGCGAATGTAAATGGAGAATTCTTAGATCGCTTTCTATATAATTAATCACAGTTAATATTAATAATGATTATTTTCATCCAACATCCTAAGAGAAACAATGTGAAGTTGACCATTTAGTCACTGGTTTGATTTACTGATACATAAACAAAGAACATGTGACTGTACATGAATAAATACATATCAGAATTCACTGGTCACAGATCAGGCATTAGAATTAACACGGTTACTTACATGTTGTCGCATTACTGTCAAGTCCATATTCAGTTTATGACCCCTTTAAATTAAAATATATCTATACATCTATTCTTGCGAGTGTTCATTTAATGAACACTTTACATAGTGTATATAGATATGGTTAATTCTCTCTTCTCTAAGCAGGGTTGAGCCTGGTCAGTACCTGGATGGGAGACCTCCTGGGGAAAACCAGGTCAGTGCTGGAAGAGGTGTTAGTGAGGCCAGTAGGGGTGCTAATCCTGTGGTCTGTGTGGGTCCTAACGCCCCAGTATAGTGACGGGGACACGATACTGTAGCAAGCACGGTACTTCAGGTGAGATGTTAAACAGAGGTTGTGACTCTCTATGGTCATTAATAATCCCATGGCATTTATCGTAAAAGTAGGGGTGAAACCTCAGTCTCCTGGCCAAATTCCCTCCATTGGCCCTTACCAATCATGGCCTCCTAATAATCCCCATCCACTGAATTGGCTCAATCACTCTCCACCTATAGCTGGTGTGTGGTGAGCGCACTGGCGCCGTTGTGCTGTGGCTGCCGCCATATCATCCAAGTGGATGCTGCACACTGGTGGTGTGGCTGAGGAGAGAAACTGACATGATTGTAAAGTGCTTTGGGTGTACAGTAATACATAAGTAAAGTGCCATATAAATGCCTCATTCATTACTTCTCCCATGATGGGACAGAATTTGTGAATGGTAGTGAAGCAACACACTCTGGCAAAGCACATGACAATGACAACATGACGGATGTAGTACATGCGGATTACATTCATACTATATAGACCGGATAGGATCCGTTAGGACAAGTCAGAAAAAAGCTGTTGTGATGTCATCAATATCATATACTCCCATCTTCTTTTTGAGCTCACAGGAGAAGAACATTTTAGATTTTATGACCAAAAAGTGATTATTTAATTTTTTGCCTATAGCGTTCATTTTGTCGAAACTTACATAGCCTTAAAGAGATTAAAAAATTGAAAAAATTACTCAATGATTTACTCACCCTCAAGCCATCCTAGGTGTATATGGCTTTCAGACTAATACAATCGGATATATATTAAATAATGTCCTGGCTCTTCCAAGCTTTATAATGGCAGTGAATAGAGGATGATATTTTGAAGCCCCCCAAAAAAGTGCATCCATCCATCATAAAAGATATCCACATGGCTCCGGGGGGTTAATAAAGGCCTTCTGAAGCGAAGTGATGTGTTTGTGTAAGAGCAATATCCATATTTCAAATTTTATGAACTAAAATAACTAGCTTCCATTAGACGGCCATATACATCGTTTTACGGCAAACGAGTAACCTCTGACCCAACGCATGACGTACTGATGAACATAAGCACAGAGGATAGAGCAAAACAAAACACCGGTCACAAATAGAAGTCTAAAACAAGAATTTTTAAAGAGAAATGCCGGAGGATTTAAGAGAAGAGGAGCTTGTTGCCCAGCCCTATTTGTTTGAACCACGAGAGGCGTCAAAGCTTACGCTACTCCTACACTACGTCACAAGTTACTCTTTTTGTGCAAGTCGACTTATGTAGAGAGTCTTCCGGAAGCTGGATATTTTAGTTTTTAAAGTTTTAAATATGGATATTTTTCTTATACATAAACACATAGTTTTTGCTTTAGAAGGTCTTTATTAAACCCCCAGATAATATATTTTATGATGGATGGATGCATTGGGATTGGGCTTCAAAATATTGCCCTCTATTCACTGCCATTATAAAGCTTGGGGGAGCCAGGACATTTTTTAATATAACTCTGATTGTATTCGTCTGAAAGAAGAATGTCAGATACACCTAGGATGGCTTGAGGGTGAGTAAATCATGGGATTTTCATTTTTGGGTGAACTATCCCTATAAGTAACCATTTCTCTAGTTAATTTTGATGCTTTGCTAACTTCAAACTCACATGCTAAAATGGTTAGCTATGCTTTGGCTGTTTGGTGTGGGGATAGTTATAACATTTAATTTTCGTTATAATGATTCCAGTGATCCAGTCCAGTTATCCATCACATCCTCTGTTGAGGCAAAGTCCACGCCAACGGCAACATTCACATTGATAAAAACTATATTTGACATAGAAAAGTGCTTAGCACAGATATTTGAAAATCTAAGCAATTCTTGCTGCTAGCCATTCTCAAGTAAAGCATTTGGATGTCTGGTGCTCGTTTAATATGTTAATGACATTAATTAGATGGCATTTACAAGGCATAAATCTGAAACCATTGAGCTGCGTACAATTTCAAGATCATTTGCGCGTTTTTTTGTGCATACGTCCATTCTCAATCACATGTACACACATTTAAGAAATGACCGTAAGATCAATTGAAGACTTGAAGATGCAAAAGCCTCTAAGTCCTGTCTGGCATTTTTGTCAGGTTCCTATGTATAGCTTTCTACCCAAATACTGGTACTTCTGAATGGGCTGAGGCTGGGATTTAATTTAATTTAACTTATACTATATATGGAGAGCATTCACTCAGTATCATTTATCATTATCTAATTTTTGACCAAAGTGGCTTTTAGAGGCTTTTGCATCTGAACTTTTCAATTGTAAGACGGTTTCTACACAACATTTTATAAATGAGGCCCCTGGTCTCCCTTAGGGAAAAAAGTGCTGCCATTCTCTCTGGGACACTCTTCAAGGTTAGCATCAATGAAAGAAAAAGGGTCTATTTTCTCCTCTTTTAGCTTCCCTCAATCCAATCAAATTTTAACTATCTTAAGCTCTCTGCCTGCAAAGGTCACTCCCCGCGGCTGCTGGAGAATAGCGATGAAGTGGAGGTGGCTCTCCACATGCAGCTCGTTCCAGCCACACACGTACGAGCAGCACGACGTGTTTCCGCACAGGCTGATAGCTGGCCAGTGCCTTACACTGATCTCTTATCAGTGGGTGGCATGAGATTTCTACATTGCTGATGTTCGGAGACCTCTGGCTCAAGCATCGGGATATTCAGCACATCTCTTACCATATATCTATACATCTGAGCCGCGCTTTTATCCTCTGGCCTCTCTGTGATGTGCTGGGATCTGATAGATGCAGACGGAGGGTGAATGGAGATTCCCCTTATACCAGCTCAGCTAATGTGCTTCAGCCTCCACAGCTCTTCTGGAGCAGTAATGAGCCTCTCCTCATTCATTCCTTTGCCCCTACCCTCTCCTTGCACACATTTTAGGCTTTCTCTTGCTTTATGTTCACTCAATTTCTCAGTCCCCTGCTTCTACCTTTCAGTGTGACATTGATTCTAATAGGGCTGAACGTGTCATCATCGCACAGAGAAAATTAACGAATTAAACAGACATTCAGGTTAATGAGATACAGGGCTCAACAATAAGGATGACCAGCATTTGGGGGTATTGGGCAGGACAATCAATGGCATGCAGGATGCCCACACAAAACACAATGAGAATAAAATAAATTGCTATAAAAATGTATACAGATATACATGTTCAAATAAAATGCATTTTTATTTCATTCCACTTTAGACGTTCTACTTACTGTAAGTCACTTTGCAAATACATTGCAACTTACTAACACTAACCCCAACCTACCAGTCTACTAATCTCTAATGAGAGTTGCTTGACATGCAGTTTTAATGTGCCCATATGGTTTTTCGAATATTCCCTTTCATGCAGTGTGTAATATAGCTGTTTGTGAATGTAAACTCTGAACCCCCTAAACGAGTCGTTTATAACTTGAATCCCACTGCGTGATGGTTCAACATCACTAAAAAAGTCATTTGCATAATGCACGTCTATGTTGTACGTCAGTGTTCCTCAAACTCAATCCTGGAGGGCCACTGTCCTGCAGAGTTTAGCTCCAACCCTAATTAAACACACCTGAGCAAGCTAATCAAGGTATTCAGGATCACTAGAAAATCACAGGTAGGTGAGTTTGATCAGGGTTGGAGCTAAACTCTGCAGGACAGTGGCCCTCCAGTACCGAATCTGAGGTACCCTGTTGTACATTGTCTCAATGCAGGATTCGCAAAACGCTTGCTCTTGCTCCTGGGTCAGTACCCATTTTGGACCAGCTTCCTCCTCAGAATCACAATTTGAAAATGAATAATTATTGATGTATATATTTTTTACCTGGTGTTTTGTGTTTTATATTGTGTAAGTTTCCAGCTAACCGGCTAACTCGTGTTATTACTGTCTTACTGAAATACTTCTGCTAAGCAGCTGTGGGCCACTATTACCTAAAACTGTCTATTAATGCAGATTGTCTGTTATTCTTACTACTTTGAGTAAAGATAAAGGATGGAGCAAGATTTGTTTTAATATAACATCAATCATTCACGTTAGAAATATACACATTGGCTTATTGATGGCCATAGACTTGTTAATGCTGATGGTAAGGAATTACAGTTGTAACATCTCATAATGTACCTCAAAATGAGTGTATTACTGAGAAAAGTCATCCTTGCGATGGAGGTTCAGGTTGAATAGATAGTTCTTCTAATGTTTCATCATCTGACTTGTGCTCGGGTTGATATGGTAAGATCGATGCCATCGTGACTGTCTTTACAGTACAATTGCTGAGGACTGATGAAGCCTCCGAAGCTGAAGTTGTGGTAGACCAATCACAACAGACTGGGCCGTCTGGCCAATCGGAGCAGAGTAGCTCTCAGACAGGAGTGTTAACGGATTAACTGATGGCTTTCTGCAGTTGAAACAACATACCTTCTGATGTTCATTCATGTTTATTTTGTGCTATAACTAGTATTAAAGAGATGATCGGTTCACATGCCGCATGAACTAAGGAGCTACAGCGATCCGTCACAATACATTAAAGAGCCACAAAACAGTATTTATTGTTTAAATTTCTTTTTAAAAAATGACACAATTTGAAAGCTGAAACTTTGTTTTATACCAAAAGTAACCTGTGTCCTCTTTGTTCCGTCATGTATTTTTCACTTTGGGAGAACATGATGTGTGGTGTGAGAGTGCCATGGCTTGTCGGACATAGCAACAGTAACTAAGGGTGAGGGTCTTTGCGAAGGGTGAATTGTGTGTGATCCCAGACACAACAGAGAACTTTTTTGTCAAACATCACCTCCCGGAATCACAGACTCCAGCGTCCCCATCAATAATAGAAGAGCTTTCACTGTTGTTACACACAATTGTGTGAAACCCTTATACATTATATTCCTGACACTGAAGAGCAATGCTTATTTATATTCAGAGCTACTGTTGCTGCTGTGGGAGGCCTCCACCCATCTGTCAAAATGACGTAAACACGCTATTCCACAAGCCATTTCCATACTTGATTCTCAGTAGTCAAACTGAGAACAAAAACATACATGTTTGCTCATTTGTGTGCGCAGACTGGTGCTCAAGCCGCCGTCTTCTTTATTCGCTATTCTCTTGTCTTTGGAGGAGAGAAATTATTTCTCTGACTTTGGGCCATCTGAAGTGATTATCTATAAAGCAAACATTGACTGAGCCGAGCAGAGGAAGGAAGGTGGAGCTGGAATTAGCAGCGCTGCAGTAAACTCAGTGGACGGGCCGCTGACAGGGACAGTGTCAGATGATTATCTCTGAGACGACGGAAAGGCCCGGCCGCTTGTCTGACTCCCCCTCTTCTGTGTGAGATTTCAGTTTGGCGTCATCTTGTCATTTTCACTTAACGTAGTCTTCAGCACGAAGGGCGAACCATCTTCTCTGAGTGGCAGCATCAAACCACCCAATTTAAGTGTGTTATGAAAATTTCACCAATAAAAAAAAAAAAGGGGGGATGTTAGAAAGTTAAAGGTGCACTGTAACTTTTCCATCCGCTAGAGGTTGCCTATTCAAAACGCCAAGTTTGAGTGCAGAATCTTGGGACATCTTCACCTCACAGCCGGTGGAAAAGAATCAGGATAGTAAAATCAGGGCACAAATCATGTTCATGGATGCAGTTATTAAGGTTACTGTAGTATGAAGCAGAGCAGGGCCGAGTGTTGTGGGAGCTGAGCGAGGCCGCTGGAGCGATTGTTGATAAGATGAACGCAACCCACGCCTCGCGAGAAGCAGGACTTTTATTATGCCACAGGCGCCGGTGCCATTTCCGCTTTTCCAGTCACGAGTATGAAGTAATGCAGCTCTGTTTGTCATATTAGATACATTTGAGTGTGTTGAAAATGATGTTATGACGTTACTGCTATGACACTTGTTGCATACTGCAGTGAGAGTAAAGCGTTTCTGAAAAATAAAACTGGAACCCGAGGGTAACGCAGATATGACGCAACTGACAAGCGACTCCCTCACATGTCCCTGTTCCTTGGTTAGCAAATTTCTCAAGATTTACAAATAGTTGGAAACATTTGGGATATTGTACTCAAGTACTCAATTGAACAAAATATATAACACTGGCCTAGTGGTTTTTGGATATTTTACTGAAAAAAATGTTACAGAGTGCACCTTTAATTGACTCTTATAAAAAATAAAGCTGAGGTATTAGTCACCAGTGGCATAATGCAGATCTGTGGAGGCGAAATATGAGGCAGGGTAAAATAATGGTGCTTATGGAAACAAACTATAGGCCTCTCTTTCTACCAAATGAGCCTTTTTTGTTCTTCGTTTAAATGTTTTCTTGGAAAATTAGGTGTCAGAATCTTGCCAGAAAAGAAGTATTAGTCATCTTGCTGTATTTCTTTTTTTTTAAAGTGCCCTCAGGTTTTCTCGAGTATCCCTAAAAAATTTATAGTACTTATAAAAACTCACTTGAGATGAAGGGCCCTAGTTCCAGCATGACGCAGTTATCATTTACACGCATAGCGCCACGTTGTTTAAATAGCAAATGCACTCATGCCCATGTGTTCGCCCATGTGCGTGCTGGTCTGAAAACGAGGTGTGTTCAAGCGCATTGTTGGTTGATTATTTAACCAATCGTGGCAATACACAAATGTATTTAAACTGACTCATCAGGTTGAGGGTGTCTAGACTCCGTCATGTACAAGTAAACAGTGAATCCGCCATGCTGCAAGCGCAACTGGCTTATAAAGGGAATGGGAGATGAGACTCTGATTGGTTTCAAAAAACACCCATTATTCATTACGAGAACAGGGACAGCGATTTTAGACCATGCGGCAGATGCACAGAACATTCTTCCCATCATTAAACTAACAAAAAATTGCACTTGTGCCATTCAATTCAGACCATGCACTTGATCGTTAAAAAAGGCCCGAAGACTCATTCTCAGTCATTCTAGTGATTTTAAAAGCAGTTTCATATTACACAGAGTGGGTTGCCTCATGGGGGAAGACATGTCGAGAATTTATCCATCAAGGATGCAAACTTCTCACCTTTTGATGAACACTTTGCAGACACTGGCTGCATCCGAAAGTGCCTACTACATAGTAGACGAAAAATAGTATGTGACAAGAGTAGTATAGTATAGTTGCCGGTAGCTTTCACTCTGTAGCCCAAGACTGATTGCCCACTGAAACTAAGCAGGGTTGAGACTGGTCAGTAACTGTATGGGAGACCTCCTAGGAAATAGATTGCTGCTGGAAAAGGTGTTGGTAAGGCCAGTAGGGGTGCTCACCCTGTGGTCTGTGTGGGTCCTAACGCCCCAGTATAGTGACAGGGACACTATACTGTCAAAAAGCTCCATCTTTTGAAACAATACGTTAAACCTGAGGTCCTGACTCTCTGTGGTCATAAAAACTCCCAGGATGTCCTTCGAAAAAAAGAGTATTGGTTAAACCCTGGCATCCTGGCCAGATTTGCCCATTGGCCTCTGTCCATCATGGCCTCCTAATAATCCCCATATACAGATTGGCTTTAACACTCTGTCTCCTCTCCACCAATCAGCTGGTGTGCGGTGGGCGTCCTGGCGCAATATGGCTGCCGTCGGATCATCCAGGTGGATGCTGCACATTGGTGGTGGATGAGGAGATTCCCCCCTTCCATATGTAAAGCGTTTTGAGTACTCAGGACAGCGCTATATAAATGTAACAAATGATTATTATTATATAGTATGACTGAATTCACAGTACTCCTAAAACAAAAGGTTAAATGAGGGCACAAGAGTGAGTTAAATGAGGCCATGGGAGAGCGAAGTTTTGTGGATGGCAGTGAAGCGACACTACTGAGGCAGGTAAGTCACATGACAGTGACAGCATGGAGAATGTAATATGTCCGGATTATACACATTCTTACATTCTTGAATGAGGCATGAGACAAAGTTTAAAAGAAAAGAAAAGGGGAAAAAATGTCTAGTGTTAAAATAAAGTTATAAATAGACTGCAATTTTAAAGCTGATTTTTTTTTTCTTCTTCTTTTAAGTTTTCTTCCCCTTGGTGGGGTGCCATCTTTGTTAGGGATAGTTACTGTACCCTTTTCATCCCTAAAGAGATTGAATTCCTGCATCTTAGTAACATTCTTATTATTGGACACATCTATTTTTGTAATATAAAAACAATGGCTAACTGCTTATAGTGCATTTCTAGATTTCTACAGGACTTTGTGTGTGAATCATGGAAAGAGGAAAATAGAAGTTAGAAGAAAACAAATGTTTTTGACAGGAACATTAATGGAAATACAGACTGACAGCTTTCCTGTCAACAACTGCAGAATATTTAATGACTACAGCAACTGCCATAATGAACTGTAGCTGTGTTCAGTACTTCGGACAGCGCTCTTGACGCCTTGACACTGACACTTTCCTTCGTATACTTAATCAGAAGTGAACGTATATGTCATAGATACATCAAAAAGCCATTTTCTTCAGAGTTCAAAATAGCTCTGCATATTTCTTTTGCCTCAGAGTACTGTAGATACCTTCAAATGTACCTCCATCTTGCATCAAACCCAGCAATTTAGCCCAGAATGGATGCTGACATGGTTGGTTCTCTATCAGAAAGAATCAGACTCAGTAGCTTTTTAGGAGAGCAAGGACACTCACCATAAATCTTTAAACGGAGAGAGAGAGAGAGAGAGAGAGAGAGAGAGAGAGAGAGAGAGAGAGAGAGAGAGAGAGAGAGAAAGAAAGAAAGAAAGAAAGAAAGAAAGAAAGAAAGAAAGAAAGAAAGAAAGAAAGAAAGAGAGAGAGAGAGAGAAAGAAAGAGAGAGAGAGAGGCTTTGTGGCTAGGCTACCTCTGATCTTGAGAGGAGAATTTAAACTACCCACAGTCCTCCCTTTGATTTTCATTTTACATGTGCTAAGTCTCGTAATCAGAGAGCTGCTGTAATCGCCACTACGGCAGAACAAGACGGACCAAATTTGCTGTAAAACAGGCCACAAATCAATCCAAATCTGTGCATTTCTTCTGATTCTGTCACGAGTCACAGCTCAACAGCATGTTGATGTCACTTCCACTGATCGTGTTAATTGTAACGTCAACTATAGAAGTGCCGCACGTAGAGCTAGGATTTAATAAAAACTACAATTCATAACGTTAACCCTCTGCTGCAGAATGTTACCCTGAGGCAAGAAAATAATTACTTGACATATTGGTATGTTAACAGAGAACTGAAATCTTGCAGAAAAACAGCTATGTTTTAACCACAGAAACATGAAGGATTTGTGAGACTAATTACTGCAAATGCAGAGCTCTAAATAGATAGTTTGTGTATGCAGCAGCAGCCACTAACTGCCTGAGCAAAAGAGCAAGTTGAAAATGTAATTTGTGGGATTATTCCTGCGAGGTCCTTAAGAGACACTGGCCTAAATGACTATAGTAATTCATCATTATTACCAGGCAGCAGTGAGCGGTAGATTGAATGCGAAATCTAATTTTACCCAACTTTGTTTGGGAAAAGAATGCATATTGAAAAATCTACATGAATTTAGCTGGATTAGTGTGAAATATAGTGGGAAGAGTTCATAGTACTGACTCAATTATACCTGATGATATTTATGGCTAGGGATTTGAACTTGCTTCAGCACGTAACCCATCCTTCATGAACATCTCAAATAATTTTGAGGACAGATGTGCTGGACATGGTGTTCACCTGAAAATCTAATAGACGACAAGGGATCTAGGTGCCAACACATTATAGACATGTGACTTGGGCCAGCAAGCACTGACCCAGAGCATCATAGCAACGCTAGAAATACTAAAAATCTATACACTCACCTAAAGGATTATTAGGAACACCATACTAATACTGTGTTTGACCCCCTTTCGCCTTCAGAACTGCCTTAATTCTACATGGCATTGATTCAACAAGGTGCTGAAAGCATTCTTTAGAAATGTTGGCCCATATTGATAGGATAGCATCTTGCAGTTGATGGAGATTTGTGGGATGCACATCCAGGGCTCAAAGCTCCCGTTCCACCACATCCCAAAGATGCTCTATTGGGTTGAGATCTGGTGACTGTGGGGGCCATTTTAGTACAGTGAACTCATTGTCATGTTCAAGAAATTCAAGCTTTGTGACAGTGCATTATCCTGCTGGAAGTAGCCATCAGAGAATGGGTACATGGTGGTCATAAAGGGATGGACATGGTCAGAAACAATGCTCAGGTAGGCTGTGGCATTTAAATGATGCCCAATTGGCACTAAGGGGCCTAAAGTGTGCCAAGAAAACATCCCCCACACCATTACACCACCACCAGCCTGCACAGTGGTAACAAGGCGTGATGGATCCATGTTCTCATTCTGTTTACGCCAAATTCTGACTCTACCATCTGAATGTCTCAACAGAAATCGAGACTCATCAGACCAGGCAACATTTTTCCAGTCTTCAACTGTCCAATTTTGGTGAGCTTGTGCAAACTGTAGCCTCTTTTTCCTATTTGTAGTGGAGATGAGTGGTACCCGGTGGGGTCTTCTGCTGTTCTAGCCCATCCGCCTCAAGGTTGTGCGTGTTGTGGCTTCACAAATGCTTTGCTGCATACCTCGGTTGTAACGAGTGGTTATTTCAGTCAAAGTTGCTCTTCTATCAGCTTGAATCAGTCGGCCCATTCTCCTCTGACCTCTAGCATCAACAAGGCATTTTCGCCCACAGGACTGCCACATACTGGATGTTTTTCCCTTTTCACACCATTCTTTGTAAACCCTAGAAATGGTTGTGCGTGAAAATCCCAGTAACTGAGCAGATTGTGAAATACTCAGACCGGCCCGTCTGGCACCAACAACCATGCCACGCTCAACATTGCTTAAATCACCTTTCTTTCCCATTCTGACATTCAGTTTGGAGTTCAGGAGATTGTCTTGACCAGGACCACACCCCTAAATGCATTGAAGCAACTGCCATGTGATTGGTTGAGTAGATAATTGCATTAATGAGAAATTGAACAGGTGTTCCTAATAATTCTTTAGGTGAGTGTATACTATAATGAGAATTCATTATATGTTTCCCTACAATGTAACAAATTGTTCTTAGTATAGCTGTGACTGCTCCTAAGAAAGCATGATGGACCACTTAGTGTTTATCCCTTTTTGTATTGCTCTCATTCTCTCTTTAAAGCACTTATGTTTTTCTATTCAGGAAATTGATTTGGTAGAAAATATTTCAGTGGTGATGGAGTGCCAAAAGCTGTTAGCATAAATACACTGGTAAATTTATTTACCAATATTGTTTTTTATGGCACTATAATGACTGGGAAAACAGACACGTATTTCAAATGACTTGTTTTGATATGTGCAATGCAAAGTATTTGCTGTCATTTTCTGCAGGCTTTTGGTTTATTTTTTACAGGGCCCTGTACACGCATTCATCAACATGACATATGAATTTGTGGCCATGTTGTACAAAATAGTTTCCTTGTTGTGGCTACGACTGAATGAAAACAGGAAATTAATTCTTATATTCATGAGCACTATACCGTTTTGTGTCATGTTTGGGGCTCCCTATTTTTTCTTTTTCTTTTTTGATTACATACATCGTTACCTTTATATCTTCTGTTACTTTACAACATTCACTTTTAGCAGTCTTTATCTTACGGGAAAACAGACCAAAAATATTGATGACTCATCCTACACTACACAGATTTTTGTCCAATCAGATGCACTCTAGAATAAGAATGTCCCGCCCCCTAATACCACTGCTGCTGACTAGTCTCAGCCTCAGGCGTTACGCTCATAGACCGTTGGCTGAACGTCTGATGCATATGGCACACAAAATTGGAAACACTTCAGGATTTTCGGAGCCATCATCTGATTGAATGCTATAGAATTTCCAGGAGGTTCTGTGTTGTGTTCTTTAATGGTCTGCCTGGAAACAAAGCCGTTGTGACGTTCAGCCAGCGGTCCATGGGCGTGACATCTGAGGCTGAGACTAGTCAGCTGCAGGTGGTATTAGGGGGCAGGGCACTCATCGACAAGAATAAGGATACAGGAACATGTTGTACTTGGTGAAATCAGAAGGTCTGGACTCCATGACAGCTTTAATTGGCCAAGGACTGCAAGAGGCCATCTGACTGACATGTGAAGCAACCAATCACAGTTTGTTTAGTCCAGCGTCATGTTTAGGGGAGTGTATATGTAAAGTCGATGTCCCTACAATACAAACTGGTGTGTAAAACCCTTGGATGTATTTTAAAGAGTCTATGCTGGGAACTTCAAATACTTTTGACAGACCGGCGTTTCATTAATCCTGGTAAGCGCTCATTGTCACAGTTGTAAACACAGTGGCTTTCTTCTTCCGTGAGGGGGTTTGGCGGGACATCAACGTCCTTGTTGATCCTGGAATAACATTCCAATCAACCAATCAGATTTGAGGGACAAGTTTACAGTTTATGTCAAGTTTAGGCTTACAACCAGGGTTCGGTGCTTCTACATCAGTGTTATTCACCTAGCATTTCCCTCTGATTTAGGGATAAGTTATGGGTAGGGTTAGGTAGGGATATGGACAATTTTTTTGGACAGGAATGTTGTTCCAGGATCAACAAAATATGTTGACACAGTAACATGTCTTACTTGGCAAAACCACGGTGAACCTGGAGACTAGCAGCTGACTTGTAAGTAGCAAATTTGCATTTTAATTCCCCATCCAAACTTTCAATAGGAAATCATTAACATGGGAAAGATTCGATTATATTTTCTAATTGCCTTTAGAATGCTTTTAGAAAGTAGTTTTCTTTTTTTTTCTTTTTTTTTTCTTTTTTTTGTGGAATAGTTTGCATTTTGCCAGTCATATACTCTAAAGGTTTTTAGACAAAGGCAGTTAGAGCTGAATATGAGCCTGCATAAATCAGTCTGTCAATAGTAGCAGATCCTGCCCATTAACTAAGCTCTGTGTTCTCTCATTTCATCTTGCCACACATCTCTCACACACACAGACGCAGACACACACTGTTTGTCCTGTGGGGTGTGACGCAGACTTGCATCTGTCCCCTCATGGACTTCAGAAAAAATTGTTTTAGTGAAGTCCCTAGAGCTCTTCGGCTTGTTAAGATGAAAGCGCAGTGCTCCTGAGAGGAATGTCAGACGCAGTGCTGGTTTTATTAGCATCAGTATGTGCAATGCTCTTGGTGTGTTGAATGTCAGGTTATTTGAGGGTGGTTAACATGGCATAACTGACCCCATATGCAAAACCATATATCTTCATGAGGTCATCAACATAAAGTTTGTGTATAGGCCTATCAAGTACAGTAGTGTGTAGAACGTGAAAATCTGTTTGGTTTCAAGGCACGAATGACAAAATGACGATGCAACATACAAGCTGAAAAAAGCTGTAAAGATTTCATATATACTCGCAATACCTGGAATATAATTATAACAACAACTTTGCTTTGTTCGTGGGCGATGCATCCTTAGCCAACATAAATTAGATGTGCAATATGTGCTAATTCATACTGGTACCTTATGCAAAAGCATGGAGTTGTTATCACAACAAGATTTTATAGCCGGGCCATTTGCATTTTAATAGTGTAAAAAACTAACATAAATCTCCAAAATCTGCTGTCTACTGCCTTATCAGGCAGCATCCTAACTGTATCATCATAAACGACTGATTCGAAACACATTACATAGGCAGCGGCTCAACTTCCTGAATGATTTTCCCCCCATCTGATCTCACAGTGTATTTGGGGTTCAACTAAAAGAAACCATCTTATAAGGCAAAATAGTTATGCTTACCTTTCAGAGTATACTTAAAGCTCATAATATACCTTAAAATGCTCTCTACCCTTAAAAATATGTATACTTCAATCAACAAGTATACTTAAGCAAAGTTCAAGTATATTTTAAGTATAATTAAGTAGTAAGTACTAATAATCAATGTACTAGAAGTATACTTGTAAGTTCCAATACTACTTGGGACTAAATTGGTCCACTTTTTAGTGTATAAAATAATACTTTTAAGTATATTTTAAGTGTACCATGTTTTTTTTTTCGTTAGAACTGCAACTTTTCTACAAGTGAACTTATAGGTATACCAATAGTTTACTAGTCAAATACTTATAGCACTTTTTTAGTTTATGAAAGTACACTGAAGTATGCGCTCAGTAATCTACTAGTTTTGTAGTTAGTTTTATATTGCAAGTATACTTGTAAGCTTTCTTACAAACATAACAGATAGTTTACTATTTATATATTATTTTTGCATTTTAAGTATACTACTATGTTCCTATTTTCCTGCGTAATAATCCAGGAACTTTGCTGCCATACCACGGGTGCAGCGTGCAATGATATTACACACAGGGGCTGAAAATAGGCTAACTAAAGTTCCTGGATTATTACGCAGGAATGAGAGTATAGTTCCTAAAATCACAACTTTTCATTTTCTGTCGTTCTTAGTACACGATGTAACTACAGAAGAGTCAAGTTTTAAATAGGAAAAATATAATAGCGAGATGCTAACGGTCTAATCAGATTCAATGATCTATGCTAAGCTATGCTAAAAGTTCTACCGCCAGACCCAGAGATCGGCTGAATGGATTCAGTTGGATTCAGGGGAGTTGGATAAATGAGCCTATTTTCAAAAAAGGTGAGTGTTCCTTTAAGTGGAATTTTAGGTATACCGTATCTGTCTTTTCTGTCAGTAAAGTCAAGCATGCTTATGTGCAATTTTAGGTATATTTTTGAGAAGCATATAAAAAGTACACTGACAGTATACTTTCTTATTTTTAGTTTAATAGCACACTTGAATCAACTTATTTTTTTTTTTTTTTTTTTTTTTTTTTTAGGCAGTAGGCAGCTTTTTAGGATTTCAGGAGCTAAAATGTCTATAAATGTAATTTCCTACTAAATATTTGGTCTGTTTTGATCATGGAGAATTCTTGATCCTTCAGGTGAGTAACTGGGTCTTGAAAGGTAGCAAAAGTATGAGTCTAAAGGGGTACTCACTGCCGTAGAGTAGAGGTTAGAGGTGTGTGTGTGTGTGTGTGTGTGTGTGTGTGTGTGTGTGTGTGTGTGTGTGTGTGTGTGTTGCTGAAGTGCTCCAGTAATAAGAGCCAGGGGGGTTCATATGTTGCTGCTCTGAGTGTGAGGTGTGACAGCCAGGTCTCATGAATAGTGATGCTAGACAGCTGCTCATTAACAGGAAGCCTGTCAGCCAACAGACTGGAACTGCCAACACACATGCAATGCATAAACTCCCACAAACAACACACACACAATCTGTTCGCAATCCCTTCATCTCCCTTACCTGTGGTATCTCCTGAGATAGAGCCAGGTTCCTTGACTCTGAACTGACCCTGGAATGAGATCGACTCGGCCTTCATTCTCAGCGCTTGGCTTCTACTTATCTCAGTCTAGTGTGCTGTGCCTCTCAGTCTGGAAAAATGCTCTCTGAGACTCAAATGTTCGTTTATTCATGCCCAAGCCCACACGACTCAGAGTGTTAGAGAACAGCATACACACTTAGACCTCAGGCATGAAGAAAGAACCAATAGGTCCTCGCATGAACGGCGCTGACAGAAATGTTCTATTGTTGGTTTATTGACTGAGACATCCACAGCATAATTACAGCTCAATTTGATCCCTAGGGTCTTTTTTCACACTGCACATGTAAGCGTGCATATTTATTTTGAAGCCCATACTGCTTATGTGAGCAGTGCTGTATAGAAGATGCAGAGGTGTACACAATCTTTTGGAAAATATATGCAATATAAAATAACGGAGCGAGCCACTGACCTCATATAATAACACGTACACAAACATTCTATTCAGTTAATCTGTCTGAATCCAGACGATTGAGCAGTTTATTGCTGAACTTTGGGTTCTGTTGTGTTAATTACCATGATTACCAAATTCATTTGGATTTTAATTAGATTTCTCAACAACTGAGTTTCTAAAAAAAAAAATATATATATATATATAAAAAAAAACTCCCATTTAACCATTTAATAATTTATGGCCATTATTGTAAAAACAAAAGAAACAAGCAAAATAAATACAAACAAACAAATAAATAATTACCATATAACCATTTTATAATTTATAGTCATAATTAATACATGAATATTTTTTAATTGTCATTGACCTTGATATCACATTAACAGTTTGTCATTGTTGGGAAATTCATATTGATGTCCATCTCCCATATAACCATTTTATAATAGATGGTAATTATTGTAAAATCAAAACAAATAATAAAATAGAATGAATGAAATGAATGAATGAATGAATGAATGAATGAATGAATGAATGAATGAAGGTCAGATTAATTAATCACATCAAACATAAAAGTTTACAACAGACACACATATGTGTGTGTGTATCTGTGTGTGTATGCATGTACATTTATATAATGTACATATACTATATGTGTGTGTATATATATATATATATATATATATATATATATATATATATATATATATATATATATATATATATATATATATATATATATATATATACACATACATATTTTGTTTATTTTATATATTTAATAACTTTTATATTAGATGTGATTAATCATGAGATATATTTTCAATGACCATTTGAATCATTTAATAATTTGTGGTCATTGTTGAATAAATATTTCAATGTCCCACTCTCATATAACCATTTTATGATTAGGGCCCAAGCCCTGAAAGGGCGAAGGCCCTATTGTTCTTCTAAGGATTATTATTATTATTATTTATTTTATTTTTTTCTTTCGCCTTTTTGGGGCCCTTAACATGCTCGAAAACTCTTGAAACTTTGCACACTTGTCGGAATGCGCGGCCATCAGGGTTTGGGCTGGGTTTGGTACCCGGGCATGGCAGGGGGGCTCGACAGCGCCCCCTTGAAAAAAAGAAAAGAAAACTGTCCATAAATCAAAAACGCTTGCATGTATTAGTATGAAACTCGGTACACATATAGAGCTCATCGGGCTGAACAACATCCGCGCTCTAAGTTATGCGTCAGCCCAACAGGAAGTGAGCTATTATGGGTCGTTTTAAAACGCATACTGTGGAATTTGAAATACTCCTCCTAGGCGATTAACCCGATCAGCACCAAACTCGGTCAGCATGAAGTCAAGGCATTGAGGATGCTAAATTGCGAACGGATTTTTGATATCTCGAACGGTTTGGCCGTGGCAGGAGACGAATTTATGGCGAGAAATGGGAAACAGGAAGTGTGTTATAACTTCTGCATACATTGACCGATTTGGATGAAACTTCAGCTGTGTGTTCGTTGTAAGAGCCCGATCACATGGATATGACTTTTGTGAGTCAAAGTTATAGCGCCACCAACTGACAGCAGGAAGTGCTTGTTTTATCAAAAATGCTTTGAATCACCATCTTATTTTCACCCGATTTACTTCAAACTTCATCAGTATAATGTCAAAACATGGCAGATATAGACATATGAATGGATTCCTGATATTTTAAATACTGTTGCCATGGCAACGTGTCAAATTTTAATAATCTTTTGGGGTGTTTTTGAGACTCTTAGCATGCTTGAAATGGCATGAAACTCAACACACACATCAGTGATGCCTTTCTAGTGGATATGGCTAAAGTCTTAGAAACGGGCGTGGTGGAGGGGCTCAGTAGCTCCACCTTTTGACAAAAGTGGAGGGGTTAGTTTTATCTACAGTCACCAAACTCTGTATATATATTGTTCTCATCAAGCCGGACATCTTTCTAATTTACAGTCATTAGCTCTGACCAACAGGAAGTCAGATATTTTGGTTTGAATTTGGAATTTTGGATAAATCAGGCTCTGAGTTATTATAAACTATTCGTAGGAGATGCATGGAATCGACACCAAACTCAGTCAACATGAAACAAAGACACTGAAGATGCTATAGTGCGAACGATTATAGGATATCTCAAACGGTGCTGCTATGGCGAGGGATTAAATGAAGGACAAAAAAGGAAACAGAAAATGTCAAATTTCTTGTAAAATCATTGTTTGATTTAAATTAAATTAAGATTGTATGTTCGGTAATTGAACCTGGGTGAATTTAAAATGAATGTACTATTTTTCAGATCAATATATTTATTTTATTTAATATATTTCATCTGAATCTTATTTTGTCTGCCCTCCCTTCATTGTCCAATAGATGGCACTGTTGACTTAGTTATGAAGCAAAAAAATCCTCTTTGTCTCTACCTCTGTCTCTTTGTGTGTGTGTGTGTGTGTGTGTGTGTGTGTGTGTGTGTGTGTGTGTGTGGAGGAGGGGGATGGGTGGTAAAGCATTCTGTCTCTTTTCTCTGTGTGTGTGTGTGTGTGTGTGTGTGGAGGAGGGGGATGGGTGGTAAAGCATTCTGTCTCTTTCTGTGTGTGTGTGTGTGTGTGTGTGTGTGTGTGTGTGTGTGTGTGTGTGTGTGTGTGTGTGTGTGTGTGGAAGGGGGATGGGTGCACCTGCAGTATTCTGAATGTCATTCTGAACTCAATTTGTAGAGCACTGCAATATAGTTTTATATAATTAGTTTAATTATATAAAAATGTCATTTCTAAATGACATTTGAGTTACAATTCTTATCACATGACATCTGTGATTTCATGTACTCATTCAAGATAGTATTCTTTTTTTTTTCAGTTTTTACACAGGTGTGTGTGTGTGTGTGTGTGTGTGTGTGTGTGTGTGTGTTTTCTATACAAGATACATGGGCTTTACAGAAGGTCATGTGCTGTGTTTGCAAAGATCACGTATGATGCATGTCTTTAAATGAATTATTTACTGATAGAATTCAAATTTATTAAAAAAGTAAATTTCACATGATTTTATAAAAGTAGCTGTTTATAATAAACTTCCATAAAATTTAGACACGCATCTTACTCTTACCTGACACTGATGTTAAAATCGACGTTGAGGTTTCTGTGATTTGGCTCCATTTATTAATTTTGTAATTAACACTTTTTATTGGATACATCCCATATTTAAATGAAAGCACGCTTTTTGGTGCATGAGACTGGTGAACAAACAGTAGCTAAGGTAGGTCAAAAACACATGAAGAGAAATGTTAGGATAATACAACATCAGCATTCGGACGGTATTCTGCACTCATTTGAACATGACCTTTGACATCATCTGACATGAAATTCATCTAAATTGAATTGATCTCATAGATGTTGTGGTTTGTGCTCATAGCAGCACAGACTGCTGCAGTTAATGAGGTGAATTCAAATGACTTTGACAGTCATTTTGTTAAAACATTATTTTCGCTACAAAAAATAAACAACTGGCCTAATGTACTTTACATAATGATGATTGATCTTAAGATATTTTAACGTATAATATGTGTTGTGCATACCCATGTTTACACGTACGCAACAATAGAGTTTAGATGCGTTTCATATCATAGGCTAACACAAATAACTATCACTTTAGTGTGAAAAAAAGTTTAAAAAAAAAACTATACAAATACCTTGAATTAAATACTGGCCTTCTGGACTTACGAATTTTTGAGCTGCAAAAGATAACTTTGCGCTTATTTGAAAGTGACCTATTATATCCTATGACAATAAAATTAATCTTATATTTCAATGACATCATGGGTGTGGCTTGTGGTCATAGTGGCACCAGCTGCTGCGGTAAATGTGGCATATTTAAAATATATAAAAAAAATATTCTCCTGTTTAAATGCATATTGCCCTGCCACCGGCTTGGGCCCGTCATCGCTGCTCGCAGCTTTAATTTATGGAACCCTCTCTTTTCTTTCACTCTGTCTTATTTTTCAGTTTGTACGGTTAACTCTCGCTATCTCTCGCGGTCACACACAGATGCTCAGAAAATAGGCCTTTTTCTCAGATTGATTGTAGTCACTGACAGAAGAGTGAGGCGAACGGCCCCTTTGACCGGACCTGGCCGACAAATAATACAGATATGAACGTCAGCGGAATAATTGAAGAAGGTGTTTTATATGTAGAAGACAGAGAGGGATGAAGTGGAATTGAATCTCAAAGAAAATGAGAAGGGGGAGCGAATCTCAGGAGACAGGCGCACAAAAGCTCCGCCATGTTTGAAGAAAATAGAGGATAATTAGAGTGGTCAGTACCTTCCCCAGACTGGAACACTTCTGTGTCTCTCACTCACACACACACACACACGCACGCACGCACACACACACACACACACACACACACACACACACACACATGCACGCACACAGCAGAAGATGGCACATTCTACACACGCTGACAGGCATAAATCACTTGGCTTTTGAAGCTCCCGTGAGTGGTTTATGAAACAGTCTACAGTGAATACATATCACTCTGAGGAATAGGCAGAAGATCGCCCTGCAAAAAAAAAAAAAGAAAAGAAAAAAAAATTCTCTTTAGTGCCTTCACATATCTCTTTGACTTGCTCTTCAAGGAGACCAATTTTAGCCAATTTTCCTAAAACAGGAGAGCTCACTCGTTTACATCTCCCCTAGTTCAGCTGTTGTGAGAGCTACAATGGTCTCTTCCTATAGTTCCTCCATCACAATTGAAGGGTAGAGAGAGCCTCATGCTGGCACTCGGTCTGGAATGAAAGAAAACATTCTGTCTTCAGATCGCCTATTGATCCCAACACCAGTCCCTACCGGCCTGTCCACATGACAGTAACTAGTCTCCATGACAACAGCATTTCAGATGCAGATTCTTGTTGTTTCTACCTGTGAGAATAAAAAACCCACCTATTTAGCATATATGCCCACTCGAGGGGGTGACAGTCTCTGGAACAAATGACCATTTTATGGACATAAAAGTTTGGGGTCAGTAAGGTTTTTTTATTATTATTATTATTATTATTATTTTCGTTTAGCAAGGACGCATTAAATTGATCAATAGTGACAGTAAATGAATTTATAATGTAACAAAGTAAATGCTGTTATTTTTTTTTACTTTCTATTCATCAAAGAATCCTCGAAAAAATGTAGCGGTTTCCAGAAAAATATGAAGCAGCACAACTGTTTTCAACATTTATGATAATAATCAGAAATGTTTCTTGAGCATCAAATCATCATATTAGAATGATTTCTGAAGGATCATGTGGCACTGAAGACTGGAGTAAATTTCAATTATAAAATGATTATTTTAATTGTTTTACTGTAGGCTAATTGTAATGATTTTACTGTAGAAAAGACTTCTTTAAAAAAATCATTTATCATTGAATCACTCATGTCTGAAAATATACTATTCATAAATAATAGTGTCACAATGTTCACATCATTCATTTCATGAATGAAAACAAACTAAAAGTCCATGATGACTACAACAAACTGAAGATAACTGTGACAAAAAAAAATTTAATGGTTCTTTGCAGCAAATTATCTTTTCTTATCAAGAAGTTTTTCAGTTGGCTTCACGGTTCTCTGGATATTAGAAAGGTTCTCGATATTAGCCTACTTTATACACAAAAGTTACTGTAGGACACACTGTTTCTAAAGCTTTTTAATTAAAAGCCTTTAGTTTTGTAAACAAAAGTAGACTTTGCTTGTGTAGTTCTAAAAAAATCATTACTTTACAGTAGCACTAAAATTTGATGGGTTATTTATTTATTTTTACAGAGACTGCTGTGTTTGTCCTGTTCGGTCATTTTGTTGGGTTATTTTCTCCATGTTGGTTTTAACCAGCAACAAGAAATGATGCATCTCCTCACAAAATGCCTAGCCTTCTGGGTTATAGTAACCCACTGCTGGTTTGCCAAACTGGACTAAAATGCAACGGTAACGGTCATTTTGTCTCCTGGCCTGAGAGTAAACTTCCTGGGGTGATCTATTTGAATAATTTAAAGGATTGCATACGCTTGTGTATCAAATAAATACTGTACAGACAAAAATCATTTTTATAAAATGTACTGTTGTTTGTTCTGCTAACATTAGGCTAGCGTTGCAGACCGAAGAGATGCAACCGCCATACTCAAGATTCAAGATTCAAGAGTTTTATTTGTCACATACACAGTTATATACAGAATATACAACCGGCAGTGAAATGTAAACAGGTCCGCTCCATGGACAGTGCAAATTCACAGTTAAAAACACAAGGAAGAAATTATAATAGAAATAGGATATAAAAAAAAGTACTCTCTATATATATATATATATATGTATGTCTATATCTGTAGAATTATAAATAATCAAGTCAAGAGAAAAAAAAGGTAACAAATAAGGATAAAGTGGAATAAAATAATTGAAGTAGACTTTGCAGTGAGTAAACTGTAGACTTATAAATATGTGGTTAACAAATGTATAAAGAGTATAATGTGCAAACAGGTTTATGACAGGTTGTTACACAGTAACAACGAGAACAGAAAGTGCAGTGCAATGTCAGTGTATCGATGTTTATCCTGACGTGAAGTCACGTGATGTTAAGTGACTGAGTTCAGGAGTCTGATGGCCTGGGGGAAGAAGCTCCTCCTGAGTCTCTCAGTTTTGGCCATCAGGCTTCGGAAGCGCTTACCAGATGGTAGCAGCGTGAAATGAGGGTTTGCAGGGTGATTAGAGTCCTTGATGATCTTGGTAGCTCTACCTTTGCAGCGTTTGGTGTAGACGTCCTGCAGAGACGGAGAGCTGACCCTGAGATACGCTCGGATAAGCGCACTACTCTTTGCAGGGCTTTGCGGTCATGACTGGTGCTGTTCCCATACCACGCTGTGATGCACTGAGTTAAAACACTTTCTATCGCCCCTAAATAGAAAGTTTTCAGGATAGCTGGTGAAACCCTGAATTTCCTCAGCTGGCGCAGGTGGTACAGTCTTTGCCTGGCTTTTTCACCTGTGTCTGAATGTGAGCAGTCCAGGTCAGGTCCTCGGAGATGTTTACTCCCAGGTACTTGAAGCTGCTCACTCTCTCTACTGGTGACCCGCTGATCATGAGGGAGTATGTCCGTTGCTGTCTCTTCCTGAAGTCCACAATCATTTCTTTGGTCTTGCCAACATTCAGAGAGAGACAGTTGTCCTGGCACCATGATGTTAGATGCTCCACCTCGTCCAAGTATGCCGTCTCATTGTTGTTGGAAATGAGGCCCAGGACAACAGTATCATCAGCAAATTTGATGATAGAGGTGGAGCTGTGTGTGGACAAACAGTCATGCGTGTAGAGAGAGTAGAGCAGGGGGCTCAGGACACAGCCCTGTGGAGCTCCCACACTCAGGGTGATGGAGGTGGAGGTGGACTGGCCTATTCTCACCACCTGAGGCCTGCCAGTGAGGAAGTCCTCAATCCAGTGGCAGAGAGAAGGATTCAGGCCGAGATCCAGGAGTTTGGAGGTTAGCTTGGTGGGAACTATGGTGTTAAAGGCTGAGCTATAGTCAATAAATAGCAGTCTTACGTAGTTCCCACTTTTGCTGTCGATGTGAGTGAGGGAGGAGTGGAGGACATGAGAGATGGCATCTTCAGTCGATCTATTGGGACGATAGGCAAACTGAAGAGGGTCCAAAGTGTCAGGAATGAAGGCGCAAATGGTGTTTTTAATGAGTCTCTCAAAGACCTTCATGACTATAGACGTGAGAGCCACTGGACGATAGTCATTTAGGCAAGAGGGTTTACTGTTCTTAGGGACAGGGATGATGGTGGATTTTTGAAGGAGGTGGGGACCACAGATGTAGCGAGGACTCATTAAAGATAGATGTAAACAACCCGGTGAGCTGATCAGCACAGGACCGCAGAACACACGACCTGAAATACCATCCGGCCCAGCAGCTTTCCTGGACGTCCACACGCTTGAGTGCTCTCCGAACTTCATCCTCCGAGACAGAGATCACGTGATTGTTGCTGCTCTGAGTAATTTCCTCTAACGCGCCACTTGGCGGAGTCGCGTTACGCGTTACAGTCAAAGCGAGCATAGAAAGAGTTTAACTCGTTCACGAGCAACGGATCAGCGTTCACCTCTGCAGAGGATTTAGATCCAAAGGAGCAGATGGACCTCAGACCTTGCCACATGCGCCGCGAGTCGTTGAGTTGGAAATGAGACTCCACTCGGTCTTTATAACGGAGTTTTGCGGCTTTAACTGCTCGTCTGAGAGCATAGCAGGACGATCTGTATTCATTCATATTCCCTGAATGGAGACCGGCGTTGTAAGCAGCAGTGCGTGCGTTCACTGCCGCGCGGATTGAATTGTCCACCACGGTTTCTGATTTGAGAAGGACGTTATTGTTATTGTTTGCGTGGCTTGCTCTGTAAGCGTGTTGATGAAGCAAAGCGCCACGTCTGTGAACTCGCTTACGTCAGCTGAACTCGCTCGAACATGTCCCAATCCACATCGCCCAGAGCTGCCTGTAGCGCGGTCTCTGAGTGGGGTGACCAACGCTTAACTTCCCGCCTCACCGGGGGTTCCTGGAGGAGCTTTTGTTTGTATTCGGGAGTGAGGAAAATGGCGGCATGATCCGATTTGCCAAGCGCTGGAAGTGACCGCGCTTTATAGGCGTTCTTAAACGGAGAGTAGCAGTGATCCAGTGTGTTTGCTCCTCGTGTGGGGCAGGAGACGTGCTGGTGAAAGTTTGGCAGGACTTTCTTTAGGTTTGCTTTGTTAAAATCGCCCGCGACAATGAATGCCGCGTCGGGATGTTGGTTTATGACGCCGCTGGCAACATCATGAAGGCCAGATAAAGCCAGCGCTGTGTCTGCCTGCGGTGGGATGTAAACGGCGGTCGCGACAACCGCAGAAAACTCCTCGGCAGATAGAATGGGCGGCAGATGATTGTTAAATGTTCCAGATGAGGTGAGCAGGACCGCGAGAGAATGGTGATGTTCCTGGGATCGCACCATTTCTTGTTGATCATGAAACACACTCCACCGCCTTTGGATTTACCGGCCTCGGCTGTTCTGTCCATCCGAAAAACAGAGAAGTTCTCCGACGGCGTCACAGCTGTGTCCGGGACCGCGGGCGTGAGCCATGTTTCAGACAAACAATAGATATTACAGTCTCTCATGTCCCGTTGAAAACTTATCCTGGCTCTAAGATCGTCCATCTTATTATCCAAGGATTGAACATTTGCTAGAAGAATGCTCGGGAGAGGAGGTCTGAATGCCCTTTTCCTCAGTCTGTTACGGATACCAGCACGTTTCCCACGGTGTTTCTTTGTTCTACGCCGCTGGCTCTGTCCATTGTTCAACTCAGCGTTCCGAAGAATCTCAGATGGCCACAGAGGATCGGCGAAAGTGTCCTGAAACAGTCCAGTGTAGAGGTAACCAATGTCCAAAAGAGTTTTGCTGTCGTAGTAGATCAATGCAAGTATAGGGTCTACTGAAGTAGGGTCTATCTTAAGTGAGTGTCACGATAACCAATGGCCGCGACACAACCAGGGTATACGCAGCGAAAATAGTCTGCATTTGACCGAAATTACAGAATTGGTATTGTAAATGTTTATATGGTTGTCAGTGCATGTGACACTACCAACACGATCGCATGCAAATGCGTATCAATAGTACGAGGCAAGAATAAACCTGGTGTCCTCCATGATTCCTGTTTATTCCGACAACAAAGCACTTGAATGCAACAAGCTCGTAATCGTTACAAAGGTGAATATTAACAGACAGTTCAAACCGTACAGAATACTGATTCAGTTCTCTTCTTCCCACAGATGAGAAGATGAGTCTGCTCCTATCAATTCCTGTTTTATGGTCTTACCATCACATAAAATTATTTGATTTAGACCGTTTAATGTCCATTCATTTCCCAAATTACTAATAGGCTATATATAGCCTAACTAAATTTATATAAATAAAATGTGCTGCAAGGAAATAATAACCATTTATGAGGTAAAATTAGCCTAGAAGTTGGGTTAAAGTGTGCAACGTGTTCTGTCAAATTTTTACCCAGCACTTTTGGGTTGTTTTTAACCAAGCTATTTTTGAAGTCATAAGCCAATGAACATTTTTTATTTATTTATTTTCATTTTTAAGTAGGCCTATGATTTTGCTCATTGTTGTTGTTTTTTTTTTTCAACTATTTCTTTTAAATGTTAAAAAAAAATTAGTATATGAAGATTACAATAACTAATAGCAGTTCCTAGATGAATCATTTGAAGCCCACTTGGGTTCTTTGAAGCATTAGTAGTTTTCTACCAGTTAGAACTCAAAACTCAGGCTACAAAACTGCTTCTGCAGCCTCTATTTTTGAGTGTTGATTGATGCCTTCTGCTGATCTCAATTCAGGCATTTGATGACAGAGGGACAGTGCGTGTGGAAATAAGTCTCGTGGTCCTCCGTCTCAGCTCTGCCCTTCTCCACCAGGCCTAAATCCCTCAGTATCGATTATCCAGGAAGTGCAAGTAAGAGAAGATAAATATGAAGTCAGTGGCCATGAACGCTCCCCTCACTCACGACGATCACAGGCAGCGAAAGAATCATTTTCCTGCACTTACAGCCTCCTGCTGCTCTGAGCTTTTACTAACCTTGATTTGAGGAGAAGCCGTCAGAATGTCCTCCACTGGATGAGCCCTTCCTCAGACCCTACAGTGCAAGACCCTGAGCAGAAGGTTGATCAGCAGTCACAGAACCACACAGTGCTCAATTCATAAGGTAAATAACGGCTGATAGCCCGTTGTGCTGAGGGCACTGAACCGATGCACTTGCTCTTTCCCTCTTTCTCTTCCTCTTGCTGATTTCTCAAACTCATATCTGTATCAGGAACAGCAAACTGAAAAGGCAAATTGCTTTGTCACACCCAGACATGCTTGACTACACTGAATAATTGCACTGCAGCGCTAAAAAAGAGCTGTTTTTCCTTTTATCTAATGAAGCCCTTACGGGGAGGGGAGGTGGGTTGTGTATAAAAAAAATATTGGTGTCTTGTGGGAGCGAGAGATGTAATGATAACATCGGTACATTGTAATTTGTTGATCGCTCAAATCTACATACAGCCCGCTCTGTGTCCAGCTGCACTGGTTCAGTAATGCCAGAGGGAATAACAGACAGCACTGGTCTTCACACAAGCAGCCCTAAGATTTGCTGACGCTTCATTATGCACACTGATACCTGCAGGGCTGCTGAGAGAAAGATAGGCTGAGCAAGAAAGAGAAAGTGAAAGAGAGATTATGCCAGAGCCAAGGGTTCAATCAGACCACTGTGGCTTCTTGGCCAGAGGTGACTGTCGAGTATTCACTCTTAAAAATAGAGAGGAAGATGAAAAAGAAAAGAGAAACAGAAGTGAGAATGATGGTGAGGGATTGCATGCAGGGCTCCTGATTACTTATATGATTACTTGTAAATTAATATTCAAACTTATTCAATTAGTGAACTACAGGAATGAAGTTAATAACCCTGAAGCACTTACAGAAACAGAAGTTGTTGTGTGTGAGCATATAAAATCAAATCACCTTTATTTATATAGCGCTTTTCACAAGTCTAATTGTTTCAAAGCAGCTTCACAGTGTTAACAGGAAAATAATGCAACAGAATTTGATTCGGCTGTACAGCCGCTCTGGTGAAAACGGTGATGTTATCCGGCTAATTTCAAGTATCATATAGTGTCAATGCGGGCAGATCGGTAATATAGATGAAATTTAGGTGTCCCCAACTGAGCAAGCCAAAAGCCAAAGGCAACGGTGGCAAGGAACCAAAACTCCTTCAGGGTCAGAATGGAGAAAAAAACCTTGGGAGAAACCAGGCTCAGTCGGGGTGCCAGTTCTCCTCTGGCTGACGAACAAACAGTGTATGATTATAATTCTGGCAACATTGTAGGTCTTAAGTCATATTAGGTAAATAGATATTCGTAAGATCATTTGAAAGATTGGAGTCGTCATGCCGGAGACAGGTTTAATGAGGATGTCGTGTCGATGCGGCCTTTACAGGGGGAGTGTAATTGACACGCTCTCTGCAGACATTTCAGGGATGCGTTGGTCATGTCCAGGCGCAGCTCCACCATCTGATCTGGATACGGCCCGGATCCGGCTGACTGCAGTAAACCTCGGGATAAACAGAGAGACTAACATTAGCGTAGATGCCATTCTTCTTATGATGAAACGAGTACATCAGGTGTTATGGGAAGTGTTCCCGTTTCCGGCTGACCTAGTTAATGCAGCCTAACAATCATTTAACTGATTTGAATAATAGAAATTGATAATGTTTTATGTGTAAGCCATAGTAAAGAGATGCGTTTTTAGTCTAGATTTAAACTGAGTGTGTCTGCTTCCCAAACAATGCTAGGAAGACTGTTCCAGAGTTTATGTGCTAAATAGGAAAAGGATCGACCGCCTGCAGTTGATTTTGATATTCTAGGGATTATCAACTGGCCAGAGTTTTGAGACCGCAATAGACGTGATGGAGTATAATGCATTAAGAGTTTGCTCAAGTTCAAGATAAAAGCTGGATAAAAGCCTTTTACAGGGCGCATTTGTTCATTTTATGGTTTTAAAGTTGCAACTGCTTAAAGCTTGACATTATGATTATACATTTTCCAAATATTAAATTTATATTTAAATATTTGGTAACATTTTATTTCGATGTCTAAAGTGGATCATTCTACTAACTATAAGTAACTTCTACTACATGTCAGCTTATTCTATTAACCCTAACCTAACAGTCTACTAATACATCGCTACTTAGTCTAAGTAGTTGACGTGTAGTTGCAAAGAAACGCATATCAACTCCTGATTATCCCATGACATGATCAAACTTGTACTGATTGGAAGTTTTAGAGTAGCTGAAAACTATACTAAAACTAAACTAGTCACAAATATACTGAATTATATATCAATTTCAGTTGACAGCAGACATACACCGATCAGGCATAACGTTATGAACATTAATATTGTGTTGGTCCCCCTTTTGCTGCCAAAACCAATCGAGACATGGACTCCACTAGACCCCTGAAGGTGTGCTGTGTTATCTGGCACCAAGATGTTAGCAGCAGATCCTTTCAGTCCTGTAAGTTGTGAGGTGGGGACTCCATGGATTGGACTTTGTTTGTTCAACACATCCCATAGATGCTCGATTGGATTGAGAGCTGGGGAATTTGGAGGCCAAGTCAACACCTCAAACTCGTTGTTGTGCTCCTCAAACCATTCCTGAACCATTTTTGCTTTGTGGCAGGGCGCATTATCCTGCTGAAAGAGGCCACAGCCACCAGAGAATACCGTTTCCATGAAAGGGTCAAACGTGTCAAAGTAACATCCACATGGATGGCAGGACCCAAGGTTTCCCAGCAGAACATTGCCCAAAGCATCACACTGCCTCCGGCAGCTTACACGCACCTGGCCATCCAGGCCAGACCAGGCCACCTTCTTCCATTGCTCTGTGGTCCAGTTCTGATGCTCACGTTCCCACTGTTGGCGCTTTTGGGGGTGGACAAGGGTCAGCATGGGCACCCTGACTGGTCTGCAGCTATGCAGCCACATACAGAACAAACTGTGATGCACTGTGTATTCTGACACCTTTCTATCAGAACCAGCATTAACTTCTTGAGCAATTTGAGCTACAGTAGCTTGTCTGTTTGATCGGACCACACGGGCCAGTCTTTGCTCCCCACGTGCATCAATGAGCCTTGGCCACCCATGACCCTGTCGCCGGTTCACCACTGTTCCTTCCTTGGACCACTTTTGATAGATACTGACCACTGCAGACCGGGAACACCCCACAAGAGCTGCAGTTTTGGAGATGCTCTGACCCAGTCATCTAGCCATCACAATTTGGCCCTTGTCATACTTACTCAAATCCTTACACTTGCCCATTTTTCCTGCTTCTAACACATCAACTTGCAATGTATTCACTTGCTGCCTAATATATCCCACCCACTAACAGGTGCCACGATCAAGAGATAATCAGTGTTAGGCACTTCACTTCTCAGTGGTCATAATGTTATGCCTGATTGGTGTATATAATTAAGCATATTATTTGGTTGCACTTTGTTTTAATGCCATTGTTACATTACATGTACAGTATTTCCTATAACAGTTAAATATGCATAATTACAAGCAACTTACATTAAAATGAACCTCAGCCCTAACCCTAAATCTACAGTAAGTATGTTGTTAAAGGTAAGTGAGGTAAGGAAGTGACTTCTGAGAAACGCTGTTGAAAATTTAAATCAACACCTAAACAATTTGTGAATATTTGCTAGTCTGTTCTGTGTGTGTGTGCTGAAAAAATATTAGGTGGCCTTAACTACTACATGTACTAACATTTAAATTAATAATTTGATACAAAATATTTATTATGTACATTCATGTTTTTACATTATACTTACATTTTAAAAATAACCTGCATGTAATTACATCTGTAATTCATTTCTGTAACTACATTTATACTGTTGACTCTTCCCTTACACCTAACCCTACCCTTAAACTTACCCATACCACCACGCCTGTCCCTAACCTTACCCGTATCCCGCCTCAATACCAGCAAAAGTGTTTTGCAATACAATATGAATACAATAAATACATTGTACTTATTTTATGTAAGTATATAGTAGTTAAGGTACACCTAATATAAAGCGTGACCAAATTTTGTCTGTACATAGTCCTGGCTTTGTAAATAGGAGAAAAACCCCCCCAATGTGGATCGGACTGAACATGACAACACTCTTGTAGCCAGTCAGCAATAGGGCCATATACACTCATGTGGGAGGAGGAGAGAGAGTGAGCAGCTGCTAGTTGCATAGTTACTGCTGTTTGTCATTTTGGGTGCAGAGCAATGAAGGCAGGGGTGTGTTTGTTCGAGTGATGGTTTCAAATATCAACAGTGTTTCTCCGAAATTGCTTACTGCAATTTTAAGTAAGAGATAATATACATCCAGACAGTTGTTATCACAGAATAAATCCTGACAGAAGGGGTTTATTCTGCAATAACCAGCTGGATGTACATTATCCCTTACTTAAAGTTGCGGTAAGCAATTCCAGAGACACGAGTAAATAATTAGTTCCTTTTTTTGAGGAATAACATACGTTGGATGGCACAATTAACCAATCAAAATAAAGTATTCCACAGAGCCATGTAACAATTAACATTACTTACTACTTGTTACCGTTTGTTGCAGCAGGGATGAAACAGGATCTAAGGGCAGGGCAGTAGCCTGCAGATCGTGCAACTCAAATCTTTACAAAACAGAATCTCAGGAACAAGATCAGGAACAGATCAACCAACATAACATGACATAGAAATGTCAACAAACAGACTGAAACACGGGGATCATATAGACAGCAAACAAGAGGAGCTAATTAATTAAATACACCTGATCATAACTAAACCAATCAGTAACCATGAAGACATACAGGCAAGGAGATGGAGGGAGATTAAATGAATTAACAACCTAGAAAAACCAACCTAGAAACACAGACATGAACAGAACAAAAACAAACTCTAAACATGCACAAATAAACTCAAAACTTATTTGCAGGGTCAGGGAAAGTTACTTTTAAAAGTAATGTGTTACATTGTTGCAACTAATTCCATTAATAGCAAGTAATGTGCTACTTTAGTTTTGCTTTCTCTCGCCTGGGGTGGGCTTACTTTTTTCATAAAAAAAAAAAAAAAAAAAAAAAAAGTATTTTTTGACAAATGTAAAGGCCCTTTGACACCAAAAGTTAAATGAATAATCCTCAATGCAAATTCACTCCTGTACAGTAGAGGGCGCAGCTCAAACCTTTCAGCTGTGCTTGCCGTTCTGGATCGCAGAAGAATAAGGCACAGGAGAAGAAAGTTCAACACTCTTCAGCAATAAAAACAAAATGAAACACAAATATGAGGTTTATCTAAAGTCATTTTTGCTTGAATTGAAACATTGAAAGTCAGCAGCAAAAACATTGGTTAATAAAGTGAGATTAAATACATAAAGTATAATTGTATTATTTAACATATTTAATTATTGCAGGTTTGTGTAATTTTTCAAGTTTGCATTTCACTTTATTAACCAATGTCTTTGCTGCTGACTTTCAATGTTTCAATTCAACCACACTAATAAGCAAAAATGACTTTAGATAAACCTCATATGTGACCCTGGACCACAAAACCAGTCATAAGTCTCACGGGTATATTTGTGGCAATAGCCAACAATACATTGTATGGGTCAAAATTATACATTTTTCTTTTGTGCCAAAATATATGTATAAAAATGTATTATTAGTAGTATTATGCATGCTAAGGACTTCATTTGGACAACTTTAAAGGTGATTTTTTTTTTTTTTTTTTTTTTTGCATCCTCAGATTCCAGATATCCAAATAGTTGTATCTCGGCCAAATATTGTCCTATCCTAACAAACCATACATCAATGGAAAGCTTATTTTTTCAGCTTTCATGTGATGTTTAAAAAAATTATGAATGGTTTTGTGGTCCAGGGTCACATATTTGTGTTTCATTTTGTTTTTATTGCTGAAAAGAGTGTTAAACTTTCTTCTGCATTTACTCCTGATTTCACTCAACATGGAGACAGGAAAGCTATCAGTCAATACATGGGAAAACAAAGTAACTTGCATTACTTATATAAAAAAAAAAAAAATAATAAAAAAAAAAATAATAATAATAATAATATATATATATATATATATATATATATATATATATATATATATATATATATATATATATATATATTTTTTTTATTATCTAAAGTCATATATATATAAAAAGTTGTGTTGTAAATTTAAAAGTGACGCGTTTACTCTTACTTGAAAAAGTAATCTGATTACGTAACTGTTGTTATTTGTACCCCAATACTGCTTATTTGTTACCTGTGATTATTTTACCTACCATCTCGCTTCTTATTGCCTAGAGTGAAAAGTGGCACAGTTTACCCCACTTTCCCGTGCCTTTTTTGCATCCTGGTTATGTAACGCCTTTAAGTGTGCCATTACTCCCGAGTCTGCAGAACAGCTGAAAGTGAGAGCAGAGGAATTCCTCCATCAGAGTGTAGCACTGTCAGCCAGCAGGGGAAGTGCATCATAATGACTGTTTAATTACTCTCCCTTCATCTCTGGGGTGTATAAATGCAGGAAAAGAGGGAAATTCGGCTCCTTTCTGGGTTGATGCTGTGCGTTTTGGGGGCTGGTTTGCGGATCGTGCCGACGGGTTTGAGGCGATTGTTCCATAGCAGAGCTGTAATTAAACCATCAGTGACAGTTTGGAGTATTTAACTTCATAATGAGCCCAAGTGCGTGGAGTTCAGTGCTCTGCGGCTAAGCTCCTGTAATCGCTACTATCTGCTTAATTATGTAAAACCATTCTTTTATCCCCAAGCCCCTTTCTCTCTGTCTGCTCATACACAGACTCGATGGGAACAGCCATTGGAAAACATACCCGATTCCGACTAACCTCTAAGGACGCGGCTTCACTTCCGGGCAAAGCTGAATGAAGAAGCAAGGAAATGTAGCCTCTCTTTCACAGTTCTGTTGTTTACCCCGTCTGCCTATGAATCAGAAAGGGGGTGATGTCATAATCTGGAGAGTGTGTTAATGGCGCTACGGCCCTTGGTTTACAAATGACGTTGCCATGCCAACCCTAATAGCCCTTTACAGAATCAGTTGTCATATTTGCATGAACAATTCCCTTAAAAAAATAAAGAAAAGCATGTAATTTCACAGTAGAATGCCCTTTATGACCATGTCTTCAGATAGCTATTACTGTTACCCCACGTTTGAGAAACGAGGGGTGCAATCACCGCCATTGTAACTTTGACATGGGGGGCCGACTGTCAACAGACCTGACATCAGCGTGCATTAAAACGACATTCTTTGGGTTGTTGAAACACAGGAAGCCCATTTTGAAATTAAAATTCATGGGGGAAAAAACATGAAATGTCTTCTGTTTCAATGGAGCAGAAAAAAATGAGACACAGAGAATTGCCGACAGCAAATAACTGCAGGTTTCGGTTGGCAGCGAAAACGGAGTTATGCATTTTCTTGTATCCCATTATGCTTCTTTCTGCATCCAATTAGACACAAATAGTACAGGCTGCCGAACATACCCCATCAAGACTGAACATGTGCCTGTGGTGTTCAGAAATCATGGGTCTAGACTTAAGCACTGTGATCTTACTGATGAATGTGATTAAAACGGTCTTGTGGAGTCCATGTGTGAATGTCTTTTTTTTTCAAACAATCCACCAGCAAGCAGCAGTGAACCCACACAACAAGCCTTATCTAAGTGCAGATATGTGTTGTTTACTCATCTAAGTTCGTGGACATGTACAAACAACGCATCGGTGCGCTGCATCTCAATACTTCTGAACTTTGTGCGCCCTTGCCCCAGTTGCCTTGGTTACGAGCAGGTACTAAATGTGCAACCGCCCATGGGAGGGTGTGAAACGCCATGTTTGATTCTGTCTGCTGCTGGCCGATGAGCAATCTGCCCCTCACACCTTCTCCTACTGGGACTGTAATGGACATTGCTATGGCAACAAACCATTTCTTATACCTCTCGCCCCATAGGAGGGCAATGGCAGAACATGTGACCAGATCTGGGCTTATTATGGCCCAGAAAAGTATCGCTGTGGCTTGCAAATGGGACTGAGGAATGACCAGTCATCTCAATATCGGCAAGAGAGTGACTCTGACAGGGAAATAACTCTGGGCTGTTCTGGACTGATGACGTGTTCCACTCAGTCGGATGTTTGATATCTCTGGCTTCTGACCTTTACAGCCTTCTGTTTTCTGATGCTGGGAAGATTATATATAAAAAAGAAATGCTATCATTTGTTCTGTAAGTGTACTGTTGTCATCAGAGACACCATGTTTTACAAACTTTTTTTAAGCAAATGTTTGCCAAACAAATATACTGTAGGAACATTTTTTCGAGTATGGGTATATCTGACGTCAACAAGGGCGGAATGTCCTTGTACGGGCTCTTCTGCCGGAAGGGCGCGCGCGCGACTAGAGCGAGAGAGCAAACGCTCACGCTGTGCTCGGCTTTAGGGAATTCGGCTGCGCTGCAGTCACTGGACTTAACGAAATCAACAATGTCACCGAATAAGTGTGTTTTTGGTTGTAAGGGCAAGACAACCCTGCACAGCTTCCCAAAGAACCCAACGTTAATGGGACAATGGATGGAGTTTGTTTTTCCGGAGCAGCAACAGAGTTTTGCAAGTGTTTTTGTTTGTTCCCTGAATTTTGGCGACGATGGCTTTAACAAGGTATGTTTCAACTCCGGATTTGTAGCTCGTCTAATGCTGAAAGATGGAGCGGTCCCAACAATAAAGGTTCACGGTCATGAACCGCAGGCATTGAGTAAAACTGCTTCAAATGTCTTTGTGTTGTTAGCTATCGACTCGTTCACTCAAATGCGCTACTATTTCATTGTTTTTCTATGTAAACACGCACTAGTCTGCCGTGCGTGCAAAACCAGTCCGCATACAATAGTCCATGAACCAAATCATGTCCTCATAAACCATGAGTAAACACACAAATGTTGTAAAACACGTGCATGACAAGCCACTAAGCAAGTATCTAAGTTACAGTTACAGTGCATACCATTGAGACGTCCTGCTGTAGCTGTCGTTGCTGCATCTCTTGTTCAATTTCAGCCTCTAGATCTGATTCTGGATCATATATGTATGGCTAAATCTGATTGATCTCAATGGTTTATTAGGATGTCACAGCTTTCAGACGCTCTCAACGCAATAGCTGCGCTCGCTCTTGATTCTTTAGCTCCGCCCACAGGATACGCCTCCAGCCGCTCGGTTTTATTCGGAAAGACTCGGTACAGCGCATCTTTCTTTTATAAATATAAATAAAATTCTACTCTATAGGTACTCAAGATTGACTGAGTGTTTTCTAAAGTTAATCAGTAATATTTATTATTATAATAATATAATTACATTTTTGTTCATATATTTAATAATAATGTCTTTTCTTTTCTTTTCTATAAAATTCCCATCAAAGTTTCTATATGTGTCACATGTGCACCGGTCCTCCCTCACTGCTGCACTCCCTCACTCACACTCAAGACTACATTTCCCAAAATTCCTCCTGGTTCTCACCTGCACTCAGTCAACCATCACCCACACCTGACACCAATCACTAGTCATCAAGAGCACTATAAGAACACAAACTTCACATTCAATATTTTTCTGGTGTATGACAAGGACTATGGGTTGCTCGCCTCCAATTCTCGCCTCCTCTGCCAGTAAGCCGCTTCTCTTACCTGTGTACTCACCTGTTTGGACCATCCGTGGAAGTGTGTGCTCTCCCCTGTCACAAACCCACAAGCTTCAACACCATCTGTAACACTGTTTATTATCCCACTCTCCTTTTCCTCCAGTTGATGGTTTCCTTACCTGCCTGTCCATTATCTGCAACACTGCAAATAAAGCCTGTTATTCTCACCATATTGCTGCTTCAAACCTGGTGTTTCCTTACAATGTCACATGTGATGCTTGCTATCTGTCGGCACCGGTTTATTGTTAAATAAAACTAAAAAGAAAATCTAAAACTATTGAACACATTTGTAAAATAAAATAGAAAAATATAAAGCTTAAGCTTTTTTTCATGTTGCTTTTGCAACTGAAATTGAGCTAAAGCAATTATAAATTAAAACCGGAAAAGCTTTAGAATAAAAAAATAAATAAACCTAAATTGTCTTTTCAATAAAATTACAAAAGCACAACAAAATTACTAAAATTTACCAGAATGTAAAGATATAATTATAAAAACAATAAATGTATTTAAACAGTTGTAGAATAAAATGGAAAAATTATAAAAATAAAATTTTAAAAATTACGCTGGCTCAACATTGCAATTCATTCACAAATGTTCTGATAAGTCTTTTGTATAACTGTACAAAAGACAATGGGCCTCATTCACTAATAATTGCGTGGATTCTTTCGTATTTGTACGCACAGGAGAACTTCTCACGAAAAATCTCTGCCTGATTCACAAAACGTTCGTACGCACATAAATTTGTTCTTAACCTCGTCCTGATGTTAGTGAATTTGGAGTAGGCCTGTTCTAAATAAGCGGCCGCATGCACAAGGTTAGTCATTTGCATAAAACACGCCCAAGCCATCTCCATATAAGGGCTTTCCGCACACGCTTTCCTTACAGCCTTTCGTCACTCTCGTCAAACTTGCTGCTGTTTGCAGACGCGCTCTCGTCCGATCCTCGAGCAATGCCAAGTGTGCCATTCTCACCAGTTCTCACAATAAACACCTTTTATAAAGACCCAGATTACAGAGCTGCACACACACGTACACTCAAAGGATTATTAGGAACACCATACTAATACTGTGTTTGACCCCTTTTCGCCTTCAGAACTGCCTTAATTCTACGTGGCATTGATTCAACAAGGTGCTGAAAGCATTCTTTAGAAATGTTGGCCTATATTGATAGGATAGCATCTTGCAGTTGATGGAGATTTGTGGGATGCACATCCAGGGCACGAAGCTCCTGTTCCACCACATCCCAAAGATGCTCTATTGGGTTGAGATCTGGTGACTGTGGGGGCCATTTTAGTACAGTGAACTCATTGTCATGTTCAAGAAACCAATTTGAAATGATTCAAGCTTTGTGACATGGTGCATTATCCTGCTGGAAGTAGCCATCAGCGAATGGGTACATGGTGGTCATAACGGGATGGACATGGTCAGAAACAATGCTCAGGTTGTTTGTAATGCTCAGAAACAATGCTCAGGTTGCTGTTGTTGCCCATCCGCCTCAAGGTTGTGTGTGTTGTGGCTTCACAAAGGCTTTGCTGCATACCTTGGTTGTAATGAGTGGTTATTTCAGTCAAAGTTGCTCTTCTATCAGCTTGAATCAGTCGGCCCATTCTCCTCTGACCTCTAGCATCAACAAGGCATTTTTGCCAACACAGGACTGCCACATACTGGATGTTTTTCCCTTTTCACACCATTCTTTGTAAACCCTAGAAATGGTTGTGCGTGAGAATCCCAGTAACTGAGCAGATTGTGAAATACTCAGACCGGCCCGTCTGGCACCAACAACCATTAGCCCATTTCATTATAATTATAATTTCATAATTTCAATGTAATTATAGTCATGTTAGGATGAAAACTTTGTAACACAATTATAAAGCCATACAGAGTAAGTTCTTTTTGCGTACGTGTGGTTTCAGTTGTTCCTATATTTTATCTTAAATCTAGAAAAAAAGAAATTACGGAATCTTTGAGATTGTGATTTGTTCTTAAAATCGCACATTTCACGCACAAATTTGTGCGTACACATGCTTAGTGAATGAGACCCACTGGCTCTGGTTCTTTTCTAGTACTCTAGGTATGAAAGCCCATTTCAGGTAAGAGGAAAAAATGGTAACTTTCCAGTACGGGTGCACTGATATGCATTAATTCTTGCTTAACTAATGCACAGATAATTATGAGTTATATTACTCTATTATCAGATAGACTCTTTATTAGTTGCTGATGGAGTAATCATCAGTGAGTGGTTTGTTTCTTCATGAGTCATACATTTACTTATTTCTTATCAGTGCATTAGTTACACTGCAAAAACAGCAGCCTGAAATTAAGTACAATCAACTTGGATGTTTAAGTCATTTAAACTTATATTACGTTAAACTGACTTTTAAAAATGAGTTGTACTTGTATAACTTGTATACAACTTGTATACAACTTTTTTTTTTTTTTTTTTTTTTTTTTACTTGAAAATTGCTTAACTTATTTTGATGAGTTAAAACAATGTAAACACATATGCTGTGATAACTTAATGGTCATATAATTTTTTACAGTGTAGGCATGAATTAATGCATATTAGTGCACCCCTATTGTGTTACCAGTAAATAAAAGAGCTTTGGTAAATCACAATTATGACTTTTGTCATAATTTTCATTTGTTTATATAACAGATTTTACTTTTTATCTCATAATTATGACTTAGCATCTCATAATTTATTAAATAATTATGATTTACCAAAGCATTATATATATTTTTTCATACTGTATGTGGCAGAAGTGGCCTTCCATAAATGTGCTATGTCCTTAGTATGCTGAAATATAACCACATGCTGGGCTTCACTGACAGTGTTTGACATTTGCTTGGGAAAGTGGAAGTGACCGGCAGAATGCTGATGGTGCTGCATGAGACACAGTTACGCTGCTCTCACACGAGGGGTACACAGCACCTCAGACATCTTTCAGACTCCAATGCATCTTTTCTACCATATCAGGATGGGCCCAAAATCAATGCACAGTCTTTGAAATGAACAGGTATCGATCTGTTCCTGTTTCCTCTCTTCAGTCCTCCTTAAAACCACTACATGACCATCTGAAGGCAGCCTGTTGGATAACTAGTTCTCACCATTTTCCACTTCATGCATGTCATTTAGAAAATAATGAAGCTTTTGCCTTTCAACCATTGTTATCTTGCTGTTAGGAACAATAACTGCTTCATACAGATTTGATGCTTCCTCCTGAATATGTGCAAAGACGCACACACACAAATGCACACTAAACTCTAGACACTGTGTCCTGCAGCATTCAGTATACAAAGAGACTATCTGCCACCGTGAAGGAGACAGAGAGAGAGAGAGATAGCGGGGAAAATATAGACACTTTAGCTCCATGTCCTCTTCATAGTGTGCAGCCAAGTGTGCAAAGAGAGAGAGAGAGAGAGAAAATGAACTCTTGATTTGGCTCTATGCCTCAGAAAACAGAACTTTTTCTGACTTTTTCTGCAATATCCAATAAGGTAGTACAAAGGTAGTGACAGTGTGCGTGTAAAATAAAGTCATGCTTTTGACATGCATATTTAAGAATACAGATTGATATAGCAAACTCATTTGTGTTATGATATGCATCAATGAAAACTGGCACTCAACAACAAGAAAAAAAGCAACATTCTCTTCAGCTTCAAATAATATGCCCTAATAACATTACTCAACAAAAACAAACCTCTGCAGTGCAGTTTTGCCATAGAGTACATACTGGCATTTCCTATTACAACAGTGAATAAATGTACATAGATCCATCTATGGAAAGGATCCTCAAATACAGTCACTCGGTCTCCTTTCCACCAATCAGCTGGTGTGCGGTGGGCATTCTGGCACAATATGGCTGGTGTCGGATCATCCAGGTGGATGCTGCACATTGGTGGTGGTTGAGGAGATTCCCCCTTCCATGTAAAGTGCTTTGAGTACTCAGAAAAGCACTATATAAATATAACGAATTATCGTAAAGGCCTGCAACCTTCACATGAGCGATCAACAAGTAGGCCTACTATGGCTATTATATGTTCACATTTCTTCATAATTCATAAATAATGCACTGGGAGTGTCAGGCATTTGGACTAGAGTGTGTGTTCAGGCATCTTTGTTTATTAATGCACATTCATATTGCTTGCGGGCAAAAAACATAATCCAACCCGTCAAAACCCAGGAAAATCAGAGCCCTACCACAAACTCCACCAACATCCAGAGGTTCTGCTTCTCCTCCTCCTCACCGTCTTACTCATCATCTCATTTATTTATTTTCCACAAAAGGGACATGAAGACACTGTAACAACATTTCAGTGTGTAACATTGGTGCAATTGAAGTGAAAGGATGCAATGTATGTCAAAGCTGCTGCACCAAATTCTGCACGAGCAATTAAAAAAAGATATATTTGGTGTGATTTTTAAATGGTTTTGAAAGTTTCTTGTGCTCACCAAGACTTGTATTCTATTACAATTAATATGCTGATTTGATGCTTAAGAAACATGTATTAATGTTTACAACAGTTGTGCAGTTTCATATTTGTGTGGAAACTAGTGTTGTATTCAAAACCACCTGAACCGAGACCAAGTCCAGTGTGTGTTGAGACCAAGACCAGACCAACACTCCTTAAATTCTTCTAAAAGATCTGCATCTACTGCCTAAGGAATGTCTTATACGTAATCAATAAATGCAATTAGAATAATAAGACACTATATAGAGCTGTTACCAATCAAATTAAATCACTAACAACAAAATGCATCTGTATGTTGCAGAGGTGGCACAAAAGCTGCATCTGAACTGGTAAAATTACTTTTGCATAACTGATTTTGTGATTAATTTAAAAAAATAAATAAATTTTGTTTATTGAACATTTGATATTAATTATACACTATATTGCCAAAAGTATGGGGATACCCCTCCAAATCATTGAATTTAGCTGTTCAACCACTTCCATGACCAAAGGTGTATAAGATCAAGCACCTAGGCATGCAGACGCTTCTACAAACATCTGTGAAAGAATGGGTCGCTCTCAGGAGCTCAGTGAATTCAAGCGTGGTACCGTGAGTGGTTGCCACCTGTGTAATAAGTCCATTCATGACATTTCTTCACTACTAAATATTCCACAGTCAACTGTTAGTGGTATTATAACAAAGTGGAAGCAATTGGGAACAACAGCAACTCAGCCATGAAGTGGTAGGCCATGTAAAATCACAGCGGGGTCAGCGCATGCTGAGGCTCACAGTGCGCAGAAGTCGACAACTTTCTGCAGAGTCAATAGCTACAGACCTCCAAACTTCATGTGGCCTTCAGAGTAGCTCAAGAACAGTGTGTAGAGAGCTTCATGGAATGGGTTTCCATGCATGACTGAGCAGCTGCATCCAAGCCTTACATCACCAGATCTCATACAAGTACTTTTTTAATTTTGTGGGCATTTGCATTAATTTTGGAAATCTTTGATTTCTGACCTGGCACTGCAGTAACAAAAGAAATCAAATTATAAATACGTTATTGATTGCATTTGAAATAGCAGGTTTACATCCAATCACATTACTGATTTTAACAAATAAATCAGACAGTCATTGGCAATATATAGATATCAAATCCTCTTATGCCTGCTACAGATTGTGCTATTTTGGAAATCCTATAAGATCATTACAAATCACACTGTACAACATGGATCTAATAAACTTGGGAACGTATGTTTTTCATGTTGCATTTTTATTGGCTAGTCAGTAGCAGTGTCTGACACTGTGAGAAAATTATCGCAGGCTATCTTTGGTTGCAAGACTGAGACAACAACCGTCTTTGAACCTTTCTCACTGTATGACATAGGACCACCGTTTAGGAGCCACGACTTGCCACAATTGGTTATCTTACGTCTGGGACAGCCCAAAATCGAGTCTCGAGTACTAGAGGAAACCATGATAGGGCCTACATATCAGGGTTCTCAACTGAAAAAACAAACAAACAAACAAACAAAAAATGCATAATGCATCCTTGCTGAATAATTATCTGGAAATGAATCTTGATTTCTGCCCAGTGTTTTGAAAGTAGCCTGAAATAAAAAATATATATATAATAATAAATAATAATAATAGTAATAATGTCACATTTACTGTATAGTACATTTTATAAACAATGTGCTTTATATAAAATTGATTAAAAAAAATAAGTCAACAATTTCTGAAATATGCCATTGCCCATGGCACTTACGCTGTATAACTGAATGCTCATCCATGGACGTCTCCTAAATATTTGAGCAGTCTCTTCATGGCCTCTACAACTAAACAAAACGATTTTACTTCAAATTAAAATTTTATGTCTATTTATTTATTTAGTTGTTAAGTAGCCGTGTAATAAGTGGGATAATGTGCAGTAAGCTGGTCATTATCACAAAATAAACTCCTCCAGGGTGATACAAGTCAAGACACTGTCGGGTTTATTTTGCAATAATGACCGTCTGCTATGTGCATTATCCCTTACTTAGAGACGCTGGTAACTGTCAGCAACTCTCTTTCACATGCAAAGAGCCACTAATACGCTGCTCAAAGTCTAATCCAATCATCAACCGCGCGTATCATAATGTCACAGCTCTCCTGGGGACATGCATGTCATTTATCCCCATCTCAAAAATCCATTGTTTGTGCAACAGACTGAGCTGTCAATGAAAAGCGCGCGCGCGCGCTCTCTCTCTCTCTCTCTCTCTCTCTCTCTCTCTCTCTCTCTCTCTCTCTCTCTCTCTCTCTCTCTCTCTCTCTCTCTCTCTCTCTCTCTCACACACACACACACACACAGGAGCGACTGGGCTGCATCTTCAGCTGGGTGAGGGCATTTCTTTGAATCCGCTCCCAGAGCGTCAAAGTGTGCTGCTCCTAGCGTCGGAGCATCGCAAACACATTAGTCACCTTCCAACCTCTGCAACTGGAGCTCGGTCAGTCGATCCCACTTCAAAAAGCCTGCTGAGAGGGGAACTGCTGTACTTCATTTCCCGTGCCCGTTTACAACGCTGACCTCTTGGTGGCGGTCACAAGCGAAAGACAGGGCACTAATCATAAAACACAAGGCGGTTCGTTCTGCCGTGGCACAGTGGGGGTAATCTGCCTCCGTGAGCGGAATAAACCCCAGCGCGTGCCGCCTGTGATGTGGATCGTCGCGCGCGCTCGACAGAACGTTGACAGAATCTTGCGCGGACCGTAAGGAAAGCAGGCGAGCTCTGAAAACGAAAGTGTCCAAGTGCTGCTGGTGGTCGGAACGCTGTCATTTCGAGAGGAATGCATCTCTTCAGTGCCATGTTCCTGCTGCTGATGTTATTCACTATACCCTGCGAGGTAAGATGCCCCCGTTGCATGCGAAATCCCGCTCGCAATCGTCTTCACAGCCCGTGCTGTAAATACGCATTGTTGCGAGATGCACAGTGGCTTCTTTGATTATCAGTTACCAAACAAGTGCTGAGCACTCTAATTAGCTCATTGGAGGTTAATGGCTGAATCACTGTCGAATTGTTTGAATGCATCTCAAGTGAGCGTCTCAGCACGCAGGGAAGATTTTCTAAGAATCTGGGAACTCGATTAAGAGGAGGACAGCTTGAGGACTGAAAAGTTGCGCAATGAATCACTGTCCTCAACCCTTTTTCACAACCAGACTTGTGTTTGTTGAAGCGCAGTTCTTACTGTTACAGAAGCACTTGTACGAGCTGTTGGCGTTTGTTCCCCTCGAGTGTAAGATTTCCTCGTGATGAGAACTGAAGTGACAGATGTGAATTGAAGTGAAGGACAGCACATTACCTGACCCGGAAATATTCATATTCACGCGGTACTTGAGTGTGAATTTTTCATAAACTCGCCAAAACTACTCTTCTTTTAATCATTGTCCTTTACATGTCAGCTATTAACTATCAATCGCCAATTTAAATTCTTATAATTCAAGAAATTCGAAACTATGTCCACATTGGTCAGGATCATGGACCGCAATCAGCCAATGGCGTTCGTGATTGGCTGAAATAGCCTTGTTTTTCGGTGAATTATTACGCGGGACACAACACGGGACAACTTTATTAAAAGCTGGTTTAACTAGCAGTGCAATTAGTCGATATTTAATTTGAGGCTTTATATTCTGCAATAAAACAGTTTTAGGGGAGACTGGGGAGTGCTGGAAACAGGATGAGTTGTAACCCCATCAATTTGACGAATTGGAAATGAGATACAGATGTGACAGCAATAAAATACATGACCACCACTCTTTAGAGGTGACTGATATTGTAGTTTACTGTGTGTGTAAAAATAAAAATAAACATTGATGCGAGAATAATATTTTGTGTTATAATTTGCTTTGAAATCATGCAAATGACAGAACGGGTGTCATCTGACTGAACAGACGGGGTGGTTGTACAGTAAAAATGTCCAGTGTACTTCTGCATTTGCCACAAATGTGAGAGTGACACACACACAGAGTCTGTTATAGTCTTTGTTTTTATTTGATTTTATTTGCTAAATGAAGGTGGTGAGATGGATGGGTTAAGAGTTAGGTAATAATTATTTGTACTTGACACCAATTTACACATTATTATGTTCTAGATTTTAGAAGATACTAAGCTGTAGAAGAATGAATATGAGAATAATTCTACTAAAGTTTAAGGCAAAAAAAGCAGCTCTGTCAAGTTTTTATTTTATTCTATTTTATATATATATATATAAAAAAAATCTAAAAATTTTATAATTTATCATTTAAGAACTATTTTCATTATTGCATATTTTAATAATGTTTTTGTAAGTAAAAATGAATTTGAATAAAACCCAAGAGCATGTGACTTCCTGCTATGTGGCATAATTAGCGACTGGAGATAATGCATTTGATTAGATGTAACCTGTGTGCGCTATAAAACAGTATGTTAAGCAGCCTGCAAATGATTTTAATATTAGAGGAAATGATACGGTACAAGATGTGTGCACAGTTTGCAAATTTGCCAGTGCTGCTGTTCTAGACATACATTAGGATATGTAAATGAGAACGCATCAGTAAAGATATGAGCGTCCTGTAGGCATGCATAGGAATGTATATTTCCGTTTCTTCACCACAAACTTCTCATAATTGGCCTTAGGGGACAATTTGTTGTAAGTGTTTGCATTAAATATTAAATGGAGAAGAGAAAAAATGGCAACACCCATCTCCCTGATGTAGCAATGTAGACATAAAACATTGATGAATTCTTCTGGTGTGTCTCTATCCTGACTGGAATACACTGTGATGCGAAGAAACATCCACATATGAACTCACCAAAAAAAAAACAATTGAGACATTTAAATCTTCAAAGTAACACAATGAACAGATTTATGTAAACCATGAAATATGCAACATGTTTTAATGAGACAGATGCACCTGTTTGTTCATGACGTGTTTGTTAAGTACCCATAATGCCCTGGGGCCATGACAACCAGTGATACAGATGGACGCGTGATACTACTTGACCTTGGCAATCCCTTTTTATGATGAGGTTGCATCGCTTGCATTCACTTAGCACTCCATATGCCTGTGCATTGTGTCCTTAAATAAGGACAAACAGAGGATGAAATTCTATTTAGGCCATAAAATTGGATGAAACTGGGTTTAATTAGGCTCTAGGAAAATGTGGAGTTTAAAGCAGAATGCAGATTGGCAACAATACCAGTTTAACAACTTAAAAGCTTGTTTTGTTCTCAGCTCTCTGCGATGATTCACTCAATAATCATTAACTCGAATTGGTGCACCTTTATTGTTACACTGGATGTCAATTTTTTTTTTTTTTTTTTTTTTTTTTTTTTTACACAAGTACATATAGCGCATTGTATTATTTATAGTCACTGTGTGGTAAAACTTTTCTCTCTGTAGCATTAAGTACGTTTATTAGGGTCTCATCTTCTTAATTAGTTTTGAGTGGCTGCTTGCAGTTAGGATTGGACATCTATTGACTGCTATCATTAGCGCAGTTCAAAGCGGGGGCTACTGCTAGGCGCTAACACACAGTAGAAAGCGCACGTCTTAAAGAAACTTTAATTTGCTTATTTAAAAAACATTATTAAATCTATACGTTTAAATGTAAATCACATACTGTATACGATGACAACAATGAGTGCCGATACCGCAGCCACACAATGACAGAAATTAGCCACAAATCTGTTCGCAATCAACATCTTCATCAAATGTAATTAGCCAGTGCTTTAGAGGCAAACATGCTAGCTTAGATATATAGCTCAAAGGGCCCAATGGATGTGTCTGATCATTCCTTACTTTAATGGCATCACAGAGCTGTCAGGAGAGCATCGGATATCTCCTGAAAGGCAGAGTGCTTCCATTTGAAGCCATCCATCAATGAAATTATAATTTTTAATTTTTAAAAAAGGAACTACAGTTCCCTCCACTAATACTGGCACCCTTGATAAATATGAGCAAAGGCAGCTGTAAAAATAAAAAAAAATTAAAAATTGCATTTGTTATCATTTTGATCTTTCATTAAAAAAATTCACAAAATTGTAACCTATAATTGAAGTAAAACAATTGAAATTGGGGGGAGAATCTCATTGTGAAATGTTTTTCTCTAGTTCACTTTGGCCACAATTATTGGCACCCAATTATTCCAACATCCTTTTGCCAAGAGAACAGCTCTGAGTCTTCTTCTATAATGTCTGATGAGTTTGGAGAACACCTGACAAGAGATCAGAGATCATTCCTTCATACAGAATCCTTCAGATTCCCAGATCCATGTTGGTGCGTCTTCTCTTCAGTTCACCCCACTCTTTCTAGAGTTCAGGTGAGAGGACTGGGATGGTCATGGCAGAAGCTTCATTTTGTGCTCAGTGACACATTTTTATGTTGATTTTGATGTTTGTTTTGGATCGTTGTCCTGATGGAAGATCCAGCCACGGCCCATTATGTGATTTCTAGCATAGGGGTCAGGTTTTGATTTTTTTATTTGTTGGTATTTGCTAGAATACATGATTCCATGTATTTGAACAAGATGTCCTCCAGCAAAATAAATAGGCCCACATCAAAGCTCCATCTGTATTTTTAACCGTGGGCATGGGGTACTTTATATTCCTGTTTGCACCAAATCTGGTGGGTTTGCTGCCAAAAAGCTCTTTTTAGTTTCATCTGACCATAGAACCAGGTCCCTTTTGAAGTTCCAATCATATCTGACAACTGAATATGCTTTGTTTTTGGATGAGCGAGGAGGATTTTTCTTGAAACCTTCCCAAACGACTTGATGTAGTAGTGGTGATGAAGGTGCTGTTTGATCATTTTTTTAGTCCTTCTGACCCCAAGACTGAACTAATCTCTGCAATTCTCCAGCTGTGATCCTTGGAGAGTCTTTGGGCATTCACTGTGCATTAGGATGATATAAACACATGTCCTCTTCCAGGCAGATTTGTAACATCTTTAGTTGATTGGAACTTCTTAATTATTATATTTAAATATTTATACTCCTGTGAAACAGGAAGTCATGTCAGGACAATTTCATGTTCCTAGTCACCCTGGTGTGCTAAAAAAAAAGTAATTATGAATGGGAATATACTATACTTAGGGGTGCCAATAATTGAGGCCAACATGCATTGGAGAAAAACATTTATTTCATAATGAGATTTCACCCCCACTTTCAATTGTTTTACTTCAATGAAACGTTAGAATTTTGTGAATTTTTTTTGAGTGAAAGATCAAAAGGATAAACAATGCAGATTTATTTTCACAGCCACCTTTACTCATATTTACTAAGGGTGCCAAAATTAGTGGAGGGTACTGTATATGGGAGGCTTGGTGCCCACACTTTTCTGGACCCCAGAGACGCAGACCTGTCACTTTTAGCGTTTGAAATGAGGGAGTTGTCTGTTTACTCACTATTTAGTCCTATTATATCGAACCCTCTGCTAAGAAGAGGTGCTAATTGGTTGCGACTGTGAGGCAAAACCCTCATAAGTTGATCAAAATCTGTTTGCAGCCCGTTTTTTCCCTTTGTTTTCGTAAATACATCGGAGACATGCATCAAAAGCAAATGGCTGCAATTGTTTAACAAAATTGTTTAAATGCACAGGCCTTTGAGAAACAGAGAAGCGCCCACAGTGGAAAGCCGCCCAGCTGGAGTGAAGTAAAATAATATGCTTTTAGACCTGCTGTTTGTCATTCAAATGCAGTCATTTAATAATAAGCTCAGTAGAAACTGACTGCCGCAGTCCTGAAATTTTATTAAGAGGGAAATATCAGATAAAATGAATAATGTCAGTTAAGCTGCAGCCAAATGGAATTTCTGCACTTCTTATAAGAGTTATTAGTCACGTGGGGTCAAGTGAAGTTTCACCTGGATCGTATGAATAGGTGTTTTTTAATTCCCGACTGAAGATTTTTCTAGTTGACTAGTAGTCAGTCGTTCATTTAAGCCATTAGTCAACTACTCGCGCTTCTATATTGACCCTTAAACACATACCCCAGGTATCGCTAAAGATACATTCAGGCATTTAAGGGTTAATTTAATTACTTAAATATATACTGGGGGCGGAATGAATATATATACACATATATTCTCGTGTCTGTGAGGCAAATAGCCTATGCTGGGTTTTGTTTAATTTTTGCGACATGCTCCAGTTCAATAAAGACCGTTTTTCTTTCTTTTACAAAAGCACAACGTAGACCTTTTACAGTTTCGAATGATATATTACTCTGACTATAAACAGAGTATTTTAAGTTGTTTCCACTGTTATCAGGAGAAAATGCAAGTGATCACACTGGCGCAGTATGCACGCTATACTTCAGCTTCCACACTCCGCGCAAACACTTGGATATGCAGAAAATAATAGCACACATTTAACTTAATAGCGAGCGGCCATGTAAATGTGCCACTACTTACATGTTTCAAATGATAAGCCATATTTGAGGTCGATAGATGATAGGCGAATGCTTGGATACTATAACTACCACAAGGACTCGCCATTAACGATCTGTCCCTCACAGGCTGCGTGACTTCTCCAATTCCTGTGGTGTTATTTTCCTGCTACTAACTGACTAATAAAATTTTGTTCGACTAACGTTTGGTCGACTTGACTATTAGGGGGCAGCCCTGTAATTTACAGCTGGTAAAAACATGAATTTCTATCTTGGCCTATATTGTGGGCTTGTGAAATAGTGTCCAAGCAGGATCTATTCAAATAAGCAACTGGTGGCAGCATGATCCAGCCAGATATGGTCAGGATGAAGCGTTTGCATGGCACTGGACCAGAGTGGCCTGGATATGAGGAGCTGCCCGGTGACTATCACTACCTTCGGTGCACATTCAGGCTAAGGAAAGCTTTGCAGTGAAAGCCCATTCTCTGAATTATGAATGGTGCAGTCCAAGTCAGTTTGTCTTGCCCACCAGCTAAAAGGCCTATTATACACCCATTTGATCAGATGTGAGATAATGTGCGTGAACCTATTACGCTTCCTTTCTAAAGTTAGCCTGGCAATGAAAATGGCCTCATAGTGGATTTTGGCTGTTGAGAGTCTAATAAATATCAGTAGCGGTGACGGTGCTCTTGGACGACGGTCAAAAGGGGGCAGTGACGTGCTCAAAGCTTCAGTTGCCTTTGAGATCAAGGACATGCAGGCAGGTCGGACAGAATGGGCTCTGCCAACCATCGGTCGACTTCCAAACGGGGAATTAGATAAATGAAAAGGCCCAGGACCCGCGGCATAAATCTCTCCACCAGAACTCTGCGCACGAACAAGAGCGGCCAGCAGACCCACAGCTGCTCTCCATTTCACTAACACCAGAGGCTGTCACTCTCAAGTTCCTGCATGGTTTCCCACTGAAGTTAAGCACGGTTGAGTCTGGTGTCTACCTGGATGCGAGACCTCTTGGAGAAAGCTAAGATTGCTAGTGGAAGAGGTGCTGGTTGTACCTGGTAGTCTGTTTTAGTCCTAAAGTATACTTCCCTTGCCTGCGTCCACTCCAGCTTGCAGACTATCTGTGTGATGTGATTCTCATCATCAGTACAGTCTGTTAATGTCCGCGTACACTTTTCACATGCAGACAATTTTTTTTTCATCTGCACGGACAACAGCGCATTTCTGAGTCATTTAAAAAACTTGAAAAGAAAGAGACAACTAGATAGCATGCACATGGCAAACGCGCCTATCTATGCTCCCGGTCAAAGGAGAATACTTTCAAAGGCTTGCACGCTCAATTGTGTGCAAGATGGAGCGGAAAATGAAGTATACTGTACCTGAGCCTTAATGCCCCAAAATAATGATGGGGACACTATACTATAAAAGGCACTGTCCTTTGTATGAGATGTTAACCTGTCAAATTATTACTTACCAGTGTTAACTTCTCTGTAGTTTACTGAATTAGAACTGTGCAATAAATAATTTGATAATTTGAAAATTAATTTACTCATTCATTTTTCGAAAAGTCAGTCACACCAAGCCGGTGGTCGGCACGTGGCCGATCGCACTTAACTGTAGTGTATGATATATTAATTATTTTGAGAATTATAATTTTTACAGTCAAAGTTTATATATACATATTTATTAACTTTATTATATTTTTATTTTCCCCAACAGCTCATATAACTATAGGATTTATATATTTCCCTCAACAACTTGCATGCATATAGAATGTTGCATAAAAGAAATTCATAACTAAAAAAGGGGTTTAAATAATAAATCAGCTTCCCCCCCATATCCCCTTGAGACGAGAGATTTATGCATTTTATTTCTGGAAAAAATCCTCAGATGCCACAAATATTGTTTATTTTTTTGGTCCAGAGGCTAAAGACTACAGCCAGTAGTAAGAGCTAGTTCCGCATGTTTTCAACCCGCCCATGGGGGGTGGGATCTCACTCACAGCGCTCGGCTCGGGCAGATGCAGGCATTCATGTAAACTGAGCGGTGCGGTGCAAAGTGAGTGTTTCAACTTTTCAAATGAATTCCTATGAAAGTTAAGCTTCCATAGGCATGATCTGAACACGCGGCGTGAATGTATGCCGCGTCCATGCTTACCTCAGCTCTTCGCTCTCGTGATGAATGTAATCTGACTCCTGCTGCGTTTGTGCTGTGACACTCGCTCGGCTCACTCACATTATATTGAACAGACACGTTCAGTTTTTAATTGTAATGTCTGTTCTCTAACTGAACTAAATTATTTTATTATCATGAAACAACGGTAGGGGCGTTGCCACGGTGGGCAAGTGATCCAGTGATCCAGTAGCAGTGGCTTTGGGAGTGGCCTCGTAGGGCAGCGAAGCAAGTGCATTCTGGGAGTTGTTGTCTTTCATCCCAAAAATAAATTTTCTGGCTTTTCTTAGTCTAGAAGGCACCAAATTCAAAAATAATTTCACATTTCTACTACATAAATGACCCAGTTTAAATACACATTCATCTTCCCAGTGCTGAAGTACCCCTTTAAGCAAAGACATACATCCAAGTCCACGAAACGGAGGGAAGTTAGCGAGTGAAGGGCTTAACGTTTTGGAGTGGAATGAAGTCTCACTTCACAAGCTTTTCACTGTTTCATTTGAGAAAAACTCAAATACACAGACTGAATCTGAAATCTCCCTCTATACCCTTAAAGGGTAACTAAACCCTAGAACAACTTTTTTTAGTTAATGATCTGCAAGGCTTTATTAGTGCTGTTCATTGATTTGAGTAAATGTTTTGACATATGGGTATAAAGTGCTTTAATTCTACAATATATGGTGTAAAAACGTCTTAGTGCTGCCCTCTTAAGGTTGAACAGTGGCTACTGCAGTTTAATTTTCCTATTGAACGTTGTTGGCCATTGTGACGTATGTTGGCTCTTCCAGCGGCTCACTACCACGCCCCTGGTGTGAGCTCACCACGCCCTTGGCATAGGGAGTTAATGGCTCTGTGTCTACATACAATTCACCCTCCTCTACTTCAGGTGAAGGTGGGGGAGAAAAGTCCTCTACTTCAAAAGACCGATCTGTTGCAAAACTACTGCCGTTACTGCAGTCATTCTCCATCTTTGCGAGTCTGACAGCCGTCAATCGATCCGTCACTGTGGGTCTCAGGTGCCCCCACCACCCCCCACCCCCCCTCAGCCCTACCTTCGGTTCGTCTCTTCTGTCTCTGCTGGGCTCTGCCCTCTTTTCCAGCAGTTTTCAAATATTGCCAGTGGGTGGAGTTAGGCTGTGAACAGGGGTTTAGTTACCCTTTAAATAGGAACGTTTGTAGCCATTTGTAGTGGTGTCCAAAACCATTGTGGACATCATTGAGTGCACTCATTCTAACCCACATTGCTCCGCAATAACGAGTGTACAGCTGATGTACACACAACAGCTGTCTGAATTCGCTCACTTGTTTTAATTCACTCCTTCAAGTGAACTGTATTAGTGGACTAACGTAGGGAATAGTGATTGAGGGTTTGGGATTTTGGATTCAGCCACAGTGAAATTGAATGACAAACCTTCAAAATAAAAGTTTGTTTTAACTTCAAGAAATTGAAAGATATCACTACTGTATACTAAAATGTACTTCTCAAAGTAATAATAATAATATTGTTATTTCTAAGGAATATCATACAACCAAGAACATAGGTTTTCGTCCATGTTTTTTAATGTATACAGTTCTGACAAAAATAAAAATGCAATGTTTTGTAGTAAATATTTTAATTTGATGACATTTTAGTAGCTTGATTAAAGTTTATATAAATGTGTAAAAATCCTAAAATACAGAATCCCCAAAAGATAAAATGGAAAGCACAGAATTCAAGGGAAAATAAAATGGATTTCATGGGGCCCTAAATTAAAAGGTACCTACTCTATGAAGTTTCATTGTGAACAAACAAGTTTACAAGCTTATATTCTTTCTCAAGGTCTAACAAATAATTATGTTGTAAATTATGGTAAATGAATGTCTTGATAAATATCGACTTCAAATTATATGGAAAAAATATTGTGATTAATATTTTTGGCCATATGCAAAATGCTCCAGCCCTACACACAAACTAAAATAACCCCCTTGTAATTCATAATCAGATAACTACTGAGTTAGTAGTGTCAGAAAATGCTCACCTTATTCAACTTTACTATATAAATATAAAAAGCTACTAACTAATGCAGCTTTCCTTTGTCCTGTGAGTGTGTGCGTTTTTGCATATGTATGTGAGGGCACACCTGAGCCACACAACAATCACAATGGCAGGTGGACAGAGAAAATGATGTTAATGGATTCACATGCAACACATGTGGGGGCGTCTGCTTATAATGATACTACAGTTGACATCATAATAATGTCACAGGCAGCGTAAGAGCGGCACTAACAAGCAATGAGAAATGAATAAGCCTCCTCCCCTCGCCCACCTTCAAGTGTTCCCATTAACATTCAATTGTAATGCATTACAATCAGGGAGCGTGCGCGGATGCAGGGCTAGATGAGGCGATTGAATAGCACAGCCTACACTGTGAGAGGTGGCTGATTAGGACCCACTGATGAGCCTGTATTATGTGTGTGGCACAGCGGAGGGGTCGAGTGTGGGCAGAATGCGGTAAAGACTAGATACAGCTACGGTCACTGGGCATGCGCACATCAATATTGCGTCATTTAATTACTGTATTTGCATTATTGCAAGGGTAGGTTTAGGGTTGGGATAGGTGTAGATGTTAATAAAACACTTATAAGTAGCTAATTTAATTTATCGTTATTCATTGTGAGATTTCGCCTCACTTCCGGCCGTCGCTGTATCCCTTCTAGCCACAACCGCAGAATGCATGCATGTGTGAGCACTAGTCCATGTGTTTGCTTGTCTGGTGTGAGCAGAGAGAGATTCTACTGCTGTGTGCCCGTTGTGGTGTAGTCTGCTGGAAAAAAGGAGCAAGAGAAGTGTGAGATTAGATTCTAGGTTGTCCCTCGCATGACAGTCGTGCGGTGCGAATACCTGCTGCTATCAATATTTATTTATTTATCCACATAAGAGGAGGCTCACAATATGTGTTGACACTTCTGTGGGTCCTCACAAACACACAGGTCTTGACTATCGGCGCAGAGCTGTCTAGTTTGTAGCTGTAAAACTACATAATGTTTTAGCGTTTTTAGCATAGCGTTTTTGGATTTCATAGCGCTGTTGTACATAGTACCTACTTTAACATTTTGTTCCACAACATAAATTCCACCAGTCATATTTTAAATGTGAATTTTGAAACCATTGTACGCTTTGTAAAATGTAAGTTGCTACTTAATTACAGACGACAGATCTTTTTTATCAATTCATTTTTTATTAAAAAGTGGTAGCCCATCAGAAATTAGGCCTACAAATTCACTTTGCAGCTTAATCCAAGGATGCATGTGGGTGCTTCTCAAACTGAAGGCTGCATCCTCATGAGGCTTTGTCCTTCTAGTCCAGTCCTTTGGAGGCTTGTAGGCTAGAGTCCTCCTCAGCATTAATCACTAAACTGCCAATAACGTAAGTTACCGAGAGACCACAGATGTTTGTCATTCAATGTATTACATTAATATAAAGCCAGTTAATATAAATATATTTAATATAACTTATTTTTCTTATAATTTACCCCAAAATGAAAAATCCATCATTAATTACGCACCCTCGTGCCGTTCCAAACCCGTAAGACTTTGGTTCATCTTTGGAACACAAATTAAGATCTTTTTGATGAAATCAAAACTGATTTACCACAACTGATGTGTGAGATTAATAGTATTTTCATCCTATGACCATGGGGACAGGAACATGTTTGATGTAGCCATGCACGCTTACTAGACCGTCTTATTCTAGTGTTTAACTTACACCAAAGCATAAGATAACATGTAGCCTATGCCTTCATCTCCAAAAACATTATATTTGTAATTTCATAATGAACTCAAGACACACTCGCTTTCCGTCAAGTCACGTCATTTTTCCTTTTTTTTCGTGAATTGGAATGTGTGTAAAGGATTGTGGGTGACGGACATACTTGATGTGTCCTTCAAAATGAGCTGATTAAAGAGCGCAAAACGAAGACTGCCTTTCAAGGATCCTTCAAACTGAGACGGCCTTCAGCGGCGCTTGATGACGTGGCAACTGAGATATGCAGCCTTACTAGGACGCAGTCCTCCAACTGAGAAACACCCTATATGTCTGCAGAACGCTAGTGGCCGTTCCTCAATCAGAATGGGGGCTTGGTTTAGGGGTGGGGTTAGGAGTGAGCCTTTGTGAGTTTAGCAAATTGGCTAAAGTGGTTGAAAAACACCTATCAATTGAAAATTCCCACTGATAATGGAAATCTCCTAATTTGGTTATGCAGAGACACAATAATACATTTTTCTGGCCAACTGCCCAGTGTCCACTTAGACAGGAAGAGACTATCTGACTGACATGTAACCAGTGCTAGTTTGCTTTTATTACATAATTGTTTAGAAACGTGTATATCTAAAACAATTGTAGTTTTATTTAAAAGTTTTCATTTAATTTACCATTTTCTAAGCATGTGTTTCTGCATCTTGTCCAGTGCTGCTCCTCTTCCTCTTCTTCAAAAAAAATGTTCAGACAAAAGGTTTCAAACATTATATAGGGCAAATTTGGGTAGCACGGTGGCTCAGTGGGTAGTATTTTTGCCTCCCCGGTTCAAGCCCGGTCTCCCTGTGTCAGCGAGGGGTTCCTCCGGGTGCTTTCGGTTTCTACCTTCATGTCTCCAAAGGCATGCAGGTTAGGTGGATTGGATATGCCAAAATTGTCTTGTGTGTGAGTGTGAATGTGTCCCAGCACTAATACTGGGTTGTGTCAGGAAGGGCGTCCCGCGTAAAACCTGTGGCAAATCAAATGTGTGTGTGAAGCGGACCCTGCAAATGGGTGACAGATAAAGCTAGGAAGATGAATATAGATTGAATTCAGGTCTCCCAAAAATAAAAATAAAATAAACAAATTGCATAGGTTTAATGCTATGAACCTTACAAGTTCTGGCAGATTTAGTGTTTAGTTTTTACTTGGAACTGACTACAGAGACTATTTGTCCACTTGCTGGTGGACAAATAAAAACATCTGAAAAAATAAAAAACAAAGCCAGCTTATCAGATTGAAACATCCTATTCTATGTACAATATTTTTTGATGCAACAATTTAACTAATGGATTCAGTATTTTTCCTTTTCTAATTATTGTTAATTACAGAGTTTTTCTCTCATGATGTTAATGTTTCCATTTGTGTGTGATGGTATCTTTTGGAGTAAGAAGTGGAAAACCTAAAATGTAAAAGGCACTCAGAAGCTGTTAGTGATGTTTATTTGAACACTTGAACATCTGCTTGATGTTTCTTTTACAGGTGTAGCGGCATTTCAGCAGTGTGTTTGGCTAAATTTGTGAAAGTCACCCTCCGGACGTTGGTTCAGACTAAACCAAAAGAACTAAACAGTAAAAATGTCCCTAATGTTTCTACCTGAAAGCATGTTTGTCCTGGTGTGACACCACACTTCAGCATGGCTCGGGGGAACAATGGCCTAAGCTGACCACACCAGGTGTCTTGGCTGAGCTTTTATAGGCCTCTAGGTGCCTTTGTGAATTTCAAAAAGTGCAGATGTGCGTGTTTGACTGTCTTGCGGCCTAATGGAGCACCAGACCACACGTCCTTAGATGACAGCTTGAGAGAAGGGTCTGTTTGCATGTCGTTCCCCAGGCGAGACCCCGGGGCTCATCTTTGCAGCAGAAGGCTATAACATTAAAGCAGTATACAACTCAATCCGATCCCAAATATCTGTCACTTTCCTTTAACGGCCAAAATAAAAAAGCCACGGGACCGTGTGAAATTTCACTGCAGCGTGGTCAGGTTGACATTATTAAATTACGTTTAGTACAGCTGGTACATGAAATTCTTCTTTTAGTTCTGCCGAATCTGTTCCGTTACCCAAGCGGCAGATTAACAGAGCATCCTGTTCAAGCAGCGTGTCATCGTTTTCTGCCTCTCTTTGTGTCGGGCTATGGCTCTGTCTGCTTGGTGGCGTGAATATCAGGCATGCGGTATCAGGTCTGCCGGGCTCGCTCGGCTCTGTGGCCTTGACTCTAACGGAATGTGACAGTTTTCTGACAGCCGAGAGAGCAGCCCGTAAGAGGCCCGTCCTCCCCTGCTCTGCCCTACTAATACTGTACACAGCCGCACACACTACTGTCACCGGACATCATGACCTAATAAAACGTGTACACAAACGCACCCTAACGAGATGACACGGGGGGCCAGGTCAGCTGCGGCCAGTCAAAAGTCCCCGGGCAGGAGGTTATCGTAATAATGGGACAGTGGGGCTGCCTGCCGGTGTGATCGCATGGCCGCTTTTCCTTTGTCTGATGTTGGTGTGTTGTAGTAACTACCTCCAGACCGGTTTCCAGTGCGACCTTGCTTTCCACCACTGAATGAATCTTTTATGAGCTCTGCGATGTGGGTTTTCTCTCTGTAGAAGATTGGAATATAAATATGGCAGTTGCACACAGAGCCTCAAGCCTCTGCGTGTGATATTAAACTCTTTATGCTGGGAATGGGCTCGGTGTGTGTCACCTGACTACATGCTTCACATATATGTGAGGTGTGATGCATATACATACTTATTTGTATGTAAAAGGCTGCTTTATTGTGATGGAAAGAATTCACAGTCTCACGATCGATCGCAGTGGTATCTATGCAACAGTTTCGTCTTAAAATAAAGCAATCTGCTTATCAATTTGGTAACAGAACAATGCAGACTATAATTTGCTCTCAAAACTCTTAGCAACAAGGCTTGACTGCTAAATATATTGACACCATGTTTTAAATCTACAGTCTCTTTGGTGCCTCATTTGTGTCAGTCTGCTTTATGTTCCTTTCGACAAATAAATGTGGCCATCTGTTCACAATAAATGAAAATGTTATACACTCACCTAAAGGATTATTAGGAACACCTGTTCAATTTCTCATTAATGCAGTTATCTAATGAACCAATCACATGGCAGTTGCTTCAATGCATTTAGGGGTGTGGTCCTGGTCAAGACAATCTCCTGAACTCCAAACTGAATGTCAGCATGGGAAAGAAAGGTGATTTAAGCAATTTTGAGCGTGGCATGGTTGTTTGTGCCAGACGGGCCGGTCTGAGTATTTCACAATCTGCTCAGTTACTGGGATTTTCACGCACAACCATTTCTAGGGTTTACAAAGAATGGTGTGAAAAGGGAAAAACATCCAGTATGCGGCAGTCCTGTGGGCGAAAATGCCTTGTTGATGCTAGAGGTCAGAGGAGAATGGGCCGACTGATTCAAGCTGATAGAAGAGCAACCTTGACTGAAATAACCACTCGTTACAACCGAGGTATGCAGCAAAGCATTTGTGAAGCCACAACACGCATAACCTTGAGGCGGATGGGCTACACCAGCAGAAGACCCCACCGGGTACCACTCATCTCCACTACAAATGGGAAAAAGAGGCTACAATTTGTACAAGCTCACCAAAATTGGACAGTTGAAGACTGAAAAAATGTTGACTGGTCTGATGAGTCTCAATTTCTGTTGAGACATTCAGATGGTAGAGTCAGAATTTGGCGTAAACAGAATGAGAACATGGATCCATCATGCCTTTCTACCACTGTGCAGGCTGGTGGTGGTGGTGTAATGGTGTGGGGGATGTTTTCTTGGCACACTTTAGGCCCCTTAGTGCCAATTGGGCATCGTTTAAATGCCACGGCCTACCTGAGCATTGTTTATGACCATGTCCATCCCTTTATGACCACCATGTACCCATTCTCTGATGGCTACTTCCAGCAGGATAATGCACCATGTCACAAAGCTCCAATCATTTCAAATTGGTTTCTTGAACATGACAATGAGTTCACTGTACTAAAATGGCCCCCACAGTCACCAGATCTCAACCCAATAGAGTGTCTTTGGGATGTGGTGGAACGGGAGCTTCGTGTCCTGGATGTGCATCCCACAAATCTCCATCAACTGCAAGATGCTATCCTATCAATATGGGCCAACATTTATAAAGAATGCTTTCAGCACCTTGAATCAATGCCACGTAGCATTAAGGCAGTTCTGAAGATGAAAGGGGGTCAAACACAGTATTAGTCTGGAGTTCCTAATAATCCTTTAGGTGAGTGTATAGAGCCCATGGATTGCAAATGTGACACGCTGAAAGGGTGCAAAGCTATTCAAGAGTGAATTCTGAAATGCAAAGGTCACATTTACACTGTCAATGAGTTTCACTTTTATTTGTGTAAAGAGCATTTTCACTTCAGATTTGGGCTAATCGGATACTTAGCTGATATCTGGTCATCTGATTTAGAAGTTTTTTTTACAATTTTAATGTGACATCAGATCTTGTCTACGTTTTTTTTTCAGCTAAGGTTAGAGAATTGATGCTACTGTAATTCCCGTGTATAAAACAAAAGGTTTTGGTTAAGTCTCTTATACTCGGGCCACATTTATTTGATCAATAATACAGTAAAATTGTGAAATTGTATTATAATAATAACATTTGAATAAATGGTAACACTTAAAGCTTTTATATACACTCACCTAAAGGATTATTAGGAACACCTGTTCAATTTCTCATTAATGCAATTATCTAATCAACCAATCACATGACAGTTACTTCAATGCATTTAGGGGTGTGGTCCTGGTCAAGACAATCTCCTGAACTCCAAACTGAATGTCAGAATGGGAAAGAAAGGTGATTTAAGCAATTTTGAGCATGGCATGGTTGTTTGTGCCAGACGGGCCGGTCTGAGTATTTCACAATCTGCTCAGTTACTGGGATTTTCACGCACAACCATTTCTAGGGTTTACAAAGAATGGTGTGAAAAGGGAAAAACATCCAGTATGCGGCAGTCCTGTGGGCGAAACTGCCTTGTTGATGTCAGAGGTCAGAGGAGAATGGGCCGACTGATTCAAGCTGATAGAAGAGCAACTTTGACTGAAATAACCACTCGTTATTGTATGCACCGAGGTATGCAGCAAAGCATTTGTGAAGCCACAACACACACAACCTTGAGGCGGATGGGCTACAACAGCAGAAGATCCCACCGGGTACCACTCATCTCCACTACAAATAGGAAAAAGAGGCTACAATTTGCACAAGCTCACCAAAATTGGACAATTGAAGACTGGAAATATTGTGCCTGGTCTGATGAGTCTCGATTTCTGTTGAGACATTCAGATGGTAGAGTCAGAATTTGGCGTAAACAGAATGAGAACATGGATCCATCATGCCTTGTTACCACTGTGCAGGCTGGTGGTGGTGGTGTAATGGTGTGGGGGATGTTTTCTTGGCACACTTTAGGCCCCTTAGTGCCAATTGGGCATCGTTTAAATGCCACAGCCTACCTGAGCATTGTTTCTGACCATGTCCATCCCTTTATGACCACCATGTACCCATTCTCTGATGGCTACTTCCAGCAGGATAATGCACGATGTCACAAAGCTTGAATCATTTCAAATTGGTTTCTTGAACATGACAATGAGTTCACTGTACTAAAATGGCCCCCACAGTCACCAGATCTCAACCCAATAGAGCATCTTTGGGATGTGGTGGAACAGGAGCTTTGTGCCCTGGATGTGCATCCCACAAATCTCCATCAACTGCAACATGCTAGCCTATCAATATGGGCCAACATTTCTAAAGAATGCTTTCAGCACCTTGTTGAATCAATGCCACGTAGAATTAAGGCAGTTCTGAAGGCGAAAGGGGGTCAAACACAGTATTAGTATGGTGTTCCTAATAATCCTTTAGGTGAGTGTATAATACACTATAAAAGTATTTTAACACATTAATTATGCCTTGTAATGCACCTTATAATGCATTGTATGGTCTCATGAATAATTATAACCACAGTTATTATACATTATAATACTTGTCTATTCACTGTTACACCTTTTAGAAAGTCTAATGCATTAAATGACCTGAATTAAATGACATTTTAATTTTGTTTACAATTATTTATGGGATATAACACATTATAACATACATTATGAATATTATTATGATGTCTTATACATAAAGGCTTTAAGTAAAGTGTTACTGAATAGACTTTAAAAAGTAATTTATTACTGTGATGAAAAGCTGATCCACCATGCGTCTTCAGTGTCACATGATCCTTCAGAAATCATTCTAATATACTGATTTGCTGCTCAAGAAACATTTCTTCTTATCATTAATGTTGTGCCACTTAATGTTTTTGTGGAAAACATTACACGTTACATATTAATGTCACTTTTGAGCAATTTACTGTAATGTGTCCTTGTGATTTATTATTACTGTTATATACAGTAGTATTTATTTCCTTCTAAAAGAAAACGGAAAATTACACTGACCTCAAACCTTTGAACGGTGGACTTCTGTGACACATCGATTCAATTTGGCAGTGCTTTGCATCGTTGGAGGAAGGGTGTTAATGTAAACACAGTTGGTTATGTTTACATTTATGCATTTGGCAGATGCTGTTATCCAGTGTACATTGCATTGAAGGTATACACATATCAGTTTATTCATTCCCTGATAATCAAACCCATGACATTTGCATTTTAAATGCTATTTTCTACTCTTTGAGCTGCTGTTATATGTTAAGTGAATGTAAACAGACAGGACAAAATACTGGATAGGCAAAATATCAGATATGTGCATTAGTTATTGCAGTGAAAATGCAGCCTAATTTTGTCCTAAGAAGAAAATGTTATTGCTCACAATTTCTCAGTCGCTATTCATCGTAATTGCAAGGAGAAAACAAATAGTACACTACTCAAAAGATCTTCTTTCACGAGTTCACACTTACATCAAATTAAATAGAGTAAAGATTATGCGTATTTGGCGTGCTGTCCGTGGGAGCGTTCCGGGCTCGGAATTTTGGCCCGAACCCAGAGTATCCCCTCCGTGATAGAGATAGTCTAGAACTAGACTGTATTGTATTATGGATTGTGTTGACATCTAATAAGTGTTTATTAAATCAAAGTGAAGAGATGGGGTGGTGGAGGGATGCTAAGAAACTGTCAGCGAAAGGAAGGTAAGTCAGCTGTATGTATACACACCTCCTGTCGTTGATTAAATTGATTAGCTTAACGTGCTCAACTCGTGTTTAATTAGGTTTAATTATCTGAATGTGCTCCTCCTGAAATTTGTTAATAAAACATCACTTTGTGTTCCAAGAAAAAGAAAAGAAAGAAAAAAAAAAGAGTAATTGACATCAGAATTTAAATGTCTGGATGAGCTATTGCTTCATTGTGGATATCATAGTTTAGATCATTTGGTGTGGGAAGTATTTCACAAGAAATGTCAGTTCCAAACCTGAGCACAGTTTGGAGACATTGTTGAGATCTTCTGAAACTCTACAGGAGACACATGTGAGACTACTGGTGCCTTTTTGTATGGAGACAAAAAATGCTTTCTATTTAATCCGAATGGGATTATTCATGAAACACAAACAGAATAATTTTATGTAAATCATACGCAAAACCTTTCATACGTAAAAGTGTCAGTTCAGTAGGAAAATTTACGTGAGAATGGATTTATAAACGATTTACACAGGAATTCATTCCGCTTGTGCTTCATGAAAAAGGGCCTTTGGTGTGATTTCATTTGTCATTTTCTTTATACTAGCAACCCATTCTCTGTCTTTTCTTTCTTGGTTTCTCTCTTTTTTTGTCTCCCCCTGTCCCTGTTTGTTATTTTTTCAGAGCATATTTTTCTCTCGTCACCCTCAGGTGTGACAATGCAGCATCTCCTGCAGAAAGATAACCTGTCAGAGAGAGACAGAGAGAGAGGGAGAGAGAGAGAGAGAGAGATTTGAAAGCAAGAGATGCAAATGCCATAGAGGCAGAGGTAGAGAGATGAGACTCTTTTTATCTACATGTTTGTTCTTCTGTAAAACAGACAGCCAAAGAGATACGCTGGCCACTCCGGGTGCCGGAGCTGTGACAAACTCTTAGACCTGGCATTGATGAGGAAATGTTCCTCCCTTTCCCCGTCTCTCTGTGGCGGTGCTTGAAAGCGGACACAGAAGTGGAATAAGCTACACAGCAGTGACTACCTGAGCCAGGCCCTGTACTGGGGGAATGTCTTTTTCAAAAACCAAGAAAGAGAGGCACTGTCAGTCCTCATTTGATAGTCTCAAAGATAACAAGCCTCTCCTGTTTCCACACAGCAGCACACTGCTCGCTCTGATACTCACCCTTGGGACTGAAGTAGAGCAAATGACGTGCACAGACATTATATGTTCGAGAATCAAGTCTGCTGATGCCAGCACATGTGAGCAGCAGCAGGAAAAAAGCTTGACATGTCCACACGGTACAAATTTCCACCTAATCAGCTTAAAAAAACTTGCGTTGCTGCCTTAAATTAAGTATGATCAAACTGGCCGTACATTGACAGAAATTTCCATCATTTATGATACAATGCTTTCCTGCCATTGATGGAAATTTCCATCATTTATGATACAATGCTTTCCTGCCATTGATGGAAATTGCCATCATTTATGATATAATGCTTTCTTGCCATTGATGAAAATTTCCATCATTTATGATATAATGCTTTCTTGCCATTGATGAAAATTTCCATAATTTATGATATAATGCTTTCCTGCCATTGATGAAAATTTCGAGAATGGGTAGAGATGCAGCCTGGAGATCTCCAAATGGGGGCGGGAACTCCAAAACGGGGTGGGAGCTCCAAAATAGGGCATGGCTTCCTCCCATTGACAGACAGGCACATGACACGCAGGCGTTTTTTTTTTTTTTTTTTTTTCCCCAATCAAGTTCAAACTTGCAAACTCCACCCCGCATCCAATTTCTAAAGATTTCATTGGTCACGCAATCACAGTGCTGATTTCATACAATGCTATGCTACAACCAATTCTAACCCCTAAACCTACCCTACACCTTAACCAGTGAAACTGACTACAAGGTGGGATTTGCGCTGAATAGCGTGCTAAAGAAAATGGCAGTTCATGAGATAAGCAGTAATAAGATTGTGCGATATGAGATCGCTGAGCCGGGCTGTCCGTAACTTTCCAACCGGAACTCACAGAACATTGGCACATTTTTAGTTGCACCCAGCGTCACTACTCCCTCCTACCCTGCGAATCTCGAGTCCTGGGACGCCACCATCCCTTAGAGCACAGCGATAGATTAGAACGTTTCCAATGCCGTGAAAGCCCGCAGGGGATTCCCGCTTATATAATTGAACAGATGTTCAAACTCCGGTCCGAATGACACTGGCAACGAGCTCTGGCCTGACGGAGCATATTTATTAATATAGCATATTTTATAACTTTTTTTTTTTGTTGTTGTTCTAATATCAACTAGAAACAATGTTTAATTTACAAACATTTATTTTGAAATGTAAGTCAATGACAATTGGATGACGCCAGAGCTCTTTTCACTTGGAGACCTCCAACTGTTGGAGTTCACGCCCCATTTTGGAGATCTCCGGTCTGCAGTTATACCTACTTGGAGAATTCTGGCAATCCATGTTTTCACTGTTATATGGTAGGGGGCTATTACACATCTTCTGAAAGAGTACAGAGTCTCTGGATCAAAACACAGACGAAGAAGAAGCAGAAACAAGTAATAAAACAAAACATTTGCTTATGTGCACATAAAATAATGCAATCATCAAACATCAAAAAGCATATAAGACCTATCGAGATGCAGTCATAAGCCCTATTAGGATGGTAATTGTTTCTCGTGGGGTCATAAGGTATTTTCATAATTTGACAAGGGCTGGTTGGTCAGTGATTTGTATTGCCATCCGAATCCAGAATGTCAGTGTTTTTCTCCCACCACCTCATAAAAATCCCCAGCTGAATTAACTACTGTTTTTTGACAAACATCAAGGTCGTGTGGTAATTTAATTGCCGTCCAAATCCACATCTCTGAGTTTTCAAGAATATATCACTTCAAAATTCACTGTTTATATCCTTTTTGACCCCTGCAGAGCACCGTGCGGTTGCACTTCCCTGTAAATCATTTAAAAGATCTAGCCTTTTATTACTGAAATACTGGCAAGTATTTACAAGAGCAATATATTTCATCACCGCTCAAAAAATAAAAAGCATGTAAACATTTGAAAAGGCATCAATTGTATAGCATGTTAAAATAACCAAGCAGCATTATGTTTACCTAAAGTAATGTGAATAAGAGGCTGTATTAACTTATTTCCGCTCATTTCCATGTGAAAAAAAAGACATCCTTTATTTTGAGATAAAATACAAGACTGAAAACTATTTTAACTATAATGCATGTCTATATATCTTAGATTTAAATAATTAAATAATAATTAGGATATAATTTTCCTATTATTAAATTAGATATGCATTTATTCTTATTATACCAAGCATATGACATTTTATTTAGTAAAATTATTTAGTTTATTTAGTGAGTTCCCAGGTGTGCAGGATCACAAAACTCGCTCCTCCACTGTGAATAAATCGACCATCCGAATGCAAAAGTTTTATCACTGAGGTGGCATGCAAATTTATTTTTATGGACGTCCACGTGGTCCGAATAGGGCTTTTGACAAAAACTTGATTTTCTCAGCTTTTTGCTCAAAATGTTGCTTTTTTTAAAAAAAATTTAACTTACCCATATTTAAGTGTTGATAAAAAAAAGAATGTATAAATGAATGCATTTTTGGTTTAAAAGCAGAGGGTTTGTTCTTTCTTTTGATATATTGCATGTTCAGATACAACAAAATATTCTGAGGACCATGACATTTTTGTGACTTTAAAAAAAAGTGATATATCCGTGATATAGCCGTATGAGGGGAAGAATTCAGTCATATCAGTAGCTTAATAAAAGCTTTTTAAGTTACATGGTTGCTTCAAAAGGGTGGCAAGTTGAGATCACTATTAATTTTATCTCAAAAGTAAAAAATCATGCTGTTCCATGGTAATATTCTGTCAAAATAAATTAATGTCTTTTAATTTATAATGATATATTTGATTTATCACCTTCAAGATATGGTGATTTGGGTAGCACTTTATTTTACAGTCCTGAGGGCATATTACAGAAACTTAAGATATAAGTTAATCTAGGATTTTTCACAATTTTGTATTACAGAAGCAAATCTTAACTTGATTTAGGATTCTTATCCTATCTTACAAAATCTCATCTTATCTGTAGTTAGGAAATCTTAAACCGCTCCATCGAGTTTGGTAATCAACTGTCAGGTCTGTTACCAAGCAACCAACGACGCACAAACTGCTTCTGAAGTAAACCTAAAATTCAAGATTCAAGAGTTTTATTTGTCAAATGCACAGTTATATACAGAGTATACAATCGGCAGTGAAATGTAAACGTGCTCCATGGACAGTGCAAATTCACAGTTAAAAACACAAGGAGGAAATTATAATAGAAATAGGATAAAAAAGTACTATCTATATACATCGGGAGAGATGAGAGACGGGAGAGCTGACCCTGAGATACGCTCGGATAAGCGCACGACTCTTTGCGGTCATGACTGGTGCTGTTCCCATACCACACTGTGATGCACTGAGTTAGTACACTTTCTATCCCCCCTAAATAGAAAGTTTTCAGGATAGCTGGTGAAACCCTGAATTTCCTCAGCTGGCGCAGGTGGTACAGTCTTTGCCTGGCTTTTTTCACCTGTGTCTGAATGTGAGCAGTCCAGGTCAGGTCCTCGGAGATGTTTACGCCCAGGTACTTGAAGCTGCTCACTCTCTCTACTGGTGACCCGCTGATCATGAGGGGGGAGTATGTCCGTTGCGGTCTCTTCCTGAAGTCCACAATCATTTCTTTGGTCTTGCCAACATTCAGAGAGAGGCAGTTGTCCAATCAAAATGGAGAAACAATGGCATGCTTTTAATTTCAGTGTGGCAGAGATTCAAATTGATAAGCTCCACTGAAAAGTTGAAGTATGTTTTATGAATTGCTTTTTGTAAGGTAAGACGTTATAAAGAATGACCTGTGATGCCCCCTGACGGCTCGTTGGCCTCTATAACGTTGGCCACAATTTGTCAACTAACCTTGTCATGGGAGTCTGTAATTATTTAGGAGTATTTTATCAAAGCACAGCACATCCTCTGGGTCCTCCAAAAGTCTCTCCACCATCAAACGTCGCTGCTCTTTGTCTTATATGATTAAATGTAACGCCAGTCTCAAAAAAGGCTTTTTGCACTGTGATTTTTACCACAGGATTTCAAAAAGGTTTGAAGTTAGGACACCAGTGGGGTTGTCCTTAAGTTAAGACAGCTTTTAGGATTTTTTGTAGAGTTAGGATGCTTCTGTAATACCCGTTTCCTATTCATAGTTAAGATAATGCACTTAAATGTCATTCTGTAATAGCGTTTGTCCCAAATGTGGTCCTAACTGAAATTGCCATGGTTACCAAACAGATAAGATAGGATTCTAAAGTTAAGATGTTTCTGTAGTACACCCCCTGTTCCCCATGTACATACTATGCACTTATTATTGTCACGTGTCAATAGGGGGAAGAAAGAAGAAAAAAAAAAAAAAAAAAGGGAGTGAGGACTCAATAGCAGGAATGTAGATTTATTTGAAAAATAAAACTAGAAATACATAAACACCAGGAGCAGGAAACAAGTAGACCAACAGGGAGCAGACGTCAAACATATCAATGATGACGAACCAGCACAGGACTAAAGACAATGAGAATATAAAGGGTGAACAATAAGGCAGGTAACGAGGAGGAACAGGTGGGACAAATCAATCAATGATCAGGTAACAAGAAGGGTGGGGTAGACAATTGACATGACAAGCATGACAAAAACCACCACATGTGCTGCACAGGACAAGACAGACATATGACATTACCCCCTCCCTAAGGAGCAGCTACAAGACACTCTACCATGAACCCAGGGTGAGCCCTCTCCGGACTCGGTGCACGGGGCGGAGCCCTCTCCGGACGCTGGTCAGGGGCTAGCCACGGCAAGGCAATGCACACCGGCAGCTCTGGAAACTCCTCCAGAACGACCGTGGGCTGCTCCGGAACAACCTCCGGAGTTCTGGAGGAAGCACTGTGCTCCTCCCAAGCACACAGGACTGCCACTACATAAAATCCCAGCACAGCCCTCCTGGCCATGTCAGGACTGACAGTCTCAACCTCCGGGTCATCAGCAGTCTCTCTGACAGTTACCGGACCTGGGACCACTAGAACTTTCACAGAAGAAGCCTTTCTCCTCCTCCGTTTCAGGACCACCGGACTCGGGAGCAACGAAGTCAGGTCCTTCTTCTGCTGAGTCCTCATTATGGCTGGTTCGTTCTGTCACGTGTCAACAAGGAAAAATGGGAGCAAGGACTCAATAGCAGGAAGGTAGATTTATTTGAAAAATAATAAAAATAAACACAAAACAAAACCCACAAGGGGGAATCAAACTAGAAATACATAAACACCAGGAGAAGGAAACAAGTAGAACAACAGGGAGCAGACGTCAAACCAGCACAGGACTAAAGACATAATGAGAATATAAAGGGTGACAAATAAGGCAGGTAACAAGGAGGACCAGGTGGGACAAATCAATCAATGATCAGGTAACAAGAAGGGCGGGGTAGACAATTGACAGGAGACATGACATCACAAGCATGACAAAACCACCACATGTGCTGCACAGGACAAGACAGACATGTGACAATTATAGTAATTACAATAACTGGGCTATAACTAACCCTGAACCTACCCCTAAACCTAACCTTAACCCCTGTAGTTACCTTACATTACCAGTATTTTATTAGGTAAGTACATATAAGTGCACATACTGTAAAATTAAGTGCAACCAGGATTAGGTTCAAAGTAAAAACATTCTTGACGGCTCCATGTTTTGTTTGACTTTTTAATATTCTCAAAACTTGTTTGTCCTTCAGTCTGGAAGGAATATGTATAAGTTGATGTAAGAGATGATTATTTCATCAAATTAAGTGTTCACTAAATGTTTTTTAGAAAGTTGAGGTTGCATAATTTCTTTTCAGTTGCACATATTTATGCTCTTTATGAGAATAAATGAAATGAAGGAAAGACACCCACCCATCCACCTCTGAATACTTCAACACCTCCAACCCTATACATCTTCCTGCGTGTCTGTCAGCTATAATTTTTTTAATAGAATGACACTATCATAAGTAACTTTAAATCAAATTTAAATCATCCTATGAAATCAAAATGGGAAAGGCCATCTAAATGCTAATGTGCTGCTTATTGAACCATCTGATACATGAATTATTAAAACATCAAAACTTTTTTAACATTTTTTATTTATTTGTATTTATTTATTTTATTATTATTACATTTGTCCATTATAGTGGACACCTTGAATTTAAGGTTGTAATCTAAGTTTCAACAATAACGAATGAATAAGCGTGATCCGTAGATCTGAATCTATTGAAAAATACATATATTTTGATCTGTTTGCATTTTCTCAAATAAAGATTGAAATAGAGGTAATTGGTGGTTCACTATTTTTTTCAGCCATACAAACCTTATGTTGTCAAACATAATAAACACTATGACATAATGAGGAAATACATCAACACAGAAAAGAAAACTATGCTCTTCAAACCAGTTCTTGTACTGAAAGCCTGTAATAGTTGAATCTTTGTGTTAGTCTGTATAGTACCTGTGATTACTGGGTGAGCTTTAAGTGAGCTGTTGCCACAGGGATATCACTGTATTAAAGGGGTGAAGTCACTCTGGGAAATATGTGTTACTTTATTTATGTTCTTAGCAGACACATTCATGCCAAAGCACTTTACAAAGCACTTTCATAAAATGTGCACATACTTTATCCATATATAGATGAGAGTAAACAACCTAAGGAAAACACAAAAAAGCACATTAAACTCACAATGATAATTTCAAATGCATACAATCCAGATCAAGTCAAAGCTAAACTTATAGATAACGACTAATAGATGGCCGCCCGAAATCGCAACCTGATATTAAGAAGTGTTTAGACCAGAACGAGCAGACTCAAGAACAGTTTTTTTCCCGCAAGCAGTCAGATTCTGACCAGCCGTGTCTAATGGCTTTATAATTTGTAGATATAGAAATCTGTAACACAACTCATATTAGTTACTTTTATTATAGTATCACAGTGAGTGAATATTTGGCCCTATGTGCCCCAATAATGCTTTTTGGATATTACCTTTCATGCAGTGTGTAATATAATAATGTGAATGTAAAAGGTCTGCAAAGTTTTAAAGATCAAAGTGCACAACAAATAAAGTGACGAAAAGAGAGCCGTCAGTAATTCCAGTTTCACTTCCAGTTACAAACCTATGTAACAAATTTGCATAATGCCAGCCTATGATCTTCATTGGCTACCCGTGAACAGCATCTACTTTGACCCTCAAACACTGTATTTGTAGCTGAGTCTGGAAGAGTTTTAGTCGACATGCCGAGAAGACGCTGTTTTCCAACACCATCGTTACTGTTCGTATCACTGTGTATCGATCGCTGACGAAGCCTCCGGAGCTGAAATTCAGATATGCTAATGGCCATTTTGTTTCTGCCACGCACTGTAAGCAGTTGACCAATAACAACAGACTAGGCTGACTGACCAATCATAGCACAGTAGGCTCAAGGAAAGGAAGGGTTAGAGCAGTGGTTCCCAAGATTTTTCTGCTGGGTCCCCCTTTTGCAGAGAATAATATTTTCAAGACCCAGAGGGCAGAGCCTTCACAGCTCGTGAACATGTGAATAAAAAAAAACAGATATCATGTTTCAGTTTTTATGTTTTTTTTTTTTTATGATCATCTGTATAGCAGACAAGCTCATGTGACATTGCAGTTTTTCATCATCATGAAATATTATTATCTGCATGCGTTTTAAAGCTGTATCACTCTCAACTTGAGCACACACACCCGACGCAGAGAGCTGGGTGATGGTGCATCTGTGAGTATTTTAAACTAGACTAGTTCTCTTTCATGTGTTATTGCGAATAAACTGTCAAATGCACACAAGGTTATGTCAGAAACACACAAAGATCACATGAAAACAGTTGGTTATGTCTGTGCACGTATGCAGCAAGTTACAGAAATCCTGTGTATATATTAGATCTGTGTGCTAAAGTGAAAGCAGTGTAATATACAGTACCTACTGCTATACATGCTTTTAATATAAATCAAACAACAGAAGAAAAACAGAAAATCACTCACTGCTCAAATTTAGTAGCTTTATTAAGAGCACATTTCTTACTTGAATACTGCTGTTAAATGCTCTGGCGAGGAGATAAACATGGCCAACTGTATGGGCGGGGGTCTATGCTAATACGGCAGTGTCCATCAACACTTTTATGTTCAAACACCTTATAAAAGTTAATTTTGCATATGTGCCCTTTAAAGTCCCTGTAAAGGCAATTATGAGATTTGTTTATAAACACATTATAAATGTTAGAAATGTATTGCTGAAACATGTTACAAAGACTGAACTGAACTGTGTAGTACTGAATTGTGGAGTTATACCCTTAAAGGGTAACTAAACCCTAGAACAACTTTTTTTAGTTCGTGATCTGCAAGGCTTTATTAGTGCTGTTCATTGATTTGAGTAAATGTTTTGACATATGGGTATAAAGTGCTTTAATTCTACAATATATGGTGTAAAAACGTCTTAGTGCTGCCCTCTTAAGGTTGAACAGTGGCTACTGCAGTTGAATTTTCCTATTGAACGTTGTTGGCCATTGTGACATATGTTGGCTCTTCCAACGGCTCACTACCACGCCCCTGGTGTGAGCTCACCACGCCCTTCACATAGTCAATCAATCCGTCTGTGGGTCTCAGGTGCACGTGAGTCAGTTCGATCGCGAGTTACTGTCAGTAACGTTACCGTACAGTTTACAACTTACAAAACAGCTTACAAAACATAAACGATAATGATATCAAGAAGAGGTGGATTAATTTTGTGAACAGCCTTCTTGATGGAGAGCTGAGGATCACCACCAACACCTGCCTCTGCATTGACTTTACACTGGATAGTTTTACAAACTTTCATCAGAGACAACTGGGATTCACTGATAATCCGCTGCAGAATGGGGCCAAACCGACTATCTCCCGCCCCGGCCCCGGCCTACGTGAGTGTTCTACTCTTGTGTGCTTATGGCAGCTTTCCCGTGAGTGGGCGTGGTTTCAGCTCTGACAGTGGACACGCCCCCAGCGTTTGAGAGCAGAGAATGCTGCTTATTTTATTTTTTGATAAGCTATTTTATTTACTTGGCAGATTTTTTTATGATTTAAATTTGGCTGGGTGGTTAACACATTTATCTGTGGTGTGAGAAACTCAGAACACATGTTTAATTTTGACTTTACAGGGACTTTGAAGATATAAAAAAATATCTCTGCTATTGCTGTAGAGTGTAAACTATTGACTCTTGGGAGTCCTTACTTGCACATTACTATAATATAACAACAGAGCCCAAATTAGCCTAAATTTAGTTGCTATTTATTTTTAGATATAATAATCAACACTCAAATAACACATTGTATGTAAACAGGTAAACTTCACATAAGGCAGTTTTTGCATTAACTTCTAAATCTAATTATAAATTTGTTTTTACTCCAATTGGTGTAGACACATTGTTTTGGTATTTGTGAAATTGAAGTATATACTGTAAAAATATGTAAAATAACAGTAAAATACTGGCAGCAGAAACACCAGCAATGTACTGTAATTCTACGGTATGAATACTGTGAAATTGCTTTACAGCGTATTACCGTAAAAACAAAATACTTATTTTACAGTAAAATACTGGCAGTAGAGACACCAGCAATATACTGTAATTGTGTGTGTATGTGTATATATATATATATATATATATATATATATATATATATATATATATATATATATATATATATATACATTATGACCATTATGATTATCTCTTGATCACGGCACCTGTTAGTGGGATGGGATATATTAGGCAGCAAGTGAATACATTGCAAGTTGATGTGTTAGAAGCAGGAAAACTGGGCAAGCACAAGGATTTGAGTGAGTTTGACAAGGGCCAAATTGTGATGGCTAGATGACTGGGTCAGAGCATCTCCAAAACTGCAGCTCTTTTGGGGTGTTCCCGGTCTGCAGTGGTCAGTATCAACAGTGCTCCAAGGAAGGAACAGTGGTGAACCGGTGACAGGGTCATGGGTGGCCAAGGCTCATTGATGCACGTGGGGAGTGAAGGCTGGCCCATGTGGTCCGATCAAACAGACGAGCTACTGTTGCTCAAATTGCTCAAGAAGTTAATGCTGGTTCTGATAGAAAGGTGTCAGAATACACAGTGCATCACAGTTTGTTGCGTTTGGGGCTGCATAGCCGCAGACCAGTCAGGGTGCCCATGCTGACCCCTGTCCACCCCCGAAAGTGCCAACAGTGGGCACGTAAGCATCAGAACTGGACCACAGAGCAATGGAAGAAGGTGGACTGGTCTGATGAATCACGTTTTCTTTTACATCACGTGGATGGCCGGGTGCGTCGCTTACCTGGGGAACACATGGCACCAGGATGCACTATGGGAAGAAGTCAAGCCGGCGGAGGCAGTGTGATGCTTTGGGCAATGTTCTGCTGGGAAACCTTGCGTCCTGCCATCCATGCCGAGATGTATTACACTGAATCGACAGGATTTTACCCTCTGCGTTTAATGCATTTATAATCACTTACTTATAAGCACTCTCAAGTTATTCCGGCCTGTTCAGTTCCAGCTCATCAGTCCCCGTCCGAGTGATTTTGATGTGAGAGAAAACACTCCGACCAAAACTTTTTAACCAGTTTTACAACGTTTTTAAAAGAATGCGCTCCTTGCTGCAGTCAGTTTCAAATTCAATCAAATTAATTTTCTTCTGTTTTCCACATGAGCTCCACGAACACTGATAGATCCCACTTGCATGATGAAATTTACAGATATCAGCATGATAATAATTACATTTCAATTTGACACCTTTATGTATACTAAGTCTCAATCACACACTGAGCAATGGCTAATTTAAGATCTAGATTTTCTAGCCATAGTGTAAATAATCCAGTTGAATAAAGTTCAAGTGCCTGAACTTGACATATTTTAGAAGTCTGTTAAACCAATTTATAGCAATACATCCTTAAATTACAACACAAGCTCTTATTTGTGCTTCTGCTTCTCTCTGCACACACAGTATTATTTTGTTCTGTTTTACACATAATGTTGGAAAGCAGTTAATTTCAGTGCTGAGCAGTGGAAGAGTGTGTAGATGTGCTGAATCCATAATCCTTCTGAGGGAACACTAGAACAAAATGTGAGTGAAAAAAAGAGAGAGAGAGAGGGAAAAATAATGGAGGAAGTTTTAAAGAAATTGCCTCTGGGGTTATTATCTTAAACATCCTTATAAAGAACAGAGCAATAATTAGACCACTATCACTCTGTCACTTTGATTTTCTCCTGCTGAATAGCACTGGCACTCCTTACAGATTGAGTTTAATTAGAATTATATCATTAAATCAATACATGCACCACAATGGCCGAACAATAACGAGAATGTGTCTTTGGAAACACCGTACTAAGAGAGAACAGTGGTATGTAATGGACTTATTTCTAGGTAAAAGGCACAGGTTTACCTTACTCCATGTATAATTTGTTTCAATCGGTATCTGTTTCAGTAACAAAAGTATCTGCATTTGGCTAGAATTAGGGTATGGGTGGGGTTTAAAACATTAATGATTATAGAATTTAATAAATTCCACATAGCAATTTGGCCTTGTAAAATCCATATTTTCATTGCTTTTCATATGCAAAATGTATGTTATACAATTTATTTATTTATTTTTTACTTTTGAATACGTTCACCAAAAAGATTCATTCAGATTATATATGGTGTGAGAATCGTTTGAATAATTTACTCAACTGATTAGTTACAGTCATTCTAGACTAGTCTTTAAAGGCTTTCCACAAGGTTTAGGAGTGTGTTTATGGGAGTGTTTGACCATTCTTCTAGAAGCGCATTTGTAAGGTCAAGCACTGAAGCACTCGCAGTCTCCGCTCTAATTCATCCCAAAGGTGTTCTATTGGGTTGAGGTCAGGACTCTGTGCAGGCCAGTCAAGTTCCTCCACACCAAACTTACTCATCCATGTCTTTATGGTCATGGTCGCAGTCATGATGGAACAGGAAGGGGCCATGCCCAAACTTGTGCAACGACTGAGACATATCAGATACATAATTACTTGTTACATTTAACAAATATGCTTTAAATGCTTTATGCTTAGTAACGGCACCTTCCCCCAAAAGAGCAGGAAAGGTCTCAGTTACCAGGGCTACCAACAGATAAGACCTTGTTTATGGCTTGAAAGAATGTGAAAAACAAGGGCTATAGGGAGACCCAAAAACAAAAAATAATGCACTTATATAGGAGACAAATATTAAATATTAAATATAATTTATTTAATGCTTAAAAATGCGTATACGTGGTTGTCATCACATGACAGCGTGGAGGAGAAAGAGAGAGAGGGGGAAGATGGCGAGTCGCGCACCGAGTGACCTGGTCTCGAAAAAGAACACAACTTCTGCAGTTTGGCAGTATTTCGGGTTTCGACCGAACGAGAAGGGAGAGGCGGTAAATACGGACGAAGCAATTTGCAAATTGTGCAACAAAAAGGTGAGCGCGCGAAATGGAAATACCTCGAACCTAAGATCGCATATACGAAACCACCATCCACTCACTGCTGCGAGGATGGACTCGAGTTCACTCAGTGCAACAGTTTCAACACCTCCCGATGCAGGACCAACAATGTCTAGGTCCACCCAGCCGATGATAATGGGGGCCTTCGAGAAAACAACGAAGTACAAAAGGGATAGTTTCCATTGGAAAACCTGTACTGATGCAGTGACAAAATACTTGTGAAGGAAATGGTCTCTTTCCACACAGTGGAAAAAAAGTCCTTTAGAACATGGTAAAGGTCCTAGATGCCCAGTACGAGCTGGCTGGACGGAAACATTTCTCACAAACAGCCGTCCCACATTTATATAGTAAAGTTAGAGACAATGTTCAAGTGCTCCTGTCAGCGGCAGACAGTTATTCCTTAACAACTGACATGTGGTCGTCAGTTAACATGACACCATATATGTCCACACTATTACACCTGACTGGAAACTTGAATCCAAATGCCTCCAAACTACGTATTTTCCTGAGAGTCATACGGCGGACAATCTTGCTGCTGCACTCAGAGCTGCACTTCAGGAATGGCAACTTGACGAGAAAAAACTTTCAGCCATAACCACTGACAGCGCTGCTAACATTTATGCCGCAATCAGGTCCCTGCATTGGCCGTGGCTTAACTGCTTCGGTCACAATCTAAACTTGGCTGTCACAAATGCATTGCATGACCAGAGGCAAAAAACCGAGCGTGCCCTCGGACTATGCCGTAATATTGTCCTGCATGAACTCCACAAGAAGCAAGTGGACTTGGGACTCCCAAAACATATTCTCATAACGGTAAGCATAAAACGTGCAGAGAGTTCTTCAGGGGCAGGGGCCCAAATGTAAAAAAAGGGGCATATATATATATATATATATATATATATATATATATATATATATATATATATATATATATATATATATATATATATATATATATATATATATATATGCTTTGCATCAAATAAATAAATTAGGCCTATATTTAAAAGTAGGCTATATTAAAATAGAAAACCATTTTTTTATTTTGTAATTTTTTTCTGTATTTTTTTATCAAATAAATGCAGGCTTGATGCACATAAGGGACTTATTAAAAAAAAAAAAAGTGCATGCAAATTTGTGGACTTGTGGAAAAAATTTTTACTTATTTATTTGTTCATTCATTCATTTATTTAGGCCTATTTATTCATTCATTCATTTATTTAGGCCAATTTAATAATTTATCATTTATTCATCATTCATTCATTAATTCATCCATCCATCGGAGCGGGTTTTCAGCACTGCAGGTAAAGTTGTCGGTCCACAACGTGCCCTGTTAAAGCCGGACAAAGTAAACATACTGGTTTTTCTAGCGAAAAAACTTGACTAGATTTGATGCCACTTGCCATTCGTTCCTATTCGCACTGTTTATTTTTATTTATTTAATTGATTCAGGTGTTTTTATTTGGTTTTCGTTAAAAACAATATTGGAAAGAAGACTGGAAAGAAGTTTTTATTTAAGCCTATTGCTTTGCAATAATTTTTATAATATGGATGTTTATGTTAATTCAACTCTGGTTGACCTGTTGTGGGTCTATTTGCACTTTTTTTTATAAGCTGCTCTTTGTTATTAAAAGTTGTTCGGGCGGTGTGATTTCTCTGCGCGAAAACTGTTCTGGATGTTTATATTAATTTAATTCTGTTTGACTGTTGTATTTGCACTTTTCTGTGCCATTTTACTGCCATTTGTTGCTAATAAAAGTTGTTAATATTGTTGTGCATGTTATTTTGTCATTGTTTCAGTATTAGTGTTTGGTATTCAGTTTCTGAACGGTTTAGACACAAGCCAACAGTTTGGTGACGCTGTCTGAGCCTTACATCATAATTTTTTAATTATTCACGGTAATACCGTATACCGAGGTAAAATAGGGAGGAGGTTTGACGGTATCAAAATTTGGATTTTGAACCCCAGGGCATTGTGTGTATGATTATAACTGTCTTGTAAAATGTCTCTTGTATGGCATTTCGTTTTATGTAAATCTTATGAGCAAACTACTATTTAATGTAACCTCATATATGTTGTGTCTCCTATCAAATTAATGCTCGCTTCACGATTTACACTTTTGTGTATGTCACTTCCCCATAGGAGGCAGTGTGCATTGTATTAAGTGGAATATAAATGGGCACAAACCCAGTTTAATCATGCTTGAAACAAAGAGCCATAAAATCTCCAACAGAGAAATGTCCTGCTTGGAAATCCCAACAACCTCATGGGTCAAGTCGACCCTAGGGGGTGTGACTTCTCCCAGACCTTAAAGAGAGACGCACATATCCACCTCTCTCTTTCTTGGCTTGACGACCGACAAGTCACCTCTGCTGTCTCTCAGCTGGCCAAGCAGGCCAGGCTGGCAGGCCTACACACACATCAAGCCATGTGCGTGTGTGTGACCGGAAACCCAATTGTGGGCCGGCAGGCCAAACACCTTAAGCCATGTGCAACTTCCTCGACCTCTACGGGGTCGAAATAACTGTATAAGTTCATCATATCTTCTTCAGTCAATGCAGAAGAAATCGATTGCAACTTCAACATCATCGGACCTGGAACTAAGGGGCCAAGCCCAACCCCTGAAAAACAACCCCACACCATAATCCCCCCTCCACCACCCTTTACACTTGGCACAATGCCATCAGGCAAGTACCGTTCTCCTGGCAAACACCAGGCTCGTCCATCGGATTGCCAGACAGAGAAGTGTGATTGGTCACTCCAGAGAACACATCTCCACTGCTCTAGAGTCCAGTGTTGGCGTGCTTTACACCACTGCATCTGACACTTTGTGTTACACTTGGTGATGTAAGGATTGGATGCAGTTGCTCGGCCATGGAAACCCATTCCATGAAGCTCTCTACACACTGTTCTTGAGCTAATCTGAAGGCCACATGAAGTTTGGAGATCTGTAGCTATTGACTCTGCAGAAAGGGCTGCGCTGACCCCGCTCTGTGATTTTACGTGGCCTACCACTTTGTGGCTGAGTTTCTTTTGTTCCCAATTGCTTCCACTTTGTTATAAAACCACTAACAGTTTACCGTAGAATATTTAGTAGTGATGACATTTCACAAATGGACTTATTACACAGGTGGCAACCACTCACGGTACCACGCTTGAATTCACTGAGCTCCTGAGAGCGACCCATTCTTTCACAGATGTTTGTAGAAGCGTCTGCATGCCTAGGTGCTTGATCTTATACACCTGTGGTCATGGAAGTGATTGGAACACCTGAATTCAATGATTTGGAGGGATGTCCCAGTACTTTTGGCAATATAGTGTATCATGCCAATTACACAATTAAAGCAATTAGAAGCCAAATCAGAAGTAATAAATACATAACATCAATTGCTCAAAGAATAACTCTAAGAGTGAGAAATGCATGCCTGACAGTGGGACACAGTGGGGTGTGAGTGTTTTAAGACACTGACGCAGCACTGCATGGGTGTCTTCTGGTTTTCACAAAGACTTATCTGCCAGTTTCCCTTAAATACCCAGACCAGAACAAAAGAGTTGTAAATATTTATTTAAGCATAGTATCTAAGTTTAATGTTATTCTTGGCAGATTTCTGAAACATGCACAACATGGTCACCAAGTTTGAGATTTTTCCCCTGGAATAGGGCTATTTTTAAACTATTGCCGCATGAAACAAAGGTTTGGCATATTGCCTACACTCTTTGATGGAAAATGCTTGTAATGAAATATTGTACATTACCAGTGATAAAATTGTGCTAGATGATGTGTTTTGTGAGGGAAGGGTCTTTGAGCACCTTTAAGAAAACAGAATGTTAATGATTATTACTAGTAATTTTCAAGTTGAAATTGTGTATAATGCACAACAGTGACTGTAAAATATGTATTTTAGTTATGTGAGTAGCATATGTTGAGTTTTGATATTTGGGTAAGGTGATTGGACTCGTTTTGGGCTATTTTTGATTGGCCTTTGGGCTGGTTTTGTTACACAGACCTGGCAACCCTGGCACACAATTAAAGGAGACATCAGATTTGAATTTCAGATCACGTGCAAATTTTCATTCGTGAAGTTTAGTCATATTGTCTACACAGACCATTACTATGTAATTTAGATTAAAATATTTTTCATTATGGTTATCTAGAGGTCTAAGAAATTCCTATTCAGTAGATTTCATTATTTGTTTTTAAGTCACTATTTTTAAGGCATATCTCTATCTTAAACTATCAACAATTAATCAATTCTCCAATATAGGCTAATTTTATTATCTATGTGTGTTGTTATATTAATAAACAACCTATTTAAACCATCAGAGTCTAAATTATGATACAATAACAAACAATATTTCACCTATCTTTTTTAACTTAACTGTTGATTAGCTACTTTTTATATAGGTTGCATGCAGTTTTAATTTAAGTGAGCGAAGTGCCACTAACACCCGCCTCTCACAGATCATCATTTTGAGACGTTAAGTTCATTCATGTTTGAAAAAGAGTGAATGTGCTGATGTCTGGGTGAGTTGTTTATTTTGTAATTAGTCCATAGGCCTGTACATTTCTAAGTTCATTTCTGGGCCAGCTGTTAACATTATAGGTGGGCTTTATCCTATATTTATGGGGTGAACAGCCATTTGGTGTCAATTTTGGACTGTATTGCTTTTCAATAATCTATATTTATCAATTTTTATTTTTCTCATAAAATGTTTTTTGAGGAGACATCCCTTGAAGTTGTCTCCCAAAGAAAATGCCCATGGGGGAAGGATAGAGAGCGAAATCGAGTATGATAGGGATCCTCTGATTTGATGAATGAGGCGACTATGATGCATGTGACATTTCTTTGAGATTGAGCTTCGGGGCTTTGTCTCCAGCTGATTGCCATGCGCTTTGAGCGATTTGGCTTCACGACAATCCAGAGGTGCAAGAAGAGCAGTGGAGGAGAGAAAATACTGACACAGAGAGACAAAGGGAGAGATTAGATTTAAAGAATGACAGCATCCAAGCCATTATACTGTATGATGGACGAGAAAAACTGCACAAGATGCTGGAAACCGCCAGCACATGCAGCATGCCTGTTCTGGGATACTGCTCTCTGCCTCGCATGCTGCCATCTTAATTCTGAGCTTGTAGCAAAGCAAGGACAGATATGTCAGCACTCTGCCAGACTGGGGGGGAGGCAAATATGTCTGCCGCAGGAGGAGGCCCCCCCGGCCACTCAGACGCCCTCAGAATTCTCCTCTCGCTCTCCACACCTCTCTCCTGCAATCTGCCTCATGCAGCCGTGGGAGAGGAGAAAGGAGAAGCGGAGTTTGACAGGAACAGAGACAGAGAGCTCCTTGCAGCCTGACATTTTTCTCGTTAGGATCGCCTGGGAATCGATGGTTGCAGTTGGGCTGATACCTTTGCTGGTGCTCGAGCTCTCTAGAAAGCTTTATTAAAAATGAGTGACAGATCAGATCCTCTGCCTATCTTTATTTCTTTAGCTTGTCTTCCATCTTTGGCATTAGGAAGACGTAGTCACACATCCAAGTTTATGTTGCCGTTATCCTGTTGAAATGCTAGTTTCATGTGTGGGGACTATAAATGTCTGTTTTTTAGTTATAGCTATAGGAACAGTCAAACCTGTAAGACTTTCTCTCAGAGAAACACACAAGGCTTGAAGAATGTCTATAGTGCTCTTTTCCATATACCGCAAATAAATGGACACTTGGGATGCCAAAATGACAAAAAATACCATAAAAGTATCATAGAAGTGGTCCATTCAGTCTTCAAAGGCCATACAATAGCTTTGTGTCGAGGGGATATGTTGGTATTAACTGAAAATCTTCCCCTCCTCAAACCCCATTCACACCACGACTAAGCAACATGGTCCCATTCATTTTCAATGGAGGGATGGTGACTTCTGGTGACATGAGTGACACAATATATTTGGCACTACATCATCTTTTATTTTCAGTCTCTCTGAAAAGCCTGCGTCGAACTGTGACTTGTTTAAAAATGTATCTGAAACAAGACGTTTTCTGAGTTTAGTTTCAATAAAAGCTGTTTTTGGATTAACAAGGAGGTTTTGAGTTCTGAAACTTACAGGATATTTTTTTATAGTACAATGACTTCTTATATGTCAAAAGATCAAGAAAAATTAGATTTCCCAATTCATGACCCCTTTACGTTACTTATAGTCAGTAAAATGTCTGTTGGGGTCCATCAAAATAACTTTAACAGATATTAAGAAGATTTCCTCTATACTCTGAGGAAACTTAGTTGACATGTAGTTGCAATGTTACTTATAGTTAGTAGAATGTCTAAAGTGCACCATCGAAATAAAGTGTTTCCACAAAAAGTTTTAATAGTTTTAGTTTTAGTTAACGATAACCTCGGTTGAAGGTCAATTTGCTTTTATTGTATGGAAAAGAATGGCCAGGATGTTCATCAACAGACATCATCATTTTAAATCAATGAAAAGAATATATATAGAAATATATAATAAAAAAAAACAATTTGAACCCCATCAGTGGAGTAAATAATAACTAGTTAGTAGTAAAAGAAACTTTCTTTTCTGGTGAACTATCCCTTTAATTGTGCATTATATAAATAGTGTGTTCCGTAAGAACGACACTTTGGGGAGCGGCCCAGCGTTGCGCATCTGAAGCATGAATGAAACTAAGACCGATCTTGATTGGTGCTGCGTCATTCAAGATTCAAGAGTTTTATTTGTCACATACACAGTTATATACAGAATATACAACCGGCAGTGAAATGTAAATTTCAACGTCATGACGTAGTATGTGAAGTATAAAGAGATGCCGGTTCACAACAGCGCTAGCTTTTTCGTTCTTCAGCAATGTGCTGTGTGTTTGTGTGCCTGTGAACTAAATCTGTGTGAAAGAGAGAGATTGTGAAAATGATGAGTGAGCAGTTCAGAAAGTGTGTGCACCCCTGCCCTCGCTACATCACGTGTGGGGACACGCATTTAATGTGTGTAAACTGCTTGGGAGTGCAGCACGCTCAGTCAGCTCTCGAGGGGGCTGGCTGCGAGCACTGTGAAGCACTATCAATGCACTATCAAAGCAGTGCTGTGCTCCCGCGAGGCCGGCCAGGCTCGCGTTCCCTGTGGTTCAGGTCCTGTGTCCGCTGAGGAGGTACGGCGGCTGAGATCGTGGGGATCGTAGAGAGAGCTGGCTGATGAGATCGGGACTGCCGAGGCACTTTCCCGGTCATCATCAGACAGTTCTGATGCCCTTCCTCCCCTTGCAGAATCCCGCACTGCGGCTTCTTCTGCACGAGGAGAGGGTCCAATGTTTGAGCTGTCTGCATCTGAGGATGTGGATGTGCTCAGCATCGAGGTGGGTGACGTTGAGGCTCACTCGTCACCTCACCTTGCACAATGAGTTGTGCAAATCATGGAACCTGCGATGGTGGGCCATATATGGCGGCAGGTTGGGCTGGTGCATGTCTGCATACCATGACATTTTTGCAGGCATACCAGGCCGACCTTCTAAAAGATTTAGATTTAGAGGGCGAGAGACCAACACCAGAATATATTGCTGAGCTCCGCAGAGTGACAGATTTGTCTGTCCGTGTCAAGGAGAAGCCATGTCAGCTATGGTGGCCACGGAGAGGCATTTGTGGTTAAATCTGTTGGGCATCAGGGAGAAGGATAAAGAATCCTTGATGCTCGTCTTCTGGCCTGTTCGGCGATGCTGTCAATACAGTTGTCGACAGGTTTCAGGAGGCGAAGAGGCAGTCTGTGGCGTTTCAGCAGTATATTCCTCACCGCTCTAAGTCTAAAGGGGCTGGATCTAAGACCGACCAGCCCCAGCCGCCATTGAGCTCCTCGTACCGGCAGGTACAGAAAGAGAGTGACGCTTTTAGAGCCCCTCCTCAGGGAGCTTGGCAACAAGAGGCGGCGCTCTCGCCCGAAGCTGACTGAGCGGAAGGTCGATCTGAGGACCGTCCTTCAGGCAAAGAAGGCTTTGGGAAAGAGGTCCTAGCCGTGGTGGGACCTCTGAGAGCAGTCCCCTCCGGGGAGAAGCGGCTGAGGCCGTTTTCTCCGCGGAGCCCTCTGGAAATCGATGTGGTAATCACGCTTTGGGCCACATCGGTTTCCAGCATACGCTCGCTGCCTCGTCTGCCCTGAGGGGTTTCAGGCAGGCAGCGATGCTGTCCGCACACCGAAAATCATCCACGGCCTTTCCCTGCCGGTCAGCCGCTTCATGGGGTCAAGAATGGTATTAAGGAAACACCTGAGGTCAGTCTCGAGAGGCTGATTCCCTTGGTAGATTTTTTTCCAGGCATGGCAACGCCTGTCGAATGTGTCACCATGGGTCCTGCAGACTGTAGAAAAAGGGTACAGACTGCAGTTCGGCCACAGCCCACTGAAATTCGATGGGGTGGTCTGGACTGCGGTGGTCCCAGAGTGGACTCGGGTAATGGAACAGGAGGTACACACCCTGTTGGTAAAGGAGGCCATAGAATGTGTTCCTCCGCCAAGCAGGGAGTCGGGGTTCTACAGCCAGTACTTTATAGTTCCCAAAAAGGATGGAGGTTTGCGTCCAATTCTAGATCTGAGATATTTGAGCCAGTCTCTGAGGAGATTCATTATCGTGAATCAAATTCGGTCCGAGGACTGGTTTGTCACAATAGATCTAAAGGATGCATACTTCCACGTTTCCATCAGTCCTTCTCACAGGAAGTTCCTAAGGTTCGCTTTTGTGTGCAAAGTGTTACAATATCGGGTTCTTCCGTTTGGCCTAGCTCTTTCCCTTCGCATGTTCACCAAGTCCAGGGCATCCGTATACTGAACTTTATCGATGACTGGCTCATATTGGCTCAGTCATGGGAAATAGCAGTTCGGCATCGAGATGTCGTCCTTGGCCATATTCAGAGCTTGGGGTTGAGACTCAACACAAAGAAGAGCGTGTTGACGCCCTCCCAGAGGACTACGTTCCTGGGAGTAGTATGGGACTCGACGACGATGCGGGCACAAATGTCTCCCGCATGTGTCAAGTCCATTTGGGCGATGGTCTCCAGCATAAAGCTAGGCCGCAACATCACTGTAAAGCAGTTTCACTGCTGGGGTCCATGGCAGCTACGTCCAATGTAATACTTTTTGGCCTGCTGTACATGAGACCCCTGCAGTGGTGGCTGAAAGCCAAGGGGTTTTCCCTGAGGGGAAATCCTTTCCGTATGATCAGGGTAATGCGCAGATGCCTTCGTTCCCTATCAATATGGAAGAAACCTTGGTTTCTGTCCCAGGGACCAGTGTCGGGAGCATCATGTCGCTGGAAATCCGTTTCGACAGACGCCTCCCTCAGTGGTCGGCCCCCCAAATCATCAGGGGGGTCTGAGGCCTGGCCCTCTATGCAGACCGGCGAATCAGATCCTCCTGTGGTCCCAGGGGAAACTGTCATCTCTCAGATTCAAGATTCAAGAGTTTTATTTGTCACATACACAGTTATATACAGAATATACAACCGGCAGTGAAATGTAAAGAGCAATGTACGTCCCCGGGGACCAGAATCAGGGAGCAGACATCTTGTCGAGGCAGGGGCTGAGGCCCGGGGAATGGAGACTTCACCCAGATGTGGTGGAGTCCATATACAAGAGGTACAGCCCAGTGGAAGTGGATCTGTTCGCGTCTCGAGAGACGTCCCACTGTCCACTGTGGTTTTCTTTCAGGTATCCAGCCCCACTGGGGTTTGGATGCCATGGTGCAGACGTGGCCGAGGCTGCGGTTGTATCCATTTCCCCCAGTAGCTCTGCTCCCGTGAGTTCTGGAGAGGGTCCGGCAGGACGAGGTCAGCCTACTCCTAGTAGCCCCGTACTGGCTGACCCGAGTATGGTTCTCAGACATCATAGCACTGCTGGCAGTTCCTCCATGGCAGATCCCTCCGAGGTTGTATGGCTTGAAGTGGAATGTATTTTCCACTTGGTGCAAGGAGCGTGAGGTGGACCCAGTTAACTGCCCAGTGGCTTCAGTGCTGGAGTTCCTCCAAGATCGTTTCTCTGCGGGGCTTACCCCGTCCACACTTAAGGTTTACGTGGCTGCCATTACGGCTTTCCACACTCCTGTAAATGATGGGCCTTTGGGGAGGCACCCTTTGGTCGTATGTTTCCTCCATGGTACTTGGAGGATGAAGCCTGCGACTCACTCCAGAGTTCCAACATGGGATCTGGCGGTGGTTCTCGAGGGAGTGGCTTCGACCCCCTTCGAACCGCTCAGGTCGGCGAAAGAGATCTAGTTCTGTTGCTAAAGGTAGCGCTGCTCCTTGCTATCACCTTGCTTAAGAGGGTGGGGGACCTCCAGGCCTTGGCCATAATGCCGACTTGCCTGGAGTTTGTTAAGTCCATCCTTCATCCGAGACCAGGCTATGTGCCCAAAGTACCATCGAGTGTGGCACGGCCTATGGTCCTGCAGGCATTTCATCCTCCAACTCATGTGTCGGCTGAAGAGGAGAGACTTAATTTGCTCTGCCCAGTCAGAGCACTGCAAATCTATCTGCGGAAGTCTTCGCAGTGGAGAAGGTCAGACCGACTGTTAGTGTGTTTCAGGTCTCCTAAGAAGGGGCTGCCTGCATCTAAGCAGACGGTCAGTAGCTGGATCATCCAGGCGATTGCCTTGGCCTATCAGGTGCGCGGTTTGCCTTCACCTTTGGCCTTAAGGGCGCATTCCACTAGGGGCATGGCCTCTTCTAGGGCCCACTTCAGGAGATCTGTGAGGCAGCGGGCTGGGCTACCCCACACACATTTATCAGGTTTTATAGTCTGCATCTCCCTGTGACGCCAGGCGCTAGGGTGCTCTCGTCCTAAGTGTGCCTGGGTTCCAGCTTCACACTAGGGCAGGCATGGTTCTTGGTGGCATAGTGGGCATTTCGTTCCCCAAGGTGTCATTCTTATGACGCAGTGCGAGTTACCTCGAAAGGGTATGTCTCGGGTTATAACTATAACCCTTGTTCCCTGAGAAGGGAACGAGACACTGCGTCACCTTGCCATGCCTCTCCTTGCCTGGGAGCGAATTGCTTCATCGCAAAAAAGCTAGCGCTGTTGTGAACCGGCGTCCCTTTATACTTCCGGGTATGCCGTCATACTACGTCATGACGTAGCACCAATCAAGATCGGTCTTAGTTTCATTCATGCTTCAGACGCGCAATGCTGGGGGCGCTCCCCAAAGTGTCGTTCTTACAACGCAGTGTCTCTTTCCCTTCTCAGGGAACAAGGGTTATAGTCATAACCCGAAACATTTTCCAGTAATTCCTACAGGCTTTTTGAGAAATATATTCAGTAAATCCACACCATTTCTCATTTTTCTCATAAAGCAGAATAAACTGAACAGATACTGCACTTCCTAATCCTCTCACAGATTCAGAGAAGCAAACCCCATGCAGGTTTGACCGAGGTTGATCATTAGACTAACATAGTTAACAAATGTGCCATGCCAGTGCTTCCAGTTTACTTGACGCTTCAAATTACCATACAACTCTGAGAGGGTTTGCAAACAGGCATATTTTAATGAGGAAAAATGGAATGAAGTGTAACATATTAATAATGAGAAATTTGTCTTTGGAGTGGACTCATTTCACATTCCCAGTGCTATTCTGAGTGGATTAGCAATGTGATAGCATGCTATGGAAGCAAAGCCAGGATCTCATTGTTATGGGCCATGGCTCTTCACCTAAGTGCACTGCTAATACACTGAATAGAATGAAAAGCTACAGGAGTATTTGCCTGGAATTTGAGAAATCTGAAATTGCTGCTTACAACCCTGCAGAAAAAAGACCAGCTTAGATTAGCATGAGTTCTCATGTTGGATCAGACTGGTTTATGTTGGTGAATAGCACACGGTAGTATAGTGTAGTATATTTTCTGAGGGACATTTTGCAGGTTAAGTTAGTTAAGAAACTTGGTGGGGATCCCGATATCCCATGATCCAACATTCAATACACAATATAAGCTGGTGATCAACAACGCTAGTAGTCATTTCAGCCATAGTTTTAGAATAAACATTAATTAAATTATTAATCTTTTTTTTAGGAAAAGAAATATTAAAATATAATTAATCGTTTTAAAATATTAGATAATTTAACTTTGACAACAAGACAAGGTTAGTTCAGGTGATGCCATGGTGTGATTCCTTAATCACTTAAAGGTGCAGTGTGTAATATTTATGAGGATCTATAGAGCTCCGGAGGTTGACGTCACGCAATCTAACTAAACTCTGCCATTTTGGCAGGCAATCGGGATCGCTAGAGCGGCTGTAGCACTGGTATCTATAGTGGTCGAACAATAATTTGAAACCAGGCTGTTACTAAAACCAAACTTTACTATTTCAACATGGTGGACAGCTGATGTGTGCCAGGATGCCAGAACAGGTGGGGGAAAGCAAAGAGGGAATCATTTTATTGTAGTAAGTTGTTGAAATGCCGTGAATTTCAGTTTATTCTTCATTCTTAACTACTTTTGCCTCACGTAACTAATGATAAAAATAAGTTCCCATTAAATACGATACTTAATGAATAACATAAGTGTTTTTATATATAAATACCATTCAGAAACCGTAAAATGAAATTAAGGGTCAATAAATAAACACTGAAACAAAAAAAATAAGAAATTACATTTATTGATTATGACTGGTTTTATTTGACATGTACAATACAGACTGATGGGACAGATGCACAGAGCGGGTGCGCTGTTTTGGATGGGTTTGTGTTAACTGCTAACATAGTAACGTCTATCAACATAATGTTTTCTCTCTTAAAATGTAAGCATGTGTATATGTCAGTGTTATCATATAGTACATGTAAAGAATTGAAGTCTGTCATGTAAAACAAGAGCTTATTGATGCAGTTCAGTCTGTCTGCTATTTTATTCTATCCGTTAGCGTTACTCCTGATCAGAGGCTTCTGTAAATATTTAGTTTATACATAGATTTAGGCTTTAACTAAGTTTAATGGTGCAACGCAAAAATATTTAGTAATGCATAAGTTGTAACTTAGTGCCCATTTACGTCAAAACTAGTCTAATTGTAACTTGCGCACAGCTGGTGCAAACGGCCCCAGGATACTGCAGGCTAGGAAAGCTATCCGTTCCTTTATTGATACAAGCACCCTGGGGGGCATTATAGGGATCTGTTATGTTTAATCTATTAAGTTTTGCTATGTTCAGGTCTATGTGTTTTGAATTAAAGTGCACAGTGAACTCTATTGCCTTGAAACTCATGCTGGCGTCATTCATTTCATATTCGCTCCTGGCTGTCCCTGCCTGCCAATATGTCGTTGTAAACAGAATGGGCCACATGACGTCCGGGGCTCTATAGACAGAAATGCAATATAATACACATAACTATGTTTTCAGTGGTGTATAAAGACCTTACGTAATGAACCGTTATGATTTTATAATCTTAGAATGAGCCATTTCTATCTACATACAACACGGGCCCCCTTATAGTGAAGACTCCATTTTGCGCTGCCATGTTTCTACAGTAGCCCTAAATGGACAAACTTCTCTACAGAGTGCTAGCTACTCTCTGCTGTCTCTGACGACGACATCTTTGTCCTGTGTCAGCCACCGTAGCTTCTCCATGTGCTTTGAAAGGGAAGGGTGAGCGCTGGGTGGTTGCAATTCGCATCGTGGATGCCACTAAAATTTACACAGCGCACCTTTAACAGACAAATTAATAATTCATGATTTTATTTGAAATATATATTTTTTACCTTAAATATATCTAATAACATTATTATTATTATTATTATTTAAAGTTGTCATGAAACCATTAACCAGTGAAAGTTAATACACAGAAAAAAATCTTTATCGTGGTAATCTTTAATGTTTAAATGAATGTTTAATCCAGAATGTTTAAATACAGAGAAATCAGCTATTTTAACCAAGACATGGACCGTGTCCATGCGTCGCCTATCAATGACATCATAACCGCGTTACCCTCGATTTCCGGTTTTATTTTGTAGAAAACATGGAAACACCAGAGACGCTTTAATATATTATGTGTTTTATTAGACAGGTGAGAACTATTGGGATACATTCATCGACCGAAAACTAATCATTGTTATATAGCTCAACAAAGTTAGTCTATTGTTTAAATCTCATTTGATTTACCGTGAGTACCATGTTTTACCATGCCAAATATCAATCTAGCATACTGCAGTGTGCAACAAGTGTCTCATAGTAGCCGCCGAGAGAACGCACAGAGTAGCATTATAACATAAAAGGAAGTAACAAGCGGTAGTGGTCGTCTGCGGCATAATAAAAGCTCCACTGCTCTCAAGCTGTGTGTCACGCTGGTTTCTCATTAGCAGTCGCTCCAGCAGCCTCGTTCCGCTCCAGTGGCTATCAGCTCTACACTGCTTCATACTATAGTAATGTTAATACATTAGCATTAATACATAATCTTTAATACATAAGCTCATCCATGATATGATTTCTGCCTGAGTCCCATCGGATTCCATAGAGGTGAAAACAACAAATCCCATGATTCCGCGAAATCAAGGCGTCATCAAGCTACGCCTTTGTTTTGAATAAGTGACCTCTAGCGGCGAAAAATTACATATTGTGCCTTTAAAAATGGGTTTAAAAATGTGTTTTCAGTCAACCAACATAAACACAAAGAGCACATTTCTAACTACATCTATTAAAATCTATTAAAAGATTTGTCCTGTGTCACTGGCCCACAAGCCAATACTGTATATGGACATGCACAAAATAACAGAGAAAGAAAGGACAAAGTTCCTGCATGTCACATTTTGATGACTATGCAAACTATCCTCTTCATTACATTAAAATCAGCCCTCTTGTTTGCCTGCTTATTTTTTCATGTACTTTCCCCTTCTTCCTTTTGTTTGTGCAATCTCGAAACGGATCAATGGGCTGTACACGCAATTACTGAATGTCACCGGTGGGAAATGGACCAAAAGAGTCCTACAGTAGCCATGGAGTTAGTAGGACAAGTGGAGTGAATGGAGACAGTTTAGTAACCTCCCTGTCTGCCTGTAAAAATTCATCTCATCTAAATGATCACTTTATCACCTTATTTATCACTTTATTTATTTTTTTATTTTTTACGCCCACAACTGAAAAACTGGCATGCTAATGTATTTCTCTCATGTTCTCATTAGTCACCATAATTTTCTGTCCGACAAAACATGCTAGTCTAAAGGTAACCGGAATTATTTCTCGGAAAGGAAGCCTTGTGTAGTAATAAACACGTCTCCTAAATGCCAAACTAAACACACAAATCTGTGTAGAAACCGCAGCCTCTGGACACATTATTCATTTTCAAATTATAGAAGTTTACTCTACACTGCATTAAATGTGGTATCCTCACCCCACCCCCACCCCCTACCCCCTTCCCATTAAGGCGCTGGTCTGGGGATGTGTTGTGATTTATACGTCCGTAGCTATTCGAGTAATTACAGCAGCCTCCTCATTAAATTATACAGTCTACATTCACATTCATAACCTGCAGAGAAGCAATCTCTGGAAGAAAGTTCGCTCATGTGTTGCACACCAGAGGCATCTCTGAATCTGCATTGACCCTCACTTCCGAACACCTTTCGGTCTCTTAATGGCCATTTGCACGCTCACAGTAGCATCATATAAACAACGGCGGTTTAATTAGTGGGATTTATCTATTTCTTTTGCCTTGCTTTAATGAGCACTCGAAGAATTTGCTTTTGTCTGCTGGGGTCCAGTACGGCCTTTCAGTGCCAGCCGCTCGCCTCCTTTTAGCTTTAAAACAGTGCTAATCGAATTAGTAATTAGTGTAATATGAGCAGTTTTATTATCTTTTACCACAGCAAACGGTGGCAGTTTATGGCTGATTCCTGAAATGTCACTAGACTTTCACACTCGGGGAACTTGAGAGTGAATACATGTACTGTAGCCTCACGGTCTGAGGAAAAAATTATTCCCGGGAGACAGCCCATTGGCCCACTGATGTCTTCATGTTTGATGTCCTGGAGTGAACATATTTTTCCATCTATAGAATGCTAGAGGCCACTGACCCATTTTTCTAAATCACTCACACTTATCCAGACATGGTTTACAAAACAAGAATATATAAATGCATGGTTTTCCCCCACTCTGCTATAAAGGCTTACAAACGGTTTACCTGTCAACAAAATGCACAAAAAAAAAAAAAAAAAAAAAAAAAATGCCATTTAAGATTTACAAATGTACATATTTTAATTGAACAATCCTTACTCAATTAAAATATATGTAGGAGATTAAATTTGATAGAATTTTATTAATTGAAATGCAAATTTTTTTTTTTTTTTTTTTTTGAGTGTGCAGGCTATCAGTCCCAGCAGATATAGTATCACCATTTAGGTGTTTATTATTAAATAGTGTCTGTTTTGCATTTAATTATATTTTCTAGGTAAACTTTAACCTGCTTCAAAATAGTGGTGTTATGGGAATACTTCATGATGTGATACAACTTTATTGACCTGATGTTACAGCATGCTAGTGTGAGTACATATTTATAATGATGCCTATAGATAAATGTGAAATTGTACACTGTAAAAAATGTACACTCAGTGAAAATAACATGTTTTCTTAGCGATAGATGATATTTACACTAAGTGCAAATAGCTGTAGATGCTATATACTAAGTGAAAATAGTGATGTATTCTATTTACACCATATAAAAGTACAGTTCTTTGCAATATGTGTAAATAGTAATTACATGTAATTTATACTTTATTTTGACAGATACATACTATTTGCACCTCAGTATTGTTGTACATTAACAGGATGCAATAATAATATAGAGTGTAAATTATCATATTATTTAAATTATTAAATGGATGCCGCCATAAAGGGACACTAAAAGCCCTCCCTACCCCTACCCCTACCCAATAAATGCTTTTATTATTATTAAACATTTTGTTAGGCACTTTATTTCCACATTTAGAACATTTTCTTAATTTGTATTGAAGGTAAATGCCTTTTCGATGTAATTTGTGATGAGAAAAGTGAGAAGAGCAAGCTCTACAAAAGGCAGGTTCGAACCCGTGTTGATTGCGTCAAAACAATGATCCATTAGCCATACGCTTTACTGATTGCACCAGAGACGTTAAATCACAAGCATTTTTTTGTTAAATGCTGTTTGGCACAACCAGGTATTGTTAGGCAGAGCTAGTGCGAATAGCACTTGCCAACAAGGCACGCTATTTGCATTTGGTGTGAATAGACATTCGAAATCATTATGGTAACAATATTACACATAATATTTTGAGTGATTTCTTAAATGCAATCTACCTGAATAAATCATGTAAAATCACCTAAATTATTTAGTCTATGAAACAATTCAATTAATATTTTTAGTGAAATGTATTTTTTTATTTTAAGTTGACTTTTAAAAAAGCATATAAATTAGAGTGAATGGAAATGACCTGTTTATATTTGATTTTGAGTTATATCGTACAGTTAAAAGCCTGTATGCTGCTAGCACAGCACAAGTAGAAACAAACTACACTAGCAAAGTTATTGCTCATTGAACAAAGCAACATGCTTTAAAATATTAGCATGCATGCAGTTATCCACAACCTAACCATAAGATCTACTCTTCTGCACAATGGTAACAGTCAAAACTTCAACATAACAGAAACTCTTTCAAATGTCAAACATAACTGATCATTAAATATTAACAGATGTTTCCCTTCACTCAAAAACACATTAAATAACACTTCATTTCAATATTATCTGTCAATTTCAGTCATATGCAAAGCATGCTGGGAACTAACAATGGTGTCTCTAAATAAAACTGCATAACTGAGCTAATTCTCTTAAAATAAATAGGTAACCTTATTTTCCTTAATTTTATCAGCTTAATTGGTGCTTCAATTCAAGCCTCAAAATTGTATCTCATTCGTGACTGGAAAAATAGCCTGCAGGTACATTTTAAAAATGTTTTAACTAATCATCGTGTAATGAATGTCATTTCAGTTCTACTTTCAGAGTATGAATTATCATATACATTGCAAGACAAAATATACAAGTACTGTAAAAGGTTTTGCCACACTCTTAACTGACTGGCTTCTCTCCTGTATGATTTCACATGAGTCTCTTCAGACCTTACTGTACATGAATAATGAGATTCCAGAACTTTTGATTGTGTGACCTCCTAATTTAACTCCTTTCCACAAATTGAACATAGAAATAAAAACTGTATAAATAACAAAAATAAATAACAGTTTTTCTCAGTCTTATTAAATGCAAACAATTAGTGCAACCAAAATCAAAGTACTCTCTTAATATTCAAAGAGTACAAGAGCTAAGAGGTGGTTACAACTACACAGCCCAGCCTAAGATAGCTTTGATATTGGGCTGTGTAGTTGTAACCGCCTCTTAGATCTTGTTTACAATAGTTTACAGTTGAAGTGATCGTTATCCAACTGAATTAAATGTTTTTTATTTCTATAAAAAGTAAATAAATAAATAAATAAATAAATACGACAGTGGAGGATGTAATGTAAACGTAGCGGTGGCATATTCTATGCTAATTTCACCCTCATGCTCCATTATGGCGATATCGCGAGACACATTGAAAAATCTCGTCACATTTTAATCTTGTCACACCCCTACTGTTAGCCAGTTAAGCTTGCTAGCTTTGTCTATACTTTCCATGCATCCAAAATTGCGTACTGTCTGAGTAGGTACTACATTTGAATTTGAACTTCACAACCATACAAAAAGTATGTTTATTTCATTCGTTTCATTTCTTTTATTTATAAATAATAATAATAATATATTTTATTTATAATGTGCTTTTCTAATACCAAAGCGCTACAAACAATAACAATTAAAAGAAATAAAGTACAAAAATAATGAGCACGGGTGAACCGAGGACTTGTGTAAGTTTGTTATGTCAATGTAAATTTATTTAATCTGTGTAAAACATCCGTGTTTGCACGTCAGTGGTTGTATTGAGTGCTTTTCCAAACGTAAATGTAGGAACTTATCCAAGATGATGATGACGATAATTATCATTATTATTATTATTATTATACTAAGTTATGATTACAAATTACTTTATATTTTCATCCGCCGGGCTGATAGAAATTACGTCATTATGTGAGTACATAAAAGAACCGGTGAACCGTTTTTTTGAACCTGATCATTGATACAAACTGTCCGAAAGAACCGGTTCAAGGAAAAGATCTGAACTTCCCATCACTAGTCTCTGTACTGTGTCCCTTTCTAAACCCAGACTGAAAAGGTTCAAAAAGCTTGTTGGAAGACAAGTGTGAGTGGAGTTGTGCCATAACCACACGTTCTAAAACCTTAGCAAGAAAGGGTAGATTTGAGATGGGTCTGTAATTTGCTAGATCAGACTTATCACATTCAGGCTTTTTAAGGACTGGTGTAATAGCTGCAACTTTAAGGGCTTTTGGAACAATACCAGAAGTAAGAGAGGTATTCACAATGTTCAGAATGAGGGGACTAATTGAAGAGAGACATCCCTTAAGAACAGATGTTGGGATTGGGTTGAGAGAACATATAGTATTCATTGCCATGACTAGTTTCAAAATACAGTCAATAGTGACTATGTTAAAGCTGGCGATTGCAGTTTCAGGAAAAATAATTGGATAGGTCTCAGGAATTGCAGAGCAGGTGGCCAAACTGATAGACTTTGCACAAATAAATACAACAAAAGTTGACCACTGTGCTGTACAGAGAACATAAAAATAAAGCACACAGTAATAATAAAAAAGAAATACGTCACTAAATTTGAGTTAAAAGAAACCAAAAGTTATAATGAATGAAATGCAGGGGTAAAAAGATCTAACTTCGATTTAAATTCATGTACGGACGATACAGACCTTACAGATAAAGGAAGACTATTCCATATCCTAGAACCGGACACTGCAAACGCACCTCGCAACTTTGATCTTGATCTTGAATATGACAAAGTAATACTGTCTGAGGATTGCAAGCATCTATATAGTATGAATATGTGTTGTATGAATGTAATCCGGACATACTACATCCACCATGTTGTCATTATCATGTGACCTACCAGCATCAGTTGCGTCGCTTCACCTCCATTCACAACTCCTCTCCCGTGGCCTCATGGGATAGTAAAGTATCCATTGAATGTGGGGACTTTTTGCTTACTGTTTTTCGCATAATATATAGTAGGGACGGCAGTGGCTCAGTGGTTCATGTAGGTTGGCTACAAACCGGAAGTTTGGTGGTTCAATCCCCGATCCCAACTGTCTGTCCTAACCCCAGCTGATCTGGATGGTGCCTTGCATGGCTGACCCTGCCGTCGGTGTATGAATGGGTGAATGTGAGGCAATATGTAAAGCGCTTTGGTGGCCATGAGTCTGTTGAAAGCACTATATAAATGCAGTCCATTTAAGGAAGTATTCAATTTCAGACGCAGGGTCTGTTTCTTTTTTTTTTTTTTTTTCATGTAATTATGTTCAAGTATATTTTATATGTAAACGCTTTTAGAAAAAAAAGGTACAAAAACTGTCACTGCCCACTACCCTTTTAAAAGCTACATCTTTGTGCCTAAAGTCCCTTAAAGGTACATATTGGTACCAAAATTAGTACCTAAATGGTACACTTTAGAATCTTTTTAAAGGGTATTGTCCCAGTGACAGCTTTTGTACCATTTTTCTGAGAGTGAAATTTTTCTTTAGCAAAGAGTGTATGTACAAAAATGTTGCATTCATATTGCTACAGTATGAATAGGAAAAACTGCAACGCGCAATATGGTGGCTCCAGGGCAGCTCTAATAATGCAAGTCCCACTCTCTACCAACTCTACCAATTTTATTTAAAGTCATTGTGCCACTGCTGTCCAGATTTGCACTTACAGCGGGACCAACTTGAAATATATATTTGTATATAATATATTTCATGTCAGATTTATTGCTGAATGAAATATGTGAGTGTGGCCAGCAGTTGTTGAGATTTCAGTGCTTCCCCATTCAGATAGATAGGAGTTAGGCCTGTATGTCTGAAATAGTTGCCTGGTGAGTTTACTGACTTTGCTTGACAGGCTGTTGTACTTTTTCTTTTTTGATGCAGACAGCACTGTACAGGGGACTATCTCTTCACAACACTAACCAATAATGCTGTAGGTCTTTGTGACTGCCACTTGCTTATTATATATGAGGCTTTGGAAGGGCACATCAGGGATTCTGGCGTATTGCATGGTTGTGGTATTGTCTGGAGGCAGTTCTTGGCAGAAATGGAAAGGAGAGAGATTCAAAGGGAAACAAACAATGCTGTGTCTATAGCAAGTTGTGAGGACGATCTTTGGATATTAAATGAGTGGTTGACAGAAAGGTTAGAGCTATAGGTAGTCAGTGGGAATATGAGGCTTGTTCTGATTTGAGAGTGATACAATCTTTGGTCTGGTGAGGACTGGCACAGCAAGGGTAAGTAAGTTCAGCACAAGGATTTCTGCTGCGTACACCATCTGATCCTGGGGCTTTGCGGATTCCAGCTGCTTTGTGGATAACACATCTGAAGGTTTGAACAGAGCTTACAAGCTTTGTGTAATTTCAGTTACCCATCACACTAATTGCTGTTAACGTTTCTTTTAACTGTATGCCGCTTCGCGAAGAAAGCATCTGCTAAAACATTTATGCAAATGTAATGGTGGTGCCAGTTTAATGTGCTTTATCCAGGTAGAACGTGTCAACATGTTTGCACTTTTTGGATCAACATTCCTGTTAAAAAACAATCATTTTATGGTTATAGGTTTAGAACTGCAGTTAGGATCTTGAGTATTCATTCTTATCAGCCAATCATTTTCCTCTTGGTGTAGGTTAGGGTTAGGAAAAGGTTAGGACTGAGATTGGCTGCTAGTAATGTTGTTCCATGACCAATAACAGATGTTGAGTGGGTAAATCAAGTAGTGCAGTTGAGCGTAAGAGTCTGAATGTTTCCGTGTCAGAAGGTGGGTCATGGCCACTATAGCAGGTGTAGAGAATTGAGTTCACTGGTCAGAAAGAGACTCTTCAGGCTCTTGAGTGTTACATGCCATCTTTTGCTTCACTGAAAAATCACGGCAGCCATTTTAATTGCCATTTAAAAGTGCTGAGAGTATTTTATTTTACTCTGAAATGTGCGTTCCAGGTGGGAATGTCTGTTTTTGTTTTGGTCTGTGTGATAACGCACATTGCCAGTTTACCCAATAGTATTTCACCACTACAGGTTGTCAGTTGATGGAAAACACAGTGTATTGCAGCCATGGAAGCCAGCGAACAAACTGGGTCAGAGATTGCAGATTCTACCCTAGCTAAAAAGCCTTAGCATCCATCTAAAAATCTATAAAAGCACATTAAAATGTGGATAAATCAACTCAACTTACAGTGTGTAAGTCTCCTCACCTTCCATTGACAATTGCGCTCGTTCCTGTCAAACTGGCAACCCAACATATTGTTTTGCAAGGCAAACAATATTTTGAATTTGGACTGCAGTACCCATTTCAACCACTAGTCATTCTTACGTACAGCACCTTTAATATTTAAAGGGGACATATCATGAAAATCGGACTTTTCCCATGTTTAAGTGCTATAATCGGGTCACTGGTGCATCTACCAACCCAGAAAACGTGAAAAAGGACAACCCAGTAACTTCGTTTTGGTAAGCCTTTTTCTGCAAGCATGTGAAAAAATGAGCCGCTTAGATTTCTCTCCCCTTCTGACCTAGGAAGGGGATCTATTATAATATTACCACCCCTTTATCTGCACGTTTCCACCCACGGCACTGATGGACTGTTCCGTATAAGCCATGGTATTAGCATAGTTTCCGCCCCAGAGCGAGTTGTACACTGTCCGCCATTTTTCCGCGCTCAAGCAGCTATAGCAACAACAATGTCTTGTAAGCAATGCAGGTGCATTGCCTGAACGAGGGACAATTCAAGGCAGGTTTTGTTAAAAGTTAAAGCTCAAGTATGAATCAGTACCAACTTTGTGATCCAGCTTATAGCCTCCAGAGCAATACTGGTCACGGCAGTAATGAAAGGGAGAGCGCACACTTTATTACAGTTTATCTGAGTTGTTTTACAGATATAAAGTTTACCAGTTCATAAAGCACCCCCTGAAAAGGCATAAGGTCTGTATATATTTGTTTACTGTTAGTTGTAACAAGTGTTATTGTGTAATTGGCTCTGTATGCTGATGATAATGCAAGGGAGAGAGAGTTTATAGATAAGACTTTAATGCGCACTTCTATTAGTGGATAAAAGCAAGATGGCAACATAAGTTAAAACTAAACTATACCTGTTCTATCTCCATGCAGCATTTATTCTCTGGCTCTTTAGGCATTATTGTCCAAGTCCGGTTCGAACTGAACAATACAATGTTAGTTTCTGACATGTTCTGTTGTTGTTGCATGAGCTATTGAAGCTCCGCACTCTTCTTGAAAGAATAGGCAGGGAGTTTGCATTTAAAGGGACACACAAAAATGGTGTGTTTTTGCTCACCCCCCAAAAAAGTCACATCTTTATAATATGTCACAATATGTCCCCTTTAAGTCTCTGTTGTTATCTCCTTTTTGGTCCCGTGTGAACAATAATCCAGGCTTTATTTTTGGGGCAACATAATCAAATTTCACTCACAGAAATATTGCAAAGTGTTTTGTTGAGTAAAGAAATAAAACTTTACTCTTGCCTTGGTGTGTAAACATTCACCACTGAATCGAGGACAACATGCTTTTGTTACACAAGTTTAACCCTATGTTTTCAGTTATGTCTTGTCAATGGGTCTGCTTATTTCAGTAGATCCGCTGCATGATGAAGCTATGTTTCAATAGATGTGCACATTTTTAACAGTACATAATCACATATTGGTGACAGTCCTGTTAAAGCTAGCTGTTGACACCTAGTAATACTTTACAATGAGTATTATGAACATGAACTCGGAGCATATATATTTGTACAGTTTTATTAACTTTTGTCAATATTGGTTATTAATAAAAAACAGTTCATTTTCATTCAAGTGTAGAGGATTAAATAAATAGTTCAGTCATGATGGTGGTGCTGGCTGATCTGCAGATAATGACATCATCTATCATGGCTCGAGCTGATTGGACTCTGCAACCAATGAGCTTGCTGCTTTACTTTTAAATAGTTTGTTTGTGTGTTTGCTGTAAGCAGTCTTGCACTGCGGTATAGGAAACCCTCCACCTCCACCTGTATAGATTAACATAAACTAAGATTAATACATGGTGTAAACGTATTGTTCATTGTAAATTCACGTTAACTAATGTGTCATATCGATTGATGATTATGAGTATACTGCTTAAATGAACACTAAGTCTCTCGACATGTGCTAGCCTTTGTCTTAACTGTAATTCACCATTATGGATGAAACAATTGGAGGGCAACCACTGGCAAACTTTGCAGGTCATGAGGTGGATGTTGGCTTTAAGAATGATAACTGGCTTTACAACTTACTAAAACATTTCCTCTGTATTTCTGGAAGCAATCCCCTCAAGCAAGTTACCATTCTGGAAGCCAACACTGACAGATTTGTCCAATTTATTCCAATTGGCGTGGTTACATGAGTTTTTTTTTTTTTTTTTTTTCGGAAAGGGCTAATAATCTGATTATAAGGGTCCATGTAAGCGCAACTACTGAAAAGAACCTTTTAAGCCCCATTAGCGACAAATCCTTTGGCTAATGCTGCACATGTGCTTAGTTCGACCGATTAACTGAAGAAAAAAAAAAAAATGAGCATAGGCATTTACTAAAAACCCCAGTGGGTCATAATATATACAGCTCTGGAAAAAATTAAGAGACCATTAACACTTTGAAAAATCAATGTATATCCAGAATCTTATTAGTACAGGTGCAACATGTTACATATTGGTAATAGCTTCCCAGTGATTTGTCCTTGGTCTGATGGCTCATAGTCAAACAGTTTGAATACAGAGGAATTACCACATATGGTGTTTAGGTTGTGACAAGCATTCAGTAAGTTCTCAATTCTCTTATCACGAAGTTGTACAGTATGTCAGTGCAAAATTTGTAAATTATGAGACATGAATGTGTAAATGTTTGCTAGTTTGGAACATTCTGTCATTCCTAAATGTGTAAATCCCTGGCGATTGTCTATTTGGTTAATATACTTGATACTATACTATACTTGACTTTTTTTCATATGTATAGACTTACTTAGCCCTGCCCCTTTTCATCTCTGTGCTTGTAGTGTTCTGTCTTCCAGATTATATTTCCACAGCATGAAGATAAGATCTTACGGATTTATGAATGAACTGCTCGTTTTTAAAATCTTCCCCGGCCTACCGACATTTATGACATCGCTTCAAACATTACAATGCTCATGATAAAGTAAATCCACTTCACCAGCTAATTACTCTTCGACAGTGATGCCATAGAAATATACAGAGCTACCGCAGAAATGGAAGTTCAAACACAAAGAAATTCTAAAGATGGCTGCACGCTTGTTTCTCTGGTGCATAAGGTCTACATAAGCTAAGGCGATCCACTTAATATGTGGCAGATCTGGCTTTTTTGCAGGTAGGAATATTACATAATTTACAAAGACATTTACCCTCAGTGTTTTCGCCCTTGGTTTTGAGTTGGACAACCAAAAGTCTCAATTATGCTGACAGTACAATACAATCCCAACATGTTTTCAGTGAGCTATACCTAGCAAGCCTCAAAATACAGTGATGTTTACTCTCATCCATTTACAGGTTAAGGGTTTACTTCCGTTTTAAAGTATAGCTCCATTTAAAGAGAATAAGAGCAGCTCAAAAGGGGAGTAGCTTTCATTCAGCTTCAAATTGAAAAGCCAATTATTCTCAAAGACAGCGTCAAGGCCAAATCCAGAAGCAGGCAGACAGGCATTTAGAAGACACGCATAACTGTGTGGGGTAACCTCAATTAACAGGCCTTCTCATGGCCTCAGCTTCGTCTCACTCAGGTTTAAGACACCCAATTTTCTGTCAGTAATTAGTCAAATTACAAGAGCGGAGGGGATTTTTTTCATTTCCCACCACAGAACGAATGTTTGATTAGTTTAGATCAGCGGGAAGGGTCAGCGTGTCGAGTCAGTTTTTCGCAGCGAATGTTATTCACAGAATTAATCTCCGTGGCTGTGGGTGTAATTGGGTCATCGAGGCGCGGAAAATGCGAACGGTGATCATTGTAATCGGTTGTGAGATGAATGTGTATGGCATCATTAACTCAATAGGGAGGCAAAGCAGTCTTAGCAGTCTTATTCTCACCTAGAGAGAAAGTGAAGCATTCGGCTAACCATGCCACTGATCCATGTCTGTTGACTCGTGGCAAACAGAGGGACTGGTCATAAATAGAACAGGCCAGGATACTATTGCTGTGGCTTTGTGTCCCCTCACAACAGCAGCGTTGAGCCATATTGGAAAAGGATGTGAGGAGAGGAGGCTGCTCGACTCTATTTACAGTCATGTTCTGCCCGAACCGCCGTGTGCATGTGTGAGCTGGTGCATGCATGCATGCATGTGATGTTGGAAAAAACATCTTAGACGAATAACAGTGCTGTTTTTATACTCCTTAAAGGTGAGATAATTTCTCTGCTACTCATGGCACCAAGGAAAATTGCATAAATAATGATTGGCTATATTCGGAACAGCATGCTATCATATTATTTTGCCATGTATACGGTATGTATAATGTGCAAAATATGCAAATTTTCTGTATGCATAGTATATTTAGATGACCTACTGCATTTGCAGTATCCCACAATGCAATGCATTCAGCTTGACCATGCGTTTCCAGTAGATGAATGAATCAGAATTAATTTGTGATTTAAAGACATACTAATTAGATTAGATAATCTGAATTAATTAGCTAATTATCTATGGATGCATATGTCAGTCAGTATAATATTATATTGCAGATTATTATTTTGTTTATCGTAAGGTTTGATGTAGGATATGACAGTAGATATTTAAATGTTCTTGCTCAGTCAACACTGTTAAATGGCATATTTATTGAATATCTCTTTACATACTGTGCGTTATAACAGCCTGTCCTCATTGTCAATACCTAGGTATCAACATGTAACATTTACAAGTGCAAAACATATTTTTGTACATTTAAAAGATGCTGAAATGTACAATATGAACAAATTGACAAGAGTTACACAATATTTTTATGTATAAAGAAACTAAAATATTTACAAATGTTTTATATCCTAAAGATATTTATATAATTACCATTTTACCATTTTATAGAATTTTAGATCCCTTAACCCTACCCCAAACCTAAACATAACAATTTTATAGAGAATATAAAACGTAATAGGCAGAAATATGTAGGAAAATGACACTTTTAGTAACAATATAGCATTAAAAATATATTTTGAGACATTAAATCCCACTCCTACCTCTAAACCTACCCATAGCCATTTCTGAAAAATGCGCACAGTGAAAAACATAACAGACAGACAAGTGGAATCACAATAATTTATTTATTTAGTTCTCTCTGGAGGTATACAATAGTTTTGTATAAGGTACATAGCAGAATTTAAGTTAGTTGCTGAAAAACGCACTTCACCCAAAACACAGCATGTAACAGTATGTGAAGCAGGAGGTGAGAGCCAACGAGCGTTTGATATCACTGCCATAAAACATGTTGGGCGGCAATTTTTGATTTTGTAACGAGCTGCTGAGTACGGACATGAAGATCGCTGAATAAAAGCCTGAATTTGGACCTGCTCATCACAAATGTATGGACTCTAAAGATTTGGATTACAGCGCACAAACAAAATTGATTACTTTTGTAAATTTATGCTGCATTTTTGATATATAATAGTACATCATAAGCAATGGTTAAACGATTACAGAAATGTTATTCATTTTAAGATTTTAAAGTGTAGTCTTGTTCACTCCTTCAAAGTGATTTTGCAGCAGAATAGATTTGCAGAAATTGCAGCAGAAATTTTATAATTTCATATTACGTAGATGAGTAAACTGCGTTTAATGAATGCGATTGAAAACAATGTCATTGATATGACAATTGAATGCAATTGAATCAAAATATTAAGGCCACGATTTTAATATTCATGAATAAGGATTTGTACACATTGGCACATCTGTAAAGTTGTTCATACGCAAGTAATTTACGTTTTAGTGCTGTCAATATGTCAATATTGTACATTTCAGTGTGTTTGAAAACATACCGCAAGTAAATTTACATGTGGTAAAGCCACACTTTACGTAAAAATACACATGTTTACGAATAGATCACGTTTACACTACACTGTTTTTACATTTTAATTTTAAATTTTTATATGTTTTGGTCTCTCATTTCACAAAACAACAGTGTTTTGGGGCCTGAGAACGCAAGCTTTTGAAAATTGGTTTCAAAGTGCAAGTTTTTGAAAATGATAGCGTTATGGTCTACAAAAATACAAATTTTGAAAGTGACGTCATGCGTATCACGTGTTCAGTCTATAGGCACGTAGTCACATCGCCAACTACTGGCCTGGCATGAATAATACACCTTTTTTTGTTGTGAACTGGGATTTTAAAAACATTGTTTTTAGTACATCGCTGACGTGTAAACGTACCCTAAATTCACTTGTATTATTAAATTATTGATTTTTGGTTTTTAGTGTGTTATTTTATGTTTTATTTGACAAAATATAGATTTTTTTAGTAGTATAGATTTTTTTATCAGACAATAATTGGTTGAAAATAATTATTGGCTTACACTCACCTAAAGGATTATTAGGAACACCTGTTCTATTTCTCATTAATGCAATTATCTAATCAACCAATCACATGGCAGTTGCTTCAATGCATTTAGGGGTGTGGTCCTGGTCAAGACAATCTCCTGAACTCCAAACTGAATGTCAGAATGGGAAAGAAAGGTGATTTAAGCAATTTTGAACATGGCATGGTTGTTGGTGCCAGACGGGCCGGTCTGAGTATTTCACAATCTGCTCAGTTACTGGGATTTTCACGCACAACCATTTCTAGGGTTTACAAAGAATGGTGTGAAAAGGGAAAAACATCCAGTATGCGGCAGTCCTGTGGGCGAAAATGCCTTGTTGATGCTAGAGGTCAGAGGAGAATGGGCCGACTGATTCAAGCTGATAGAAGAGCAACTTTGACTGAAATAACCACTCGTTACAACCGAGGTATGCAGCAAAGCATTTGTGAAGCTACAACACGCACAACCTTGAGGCAGATGGGCTACAACAGCAGAAGACCCCACCGGGTACCACTCATCTCCACTACAAATAGGAAAAAGAGGCTACAATTTGCACAAGCTTACCAAAATTGGACAATTGAAGACTGGAAAAATTGTGCCTGGTCTGATGAGTCTCGATTTCTGTTGAGACATTCAGATGGTAGAGTCAGAATTTGGCGTAAACAGAATGAGAACATGGATCCATCATGCCTTGTTACCACTGTGCAGGCTGGTGGTGGTGGTGTAATGGTGTGGGGGATGTTTTTTTGGCACACTTTAGGCCCCTTAGTGCCAATTGGGCATCGTTTAAATGCCACGGCCTTCCTGAGCATTGTTTCTGACCATGTCCAGCCCTTTATGACCACCATGTACCCATTCTCTGATGGCTACTTCCAGCAGGATAACGCACCATGTCACAAAGCTCGAATCATTTCAAATTGGTTTCTTGAACATGACAATGAGTTCACTGTACTAAAATGGCCCCCACAGTCACCAGATCTCAACCCAATAGAGCATCTTGGGGTGTGGTGGAACGGGAGCTTCGTGCCCTGGATGTGCATCCCACAAATCTCCATCAACTGCAAGATGCTATCCCATCAATATGGGCCAACATTTCTAAAGAATGCTTTCAGCACCTTGTTGAATCAATGCCACGTAGAATTAAGGCAGTTCTGAAGGTGAAAGGGGCTCAAACACAGTATTAGTATGGTGTTCCTAATAATCCTTTAGGTGAGTGTATGTGTACCATCCAGTATTTTAATATTGAGGCATTTTTTACTTCCGAGATGGACTGTACTTGCTGAATTAAAAGTTGAATGAAATGAGATCAGGGAAATCAACCTACAAACGGTTTACTGACATTAACAGACTCTGACAAGTATGTACTTCATACACATATATTCAAAACATAACAAATATAAAGTATTTAAAAAACAACAAAACAAAAAAAAAAAAACACATGAAACTGAAATATTTATAGTTGACTCTGTATAATAATCTGCGATAGGAGAAATTATTTTTAACTTCACAAAAATTACACACTTCAGCTTTAAGCTTATACTCTAACCCATCACTCATAAAAGGAAATTACACACTTGCATCCCTACAGCATCAGCTCTCAAAACCTCTTCTGTAATGTATTTCATCTCACAGAACATCCTGTTCCCTGCTGAGCACCAGCTCAATAATGTTACCATTTTAGACATTTATCATGGGAAAGGTAACGTTGGCATAACACAGGGAGACAAGTTTAACCAGCCAGTGGCCTCATTCATCCCTCATTCAGCACCGAGCACATGGATAGATGTGTAACAGGCCTACATCACAGCACTAATATTTCTCAGGACACATAATGGGAGTTGATGTGTTCAGGGTGCTGTGACGCTGCAGGATCCAGTGCTGGCGGTGGTGGGCTGCATTATTTAGCGGGATTTGGGCAGGAGTTGAGTGCTGGCAGAGGGAAAGTGAGATGGACGTTACATGTTCTGTGCACAATGGTCTCTTAAGCGGCGCAGTACAGGGATCTCTGCTGTAAAATTCCACCTAAACAAAGCATTTACTATCCGTACTGATCTGAATGCGACAGCTGCAGTACAAACCTGAGCTGCATATAGATGCATTACAATTGTGTGAAGTGAAATCTACTGTGATTAGGGACAGTCCACCAAATAATTAAAATTGTCACCCTCACCTTAATGTAGTTCCAAACCTGCATGACTTTCTTTCTTCCATGAAACAGAAAGGATCCGTTGTTAAATAATATTCTTTTCTATATAATGGAAGTGAATGAGGATTGTAGTTGTCAAGCAAGCACCATGAAATAATCGTTGTCTTCTGAAAACATAAAATAACCCAGAAGGAAGAATCTTATACAGGTTTTAATGGCATGAGGGTGAGTAAATGATGACAGAATATTCATTTTTGGGTGAACTATCCCTTTAAAACTAGCTCAGGGGCGGCTTGTTGATGTAGAAAACAATGCCTTGTGTAGTCAATGCCTTGTGCAAACTGAGAGTGCTGAATATTTGATGTGTTGTTGGCTGAATTCTATGTGCATGCGTGCAGGTGTAGAAAAACACTTACAAGACAGCGAATATGGTCTTGGACACGCCGACCAGACACATTTATTATGGTACAGGTTCTTGAATAGTAAATCCGTGTCCTTGGAGAGGTTCTGAGGCCATTCGGGAAACTCTAGATCTTTACTGCCACCTGCAGGCCACCAGAAGTGCTGCACACTGCAGCTGAAGTTCATTTAAATTGTCTGAACTGATTAAAAATGCCCTTTAAACCAGAAGCCCTGAAGGCAAGCACCACAATCAGATTTTTAAATGGATGTTTAGCATTGAGTGCTCGATAAACACGCCAGCCTACGTTTGAACAGATATGTGTGTATGCATGCTGTATGTGCTTGTGTTTTTGCGCAAATTTATTCTTAAGGTGTGTGTGTGTGTGTGTGTGTGTGTGTGTGTGTGTGTGTGTGTGTGTGAGAGAGAGAGAGAGAGAGAGAGAGAGAGAGAGAGAGAGAGAGAATATGAGTAAGATCATTAATGAGGATGTGAGCACTGTGGACAGAAATAGCAGACTGAGAGGCCTGCAGGGCAAGAAGGGAAGAAACTCAACAGCAGCTCATAACTGCAGCACATAATACACAACCGTGCGGCTCACAGTCAGATCTTGGGATTGACAACTGTATTTTTAAATTAACTCTCAAATTGTTCTTAGTATACAACAGCAAACAGGAGCGGATTGAATAATTGTATATAAACCAATTGGTCTGTGACAGTTTGACTGGTTAGCATATAGCCCTGCTGGTACATTTCCTAACTAAAACACCTAGTTAAACACATATTTCTCCACTGTCAGCTATTTAAAAGAAAGTATTATACAAAATATAGAATTTCATTATAATATAGTAGACATATTGACTGATTCTGTTTTAGAGAGATTATTAGGACATTGTATTGTGTCTTTAAGATTTTATTACTTATTCTAAATTACTGGCCTTTTTGAGCCACTCCCAATGCTTTTATCCTCTCAGATCTGTCAAAAACATTCTGATTTCATTTTTATCCAGTTCAGGGGGTTTTATTATTGTTTGTTTTATTCCCTCTTCCACATAAACATTTACCAGTTTTGACTAGTTGTCAACTTCAGTTCCATTCATACAGCACATACCAAACTCTCTCTCCCAAATTTGGGTTGTTAAAGAATTTAGTCATCTCATTTTGCATTTAGAATCATATTTAGCTAGCACTCCAAACAGGACTGAAAACCGTTTCATGAACGTAGCCCTTGTTGAGTCTCACTTTGATCTCATTTAGGCAAAGTCATGATCCTGATTGGTCGAAACAAAAGCATTTTGTCTCCTTGCTGATTCTACCTGTACTTTCACAGAGAGATAGGGCCTTACCTGTTGATGTGGCCATCTGTTGAACAACAGCATCCTCTTGTGGACATTACCGCAGACCAAGCTACTTTATAATGCAAAACCTCATTATCACAAATGGTCTCATAAAATACATTCAAAGACCGTTTTGTGTTTACTTTAATGATTAGAAGAATCAGAAGGTTTGTCCTCTCTTTCCAAAATCAATTCTCACTCTGATACATTTTTATGAGGCTATCAAACTCAGGCCCAGGGTAATACTGTGGCAATGGAGAATACAGCAAGTGCTAAGTACATCTGACAGTATTTGGATACTCCGTTTATTTCCATATATAAATAGCCTCAGATGAGCTGTCATCATATCTGTCTTGTTCAAAGTGTATTTTGACTCAAGGCTAATGTAGCTTTGGTGAAAACCTTCAGTTTGTGAGGTTAGCGTATTCAAGTGGGTGAAAACGATTCGTCCTACTTAAAAAACCTACACAGAGAAACATTGTTTTTGGGGTCATTAAAATGAAACCGAGTTGCTTGCTCTCTCTTTGCGTGATTGTAAAGCTAGTGAAAGCTGTGGGTGAGGTGTTAGATTTCTGTCGTAATAGTTGCAGATCAATTTTACTGATTTTTACATGAATGCATTTGGGCAGATGCTTTTATCTAAAGAAACGTTCTGTGCTTTCAGGCTGTATATTTTACCAGTATTAGTGTGTCCTGTGATAATCAAACCCATGACCTTGGCATTGCTAGCACCATTCCAGTTTCCACTTTATATAGGTCCACTTTATGTTAAGTCTTTAAGTACCATGTTCCTTCCTCTTCCCCACTAACCCACCCTTAAAGGGATAGTTTACCCAAAAACGATTTACTCAAGCTATCCTAGGTGTATATGACATTCTTTTTTCAGACAAATGCTATTGGAGTTATATTAAAAATGTCCTCGTTAACCCAAGCTAACCCATTGTAATGGCAGTGAATGGCTCAAAAAAGTGCATCCATCCATTACGAAGAAAGTGAAATGCTTCTCACAGTTCAAAATGTCTGCGCGAATTACTCTTTTTTCGTAAGTTGAATACGGAAGGTATATTTTACTTGTCTGGCTTTTACTTGTTGTATCACCAGACCAAGCTCAATCTTTTAAGACTAAATATTGGTCTAGAAAGTCTGCTCTGTATTTTCTAAGAGGTGTGATCAACGAGCATAATTCAAATGACTGTACACAATTGGATAGTCCTTCAACCAATCAGACCACAAGAGGCGTGATCAACGGGTATCGATCCATCGCTTCTCTATCCGTCATCATGTTTAACCCGCCAATAGCGCGCCAGGTGGATAAGCCAGTCTGTGATTGGTTCCCACAAAAGTGTAACAGAAGCAGGATAAATGAATGTACAGGTTTCCAGACTGAGCTGCAGGGAGAAATCAAATCGCCGGCAGATCAGGCTGTGTTTACCCAGTATAATATTTTACTTTATAACGTGTTAAATATGGATATTTTTCTTACAAAAACCCATCGATTCACTTGAGAAGGCCTTTATTAACCCCTGGAGCCATGTAGATTACTTTTTATAATGAATAGATGCACTTTTTTGGGCTTCAAATATTGGGCTGCCATTATAATGCTTGGAAGAGCCAGGACATTTTTAATATAACTCCATTTGTGTTCATCTAAAAGAAGAATGTCATATACACCTAGGATGTCTTGAGGGTGAGTAAATCATGGGGTAATTTTCATTTTTTCTGTGAACTATCCCTTTAAAACCTAACCAAACTTGTCCCAAACCATACCCATGTCCCACTTCAGAAGGTAGAACGTCATATAGGTTTGGAAAAACACTGTGAGTAACTGATGACATAATTTTCGTTTACACTTTCTGTACACTTTTTTTATTTTAATATTATGTATCAAGTGACCTGTTGCTAAGGAAAAACATACAATCAGTACAATCAACTAGTATGTTGTCATTTCAACTTAAATTACATTAAACTGACTTTAAAAAATGAGTTGAATCTTGTATAATTTATAAAAAATAGTTTAACTTATTTTGATGAGTTAAAGCAATGTAAAAACAACTTATTGGTCATATAATTTGTAACTGTAACTGAATCGTCTCAGTCTCTCTAAATGGTATTTTGCCATTGAAAATCCATTTTAGTGTGATTTATTTTACTGAGAAATCAGGTCATGTTGTTCAGTGTAACCTTTGGATTTCTATTGATGTGACACAAAAACAAACAAAACAGATTGCTCTGGGAGCCTAGCAGCCAACAGGCTGTGACTAGTTATAATTTGTATATTCCACAGAGGGTGTAAGATACATGTGTATCTTAAGTTATGCTGCATTACACCTGCTCAGGAAAACCTTAAAGGTGTAATTACGGTGCTAAACAGAAGTGTAAAACTTGTGACTGTTTTCAGTCAGGTTTGCCAAATACTTCCATCTGCCAGGTAGTCCCACTCCAAACTCATGGCTCAGAGGTGCTCAAAGAAAGTATTTTAACACTGAAAATGCACACAGTACCTTTAATGGGCTATTTCACTATAGTTGCAGTACTCGTATACAAACACATGATGGCAGTGTTGAGCTGGTTAAACTCAGGAAAATGTACAGATGCATCAGGTGAGTTGAGACCACACAGAATCTCAGGCAGCTGTCACTTTTCATTGATTGTTGTTATACTGCTGCAGTTCAGAAGTCACTTTCAACATGTCTGAGAGAAAACACCTGAGGTACATAACTAGTGAGATAAAACAACCCATTTGTTTATTGGTTTTTTCTAAGTAACAAGTTAGGCACTGTGCATACTTAGTAGGCCTACTACTTAAGGCTTGAATGACACAGCTCTCCAACAGTCCATCGCTCAAGGTTAAACAGCCTCCACATGGCTCATCTGTTTAATTATGTGACTTATGTGGCTTCAGGCTCTAGGCTGGGGAAGATGGGGAGAGAGAGAGAGAGAGAGAGAGAGAGAGAGAGAGTGGCCTGCATGGCTGGGCTGCTGATGGACTGCAGTCAGCTCTGGTTAGTGCCAAGCACCAGCGCTGTGCTCGTCCGAATTCAGATTTCCCATTACTCTTTGATTAAGGGACTATCAGACGCACATGTGATTGATGAGCTGTCAGGGGAAAGCCGCCGACTGGAACGCCTCATCCTCTTCCTCATTAAACACTGGGAGTACAGCTCCTCTTCTTCACGCACATATAAACAATGCACTCATGGAGAGAGATCCTAATTTAGCTCGAGCTGTGAGCCGCCTCTGTGCAGTTGTGAGGGAAGACAAACCCTTCAAATGGCGACGGCTTCAAACAGCTGATTGTTGCACAAAGATCTGGGGGTGTGCATCTCCCCTGCCTCTCTGATTTTTTGTGCTCACAAAAGAGAGGGATCAAGAGGCACAGAGTATTTGAAGGAGAGGAGGAAGACAGAGGGATGGATGTGGAACAAGGCTGAGGGGAGGGAAGAGGAAGGGAGAGAAAAAAGGAGATAGATGCAGCCAATGCGCAGCGCGGCATCTTGAAAGAGCGAGAGGAGAGAGAGAGAGAAGGCAGGGAGGGAGAGTGAGCGGAGGAGTGCGAATCAGGCACTGGCAGTCGCTCTCCAGCTGAAGAATAACGCGTGTCGTGCATCGCCGTGATGCTGTCGGATCTGAGCAGCTGGTACGTGTGAGCTGGTTTTGAGACTCGTGTACACGTGCGAGGAAGAGGGAGGACAACGCATCAGGTTTGTGTCTGTTCTCGCGCTGCATCTGGACCCTGGCTCCAGGGAGTGTGGGAGGGCACTAGGGCCAGGCGGCCGGCCGTGGGGACGACATGAGTGTTCCGCTCCTGAAGATTGGCGCGGTGCTCAGCACCATGGCCATGGTCACCAATTGGATGTCCCAGACACTGCCCTCGCTGGTGGGGCTTAACGGAACCACCATCTCCCGTGCAGGCACCTCAGAAAGGATCGTCAGTGTGCGTAAACTTCCACTTTTCTACTCTTTCTGTCTGTTTGATCATCCGAATAAGCCGGACCTTTGTGTTAAAGAGCAGTTATACTCCTCTGTGGTTACAATCCTCAAGAGATTTCCCAGACAGGTTTTTAGGGGGATTTTCAGGGTGAGAGGCAGGTAAATTGAATGCGTGTCTGGCTTTGGGGGTTGGTTACAGAGGAATTGATGGCTGCTGTGGGTGAGTGATTCTCAGTGAGAGATGATAGATGAGGAAGTTATACCCGGCGAGATTCATGACTCCTGCGAGGATATTCTCACTTGGCAGGGAGAGAAGAGTTAAGTGCCTCATGACTGATGTTCAGGTCAAATTAAGAAAGGGAGGCAGGATTGTTTCTGTGAGGCAGTGGTTCGTCTGCAGGATCTGATGTTACTGAGACATGAGGTTACACTTTTATAGCTTCTGAGCCAACTTTTTTCTTGTGAAGAGGCACAATTTCTCTTTTTCCCACCCCCTCGCTCCCTGTTTTTTAATCAAATCCAATGTACTTCTTTGTGAGAACTGTGCACTTTGTCTTTGTTCATAACTGAATTAAGTGCCTTGTTGGGAGAGAGGCCGGGCCTTTGGCAGCAAGAAGGCTGCCATATTTAAAGTAAAAACACAGAAAGAGAATATCAAAATCTAAGTAAGACTCTAGAGCTAAGCACCTTGTTATATCCTAAGGTTGTTAAGTGAGAGCTGGCTGAAATTTGAACCTTCACAATTCTGTCAGCGTGTGAGTAATTACCTTGCATCTGTGAGTGTGTATGCTTATGTGTTTTTCCAAATGTTGGGTATTTTAAAATGGGGCCAGATGTGAGTAGGTGGATGGAGAGTGAGATGTGATCCCTGTAACGTTTTGGATCATTAATGTTGAGAGACTGCCTGGGGTATTTGTGTAGTATCTGAGCATCTGCCCCTTAATAAAAGCTCTACTCCACACAACTTATGGCTAGGCATGACACTCCATCTGGATGAGAGAGGAGACGCTGTAGGGGTCGTTTGGGTCAGTCAGGATGCCTATGCTGATTTCCATCTGTCTAGAAGAGGAGTCTGCAGAAACTGTCTATCACAGCTTTGTCTAACACATTCACACTCGCTTTGGAAGACTGTTACTACTCAACACAAGCTAAAAGCTGCTTTCCTGCAGAGGTGGTTACCATGTCCAGAGCTCTACAGTCTCTGCTCAGCTCAGCCAACTCTGCTTTATATCAAGTCTGATTATTCATCTAGTCATGTGCTCATGTCTGCCCAATGGTCACGCCATAAGACAGGTCCATAGACATAGTCACCAGGGGTTAAACTTGGTATGTGGGTAAATGAGAGGAAGCCTATCATGATGAGGTGAAATTCAGAATTGAAGAACTGGCTCCCTTTTAATTCATGAGTATATATTTAAGGATACATTTACATGACAACATTGTACTAAAAACTGAAAAGTGTTTCATTTGAGGTTTTCGTGTACAATCGACAACATTGTCAGAACGAAAACGAACGCCAGGCCGGAGTTGGCGATGTCCACTACAAGCCTAAAGACTGAACACATAATGTGCATGCACGACATCATTTTCACAAATTCACTTTTTTTTTTTGGTTTGTTTCAACTGAGACTTTGCACTTTGAAACCCATTTTCAAAAGTTTGTGTTTTCAGGCCCCCAAACACCATTGTCTTGTGAAATTAAACAGCCAAAAGTTTTTAGAGGAAAATGCTGTTGTGTAAACAGCCCTTTAATTTAATTTGAATACCAGGAAGAGGAATTTACTGAACTGAAATTCTGGTAAATTAAGTGTTCTATCTATTCTACCTTCAAACTTATTTTTTTGTTTTGTTTTGTTTGTTTGTCTGTTTTGTTTGACTTTTTTCAAAACTTTCCAACCCAGCTAAATTTTTCTTTATAAGTTAAAAGTTATAGTCATATGAACTTCTTGGAATTTCCATTTATTTTAATTTATACGGTTTAAAATTCTGCATCCTGTTTGTCACTTAAATTTGAATTGAATCTAAATCAAAGAACTGAACTGGGATTTAAAAGGCATTCTTAATTCAATACTGAAAATTTGAAGCTCAGGTTGGGTGCACGCTCCAGAAATTTGATAACGCCTACAACAAATAGCTGCAAATTGGAAACCATTGGAAAATGAGCCAAAATTATTCAGGACATTTATTTATTTAGCTAAAGTGGTACCCATTGAAGCTCCGCTATCGGTAGTCATCATTACCCAAATCACATTAGCATTTGTGAACTCCCACGTATCTCATTTCAAGCAATCACTCTAAAACATTGCCTCACTTCACCTCAAGGAATAACCAAGGGTAAATTAGCATACGTAAAACAATCTTCCCCAATCTTCCCCGGAGCAAAGGCCTTCGTTTTTTTAGATTTGAGGCATTAGACAGATGTTACTCTCATGCCGGGGAATAATTTATTCTCTGTGATAAGTGTGAACCCATCCAAAGCGATTTAGCTTTGCAAAGACTCAAAATCTAATTTCAAAAGCAGCTTGCTCTCAGTCAGAAAAAGAGATGCATCCCTCTGTTCTTGAGATGAGATGATGATCGTGTGAAATGAGCTGCAGAATGAAGGTGTGGTCCATGAAGCAAAGTGAATGATGGACTCCTAGCAAGCCTCGGGGATGTCCTTTCTTCTCTTCAAAGCAACTTGTCTTCCCTTCTGCCCCTATCCTCTAGGACCCACATGGCTGTCCAGTCCACCGTCATGTCACTGTTACACATGTTAAGTATGCCGTATTCCATCAGCTCTGAGCAACAATCACACTCCGCTACACTTGCTCTTTTTGCCCTTCTCAGCTCAACTGCTAATTCATGTGAACTCGTCACGTGTAAAGAGCAACATTACACTTAAAGGTGGAGTGTGTAATTTCTGCGCTACTAGTAATACCAAACTGATTTTGTTTTGTTTTTTTTACTCTTTTTCCAAACACCCGTACTGCCTCTTCTGTCCTACTCTGATTTTATCCCATTATTCAAACAGGTAAACTCGCCCCAAACTCTTTCCACTGGTTAAATATGCAGCTGATATGTTAAGACACAATTTTTTGTAAGTTCTGTTGATGACTTACAACTGTAAGTCATCCTTCAATAGAACTTAATAGTGCTTTCAACATATTTTTTTTTACCTAAAAGCAACGATAATCTGGATAAATTGCAATCTGGATTTAGAGCTGGTCATAGTACAGAGACCACTTTAGTAAAAGTTGTGAATGATTTACTGATAGCGGTTGACTGTGGGCTGGCGGTTGTCTTAATTATGTTGGATCTCAGTGCCGCATTAGACTAGCCTGACAAGCCAGACCCACATCACTTGAGATGTTGGGTCTGGGAACACACCGTTGGCAGGGCTAAACGGTTGTCTTTCAAATTCACTCTCCATGCAGTAGGATAGGGCTACAACCAACCAAAACAACAAAGAAGGTGAAGCAGAGCTAGTTGATAGATTAAACTTTTACCATATCCGGTCGGCAAAACTCCGAACCGCTCCAAAGAAAAGCTTAACTCCAAGTCTTTCAGAGTCGCGGCCAAAGCCGATTCGAAAGACCACTGTTCGCCAGCTTCTTTGTTTTTAAGTTTGTTTTGTCCTCTGTGGTTCCCTTAAAAATATAGTATTCATCAAGGATCTATTCTGGGTCCTACGTTGTTTTTATTGTGCCCACTGGGATCTGTCACTGTATGTCTTATCTAGGGCTGGGATTGACGATTCACGATTTGTTTTTATTTTTAGTTTTTTTACTAGTCGACTTAAAAAAACAAAATAAAAAAAAAGTAACTGCAATATGATTCAGGTAACATTCTCTTTATTAACCATCTGGTTAAAAAAGCTATATTCCAAGGGGACACATCTGAATTGATTATCATGTTGTACATGTAGAACAAATGACTTATTTGTACAGGTGCTGGTCATATAATTAGAATATCATCAAAAGTTGATTTCTTTCACTAATTCCATTCAAAAGTGAAAGTTGTATATTATATTCATTCATTACACACAGACTGATATATTTCAAATGTTTATTTCTTTTAATTTTGATGATTATAACTGACAACTAAGGAAAATCCCAAATTCAGTATCTCAGAAAATTTGAATATAACTTAAGACCAATACAAAGAAAGAATTTTAAGAAATCTTGGCCAACTGAAAAGTATGAACATGAAAAGTATGAGCATGTACAGCACTCAATACTTAGTTGGGGCTCCTTTTGCCTGAATTACTGCAGCAATGTGGCGTGGCATGGAGTCGATCAGTCTGTGGCACTGCTCAGGTGTTATGAGAGCCCAGGTTGCTCTGATAGTGGCCTTCAGCTCTTCTGCATTGTTGGGTCTGGCATATCGCATCTTCCTCTTCACAATACCCCATAGATTTTCTATGAGCATGCCAAACCTTCACCAGCACGTCTCCTGTCCTACACGAGGAGCAAACACACTGGATCATTGCTACTCTCCGTTTAAGAACGTCTATAAAGCGCGGTGGTCACTTCCAGCTTTTGGCAAATCGGATCACGCCGCCATTTTCCTCACACCTGAATACAAACAAAGGCTCATTCAGGAACCCCCGGTGAGGTGGGAAGTTAAACGTTGGTCACCCCACTCAGAGACCGCGCTACAGGCAGCTCTGGATGATGTTGACTGGGACATGTTCCGAGCGAGCTCAGCTGACGTAAGCGAGTTCACGGATGTGGTGCTTTGCTTCATCAACACGCTTACAGAGCAAGCCACACAAACAATAACAATAACGTCCTTCTCAAATCAGAAACCGTGGGTGGACAATTCAATCCGCGCTGCAGTGAACACACGCACTGCCGCTTACAACGTCGGTCTCCTATCGGGGAACATGACTGAATACAGATTGTCCTGCTATGCTCTGCGGCATGCAGTTAAAGCCGCAAAGCTCCGTTATAAGGATCGAGTGGAGTCTCATTTCCAACTCAACGACTCGCGGTGCATGTGGCAGGGTCTGAGGTCCATCTGTTCTTTTGGATCTAATTCCTCTGCAGAGGTGAGCGCTGATCCGTCGCTTGTGAATGAGTTAAACTCTTTCTATGCTCGCTTTGATTGTAATCGCGGCAGCGCAACTCCGCCAAGTGGCGCGTCAGAGGGAATCACTCAGAGCAGCAACAACCACGTGATCTCTGTCTCGGAGGATGAAGTTCGGAGGGCACTCAAGCGTGTGGACGTCAGGAAAGCTGCTGGGCCGGATGGTATTTCAGGCCGTGTTCTGCGGTCCTGTGCTGATCAGCTCGCCGGGTTGTTTATATCTATCTTTAATGAGTCCCTCGCTACATCTGTGGTCCCCACCTCCTTCAAAAAATCCACCATCATCCCTGTCCCTAAGAACAGTAAACCCTCTTGCCTAAATGACTATTGTCCAGTGGCTCTCACGTCTATAGTCATGAAGGTCTTTGAGAGACTCATTAAAAACACCATTTGCTCCTTCATTCCTGACACTTTGGACCCTCTTCAGTTTGCCTATCGTCCCAAAAGATCAACTGAAGATGCCATCTCTCATGTCCTCCACTCCTCCCTCACTCACATCGACAGCAAAAGTGGGAACTACGTAAGGCTGCTATTTATAGACTATAGCTCAGCCTTTAACACCATAGTTCCCATTAAGCTAACTGCCAAACTCCTGGATCTCGGCCTGAATCCTTCTCTCTGCCACTGGATTGAGGATTTCCTCACTGGCAGGCCTCAGGTGGTGAGAATAGGCCAGTCCACCTCCTCCTCCATCACCCTGAGTGTGGGAGCTCCACAGGGCTGTGTCCTGAGTCCCCTGCTCTACTCTCTTTACACACATGACCGTTTGTCCACACACAGCTCAAATTTGCTGATGATACTGTTGTCCTGGGCCTCATTTCCAACAACAATGAGACGGCATACTTGGACGAGGTGGAGCATCTAACATCATGGTGCCAGGACAACTGTCTCTCTCTGAATATCGGCAAGACCAAAGAAATGATTGTGGACTTCAGGAAGAGACAGCAACGGACATACTCCCCCCTCATGATCAGCGGGTCACCAGTAGAGAGAGTGAGAAGCTTCAAATACCTGGGCGTAAACATCTCCGAGGACCTGACCTGGACTGCTCACATTCAGACACAGGTGAAAAAAGCCAGGCAAAGACTACCACCTGCGCCAGCTGAGGAAATTCAGGGTTTCACCAGCTATCCTGAAAACTTTCTATTTAGGGGCGATAGAAAGTGTATTAACTCAGTGCATCACAGCGTGGTATGGGAACAGCACCAGTCATGACTGCAAAGCCCTGCAAAGAGTCGTGCGCTTATTCGAGCGTATCTCAGGGTCAGCTCTCCCATCTCTGCAGGACGTCTACACCAAACCCTGCAAAGGTAGAGCTACTAAGATCATCAAGGACTCTAATCACCCTGCATACCCTCATTTCACGCTGCTGCCATCTGGTAAGCGCTTCCGAAGCCTGATGGCCAAAACAGAGACTCAGGAGGAGCTTCTTCCCCCAGGCCATCAGACTCCTGAACTCAGTCACTTAACATCACGTGACCATCGACATACTGACATTGCACTGCACTTTCTGTTCTCGTTGTTACTGTGTAACAACCTGTTATAAACCTGTTTGCACATTATACTTTGTACATTTGTTAACCACATATTTATAAGTCGACAGTTTACTCACTGCACAGTTTACTCCACTTATTTTATTCCACTTCTTTTATTTTTATTTTTTACTTTTTTTCTACTTGACTTGATTATTTATAATTCTACATATATATATATATATATATATATATATATATATATATATATATATATATATATATATATATATATATATAGTAGTTTTTTTATTCTATTTCTATTATAATTTCCTCCTTGTGTTTTTAACTGTGAATTTGCACTGTCCATGGAGCGGACCTGTTTACATTTCACTGCCGGTTGTATATTCTGTATATAACTGTGTATGTGACAAATAAAACTCTGGAATCTTGAATCTTGATTGCCTTGGCACTGTGTGCAGGTTGGAAAATGAAATCTGCATCTCCATAAAGTTGGTCAGCAGCAGGAAGCATGAAGTGCTCTAAAACTTCCTGGTATATGGCTGTGTTGACCTTGGACCTCAGAAAACACAGTGGACCAACACCAGCAGATGACATGGCACCCCAAACCATCACTGACTGGAAACTTTACACTGGACCTCAAGCAACGTGGATTGTGTGCCTCTCCTCTCTTCCTCCAGACTCTAGGACCCTGATTTCCAAAGGAAATGCAAAATGTATTTTCATCAGAGAACACTCAGCAGCAGTCCAGTCCTTTTTGTCTTTAGCCCAGGCGAGACGCTTCTGACGCTGTCTGTTGTTCAAGAGTGGCTTGACACAAGGAATGCGACAGCTGAAACCCATGTCTTACATACATCTGTGTGTAGTGGTTCTTGAAGCACTGACTCCAGCTGCAGTCCACTCTTTGTGAATCTCCCCCACATTTTTGAATGGGTTTTGTTTCACAATCCTCTCCAGGGTGCGGTTATCCCTATTGCTTGTACACTTTTTTCTACCACATCTTTTCCTTCCCTTCACCTCTCTATTAATGTGCTTGGACACAGAGCTCTGTGAACAGCCAGCCTCTTTTGCAATGACCTTTTGTGTCTTGCCCTCCTTATGCAAGGTGTCAATGGTCATCTTTTGGACAACTGTCCAGTCAGCAGTCTTCCCCATGATTGTGTAGCCTACAGAACTAGACTGAGAGACCATTTAAAGGCCTTTGCAGGTATTTTGAGTTCATTAGCTGATTAGAGTGTGGCACCAGGTGTCTTCAATATTCAACCTTTTCACAATATTCTAATTTTCTGAGATACTGAATTTGGGATTTTCCTTAGTTGTCAGTTATAATCATCAAAATTAAAAGAAATAAACATTTGAAATATAGCAGTCTGTGTGTAATGAATGAATATACTATGCAACTTTCACTTTTTGAATGGAATTAGCGAAATAAATCAGCTTTTTGATGATATTCTAATTATATGACCAGCACCTGTATATATCTTTGCAGAAAATATGCTTGAAATATGAAGGCAAATATTGTACAAACGTATCTTAAACATATCCTATATACTGAAAAATTATATAAAATAAGAAAAATGCTAAATATTTCTTAGCCAAAAGGTAATAGCAATAAATAACACCAGTAATAGGCGATTAACAGCACATGCTTTGTAAAAACAGAAAATAACAGCCTTTCAGCCTTTCAGCCGGTCACCATCATGCAAACATAAGATATCAAACATACAGTTGTAGTTCTTTACAGGTTTTTGCATTCCACTGAGCTATTTTTCCTGTTGTTTGTATGTTTGGCTGATGTGTTTGGCTTTGGCACTCGTGTCTCGCATCTTTAACAGCGCCTCACTCATGAAACAGCATTCTAAAAATGCGGCACTCAAGTTCAGAAAGAAGAAAGAAAGTTCAACTCACATCTAATATCTTTGCTTTTTTCCCATTCCACTGCCTCAACGTTTTCAGCGCAATATCACATTCTGTGTGAACAGCTGCTTAAGACGTGATGTGTTCTACGTTCACTGAGCATGTCACACAAGAGCTGTTAATCAATGTTTCATCAGCCAATTGCCTGGATTTAATAAATAAGCAGCAAATATAGCAGACAATAGCCTATAATAGGCGCTGGCGCGATCATGCATTGCATGTGAAATGAACCGAAACTCTAAATTATATTTGAGTATTGTGTGTATCGGATAGTTTACAAAATCAAATGATTTAGAACATTTTTGCCATTGAAATGACTGGGAAAAAAGTGTTCCAATCAACCTGAATTCACACTATATGTTTTAAATCCCAAATATTTTACTTATAACATTCATCATTACCAATTATGCAGTTATTTGTATTTACTGAATACTGAATTGTGTTCAATGTCACAATATTACTGTTTTTTAGCATGAGACTTCTTTCAAAAACATAAAAAATAGTCATGTCAAATCTTTTGATAATTTAAAATATAATAGGCCTTAGTAATGTGCCTTTGGCTCTCACTTTATATTGTTAACTATATTCTAAATAAACTACAACAAAATATATTTCTTTTGTCTTGTTCCTTAGCTCCCTCAGTCACATACCTGACTCAAAGGCTCATTCATTATGCAGCTCATTATGTGGTTCTTTGTCCTCTCAGGTGTAAATCACAGCATTATTCATGATCATTCACACCCCTCCGCATACAGACTTCTAGGGGTTAATCAGGCACGCCGTAATGTGATCGATAATTTTCTTCTCTGTGGAACGTTTGCTAACATTTTTATTCAAATCCGCAATTTCTCGATTTTAAAATAATGAAATTGTGGCAAAACATTAAATTCAAATTAATTGAAAAAACTGAAAAATCATCCAGCCCTAGTCTTATCATATGTATGCAGATGACACATAGTTATATTTACCACTTAAAGCTGGAAATGAGCAGTCTTTTAAGTACCTGTTGGTCTGTCTGTCTGTCTAATAATTTACTTCAGCTTAAATGATAATAATATTAAAAAAATGACTTCACCTTTTTAAATGTGCTATATAAATAAATGTTGAGAAGTTGAACGTTAGTGACAATAGATGTCAGGAAGTAGGTAAGGAAACCTCTATTACACATACACAGCAAAGCTGCATAGGAGCAAGTATACAGGAATGTCTCTGTACTGCAACAAATGATGGGTAAATAGTTGTTATGTGTGTGGTGAATACCGCTGGTTCAGAGGTGACACTGTCTCCTCGATTATAAAAAATAAATGAGAGGCGAGTGAGAAGCCGTAGGACAATCTGCAACAAATGTGTAATGAACACAAACACTTAACAAAGCCACATGCCCATGTGGGTGATATCAGCCACCGTTTCTTGTTTTCGTGGGACCAGACTATTAAAGGAATGTCATGGAGACCGATATGCATAAATGAGCAACAGAAACAACATTCTAATAAACTACTGACTCAGTGGGAATTGGAAACATGGAGTATTGGAATTATTTTTTGGAGCGATTCAGGTCTGTCTGTTATGAAAGCACCAAAACACAGCTCTGCTCAGCTGCTGCTACCCACCAGGGATCGTTGAGCCACTTTGGCTGCTGTCACCAACAAACACACACACCCACAAATTACAATGTTAGTAAGCTAGAAGAGACATCCAATCAGGCTCACCTTAGTCTTCAGCTTTGTTTACTCTTTCTAGGCTGTTACAAATCATCAACATGTTGCTGATTACTAGGGGTGTTGCGGTTCTCTGTAAAAAAACGAAACATACCGCTCTCCACCCTTGGCACGGTTCGGTTCATCTCAAATCTGACAATGTATATACAATATGGTTTGTTGAAAAATAACAACGCGTAAAACAGGCAGACAGAGTTAGGCTAATGTATGTTTCTGTCGATGGATACACATTCTGGCTTCCTCTAAACTTTGCCATTGCAGGTACCGTATGCTCTAATATCACCAGTCATTAATGCTGTTATCACCCGGGTGTTGATAGCGCGCGATTGCAAGTGAGACCTGAACATCACACGTTGCAATCTGTGTTTAAACTAAACTCATTTAAGCCCTGCCAATTTAAACATTCAAGTGCAAGAAGTGCATCGGATGCGTGCGCGAGCTCTCCTTTACGTCAGACAGAGCTCAAATATTGAGTTCTCTTTTTAAGTCTTGAGCTTGAACGGACAAATACACACAAAAATGATCTCAACACGCCAATACTCACCAATACTCTTGGTGAGTATCCTAGCAATCATAGTAGGCTATGTCTTAAGTGAATGCAAACAGTTGAGAAAGACAACACATGTTTACAGTATCAGTGTACTGGATCAATGCATTGTGTCTTAAAGTGACAGCAGCCTAAAATTCCTGCTGTCTGTATGTGTTTTTAATGTTAATCAAACAACAAAAGACAAGGATATCATGCACTGATATCTTGACTGAATAGCTTTTGTACAAACCCGGGACACTGTAGAAATTGTGAATAAAAAAGGAATGCAATAATTTACAAATCACATAAACTTATATTTTATTCACAATAGAATATAGATAACAAATCAAATGTTGAAAGTGAGACATTTTGAAATGTCATGGCAAATATTGGCTCATTTTGGATTTCATGAGAGCTACACATTCCAAAAAAGTTGGGACAGGTACCAATAAGAGGCCGGAAAAGATAAATGTACATATAAGGAACAGCTGGAGGACCAATCTGCAACTTATTAGGTCAATTGGCAACATGATTGGGTATAAAAAGAGCCTCTCAGAGTGGCAGTGTCTCTCAGAAGTCAAGATGGGCAGAGGATCACCAATTCCCCCAATGCTGCGGCCAAAAATAGTGGCGCAATATCAGAAAGGAGTTTCTCAGAGAAAAACTGCAAAGAGTTTGAAGTTATCATCATCTACAGTGCATAATATCATCCAAAGATTCAGAGAATCTGGAACAATCTCTGTGCGTAAGGGTCAAGGCCGGAAAACCATACTGGATGCCCGTGATCTTCGGGCCCTTAGGCGGCACTGCATCACATACAGGAATGCTACTGTAATGGAAATCACAACATGGGCTCAGGAATACTTCCAGAAAACATTGTCGATGAACACAATCCACCGTGCCATTCGCCGTTGCCGGCTAAAACTCTATAGGTCAAAAAAGATATCTAAACATGATCCAGAAGTGCAGGTGTTTTTTCTGGGCCAAGGCTCATTTAAAATGGACTGTGGCAAAGTGGAAAACTGTTCTGTGGTCAGACCAATCAAAATTTGAAGTTCTTTTTGGAAAACTGGGACGCCATGTCATCCGGACTAAAGAGGACAAGGACAACCCAAGTTGTTCTCAGCGCTCAGTTCAGAAGCCTGCATCTCTGATGGTATGGGGTTGCATGAGTGCGTGTGGCATGGGCAGCTTACACATCTGGAAAGGCACCATCAATGCTGAAAGGTATATCCAAGTTCTAGAACAACATATGCTCCCATCCAGACATCGTCTCTTTCAGGGAAGACCTTGCATTTTCCAACATGACAATGCCAGACCACATACTGCATCAATTACAACATCATGGCTGCGTAGAAGAAGGATCCGGGTACTGAAATGGCCAGCCTGCAGTCCAGATCTTTCACCCATAGAAAACATTTGGCGCATCATAAAGAGGAAGATGCGACAAACTAAGACAGTTGAGCAACTAGAAGCCTGTATTAGACAAGAATGGGACAACATTCCTATTCCTAAACTTGAGCAACTTGTCTCCTCAGTCCCCAGACGTTTGCAGACTGTTATAAAAAGAAGAGGGGATGCCACACAGTGGGAAACATGGTCATGTCCAAACTTTTTTGAGATGTGTTGATGCCATGAAATTTAAAATCAACTTATTTTTCCCTTAAAATGATACATTTTCTCAGTTTAAACATTTGACATGTCATCTATGTTGTATTCTGAATAAAATATTGAAATCTGAAACTTCCACATCATTGCATTCTATTTTTATTCACAATTTGTACAGTGTCCCAACTTTTTGGGTATCGGGTTTGTAACTTTAATAATGATTAATCTTTATTTAATTTATACAGTGAAGATTATATGCAATGTTGTTTTACATTTAACCATTTCGTGCATGAACTATAATAACCTCAGTCAGGATTTTTTTTCCTATGTTTGTATTGCTCTTGGGGCAATTTTCAAAAGAAAATGCAATAACGATTTTCAGATGTCTACTAGAGTGGACAGCATGCGTTTAAGGTTTAAACTGAATATATACTGTAGTAAACATAATACAGTAATACCACTGCAATATTGTGTGTATATAAAAAAATCAATAAAATTGTATAAAATCATGTGAAAACTAAAAATATAAAAAAAAATATATATATATATATATATATATATATATATATATATATATATATATATATATATATATATATATATATATATATAGATATATAGATGGGAAATATTGCAAATGCAATTGAATTTCATACAAATTGAACTTTGCGTATCTTTGATATCAGAACATGAGGATGTGATTCCATCAAAGATCTCTAGTACAACCTGTCAAGGTAGAACTATGGAAATGTCGATTTATTAGCTGATATTTTTCTGATTATGTTCAAGATGGACACATTTATACCATAGCTCTCTTCTGAGAAAACCTAGAGATCAGGTGTTTTAAATCTCATTTGAAATGTGCAATGTTGGGGCTAACGCATTACAAGTAACATGCATAACAAGTAAATCAGATTCCATTTTAAGTAAAGTAATGCATTACAAGTACAGTGCATTATGTAGTCAAATTACTTTTTGATCTAACAAGTAATGCATTACAAGTAACGTGCATTACATAATCAGATTTCTTTTTGATGTTACGAGTAAAGTAACACATTACAAGCAACATGCATTACGTAGTCAGATTACTTTTTGATGTAACAATTAAAGTAATGAATTACACGTCACATACATACGGAAGCCCTGAACGGCCATGGATAATATTTTTTTTCTGTCTTATCTCGTGATCACGACTTAATTTTCTTGTGACCTCGAGATAACACAAGTTGTTTTCTCCTGATCACGACTTCATTTTCTCATGATTGTTTCATTCTGAGATACTGCACCTGGTGTCTACTGTTGCTATAGCAATCTGAACGACGGATAAACTGTGCGCTCTTATATGTTGTGGATCTTTCAGCAAAATCTTTGCTAAATTTTATTTGTGTAATTGACATGTTTAAATTATCAAAAGCGCAGGCGGAGTGCCTTCAGAAGGATGGCAGATTATTCTGTAACTAAAAATCGTTTAGAGTTTCTTGGATTCAATCCACTTTATTTTCCTCATTCGTTTGATGTACCAATCGCAATACCGCGCTATTGAGGAGCAGAGCAACGCAAGAACCACAGCAACCGCGATTTTTGTGATTTTCTTTTTTTGTTAAACTATTCCCATTCTCATTTTACACTTCGTGCATGTGTACTGAACATTAAATAAGTTAGTAATGATAACATAATGTCTACAATGGTGATTTGTACTGAGGCTCCGTAGATTTGCACTAAACAGAAAGTGAATGTGAGAGACCGTCTCTTGTCCAGTCAGATTCGATTATCAGAACTAACTGTTATACATATAACAATAGCCCTACAATTGTATTGTCAGGTTTATATTCTGCTATGTGGACCCTTAGTTGACATTCTCTTTGGTTTACTTCACTTCCTGTTTCAACTCTCTATTTTCGGTTTCTGAACATGACCTCGTTATATCGTAACACACACAGATTTTATATATGGCGATAATACCGCATATCACGCTATTGAGCCTCTCATAATTACCGCAAGGGAAATTCCGTCACCACGACAACCCTACTTAAAGATGCACAATAAGGTGGAAATACAGTGACATCAAAATGAGTTAAACAGTAAGTTTAGTATCACACTGAACGCTATTGCGGTAGAGGAGCTGTGGTGAGTCGTGCATTGAACAAATGTAACGATAATACAGAGACACTTTCAACCATTTAACATTAAATTAATTACTTAATGCACACAATACTGCACAAATGATAGCGATCACAAAAGGTCTTCAACGCATTCAATCTGGGCCAATATGAACTGTCTAACACAGTAAGGTGGATAGGCTATGCCGCACCCCATCAGTTATTTGGTTCTATACTGCCACCTGTTGGCGCATTTGTGTAACTTAGAGAAGATTAAGTCGTGATCACGACAAAACAACTTTTGTTATCTTGAGATCGTAAGAAAATTAAGTCGTGATCACGAGATAACAAGACAGAAAAAAAATATTATCCATGGCCGTTCAGGGCTTCTGTACATACATTACGTAATCACATTACTTTTTTGATGTTAAGGCAAATTACATTCTAATAACACAAATACATTTATTTACGGTCAAAAAAAGTTACTGCAGATTAAGTATTTTCAAAAACAACAGTCACAGTAATAATATGAATTGTAGCTGAACACAGGTGAATAATCAGAATTTTCTCCCAATCTAAAATAAATACGTGGAAAATTTTAACTGTGATATAACTCATTAGATATTGCTTTATGCTACAACATTTTTATTTATTTATTTATTTATTTATTTATTTTTACCTGCAGAGTCTCCTAGGATAGAAGGTATGGATGGATATTCTGGAGCAACTTGGCATTTCTGACTGGGCCATTGGCCATCTTGGTTTGGAGGGGTTAAAATCGACATACAACGGCTTGCCACTTGGTGGCAATGTATATGATGATGCACTAGGGTCCACTGTAGAGGTTGATGTGCAACTATGCCATCAAAACCTTTGCATATGCGAGAAAATGCTTTTTGAATAGCTGTCCACTGTAGTTACCACTATGTATGAAAGGGCTAATTACTTAATTTAATAAAATTTCTGTACCTAAAAGCTACTGTTAGATGCCTAAATAACCTGTAAATTACAGTTTATTTTACTTGTATCTTTGCTCTATTGTATTAATTTGTGCTGCTGCTTGTAGTTTGATTTAATTGGTCTTATTTTCTTTATTTTTATTTGACAGTTGTCCTTTTTTCCCTGGACATAGCACATACCGAACCATATCGTAATCGTGACCCTAAAACTGTGATAAAAACTTTGAGTAATTTAAACCATTACACCCTAGCCCCTGCTGGTAGTTTCTGTTACTACACCATCTGACTGCGAAAAACGTTTTTCTCCATCCGTCGTTCAAAATTAGCAGCAAAATTAGCAGCATTTTTAATAATTTTTTTTACAAGCATATATGCATATATTGCTAGTAGTTAATTTTAATATAGTCAATGTTCTCCCAGTTGACGGTTTGGATTTTTAGTGCTCCCTAAAAGTATAAAACATTTTTTTTTTTTCCCTAGTTAATTTTTTTTCCCAGGCTGCTGCCTTTTAGTCACAGCTCTGGATAGCAGCTAGTGAATGTTTTGGGGCTATGTGTGTTGTTGTGGTGCATTAGCCAATCAGTGCAGTCATGACATAATTTTGCTGCAGCCCCCGAGTGACTATTTATGAGGTATTTACATCTCAGTTGATTGGCTTAAAAATATCCTATAAGCCAGTGGTTCTCAAACCTGTCCTGGGCACGCCCCACCAGTGCACATTTTGCATGTCTCCCTCATCTAACACACCTGATTCAACTTATCAGCTCGTTAGTAGAGACCGCAAGACTTGAATTGGGTGTGTCTAATGAGGGAGACATACAAAATGTGCAGTGGTGAGGGGTCCCCAGGACTGCTATAACCACTGCTGTAAGCTAAGATGCAAGCACAGCAACTACCATTTAGATCAGGGGTGGGCAATTCCAGTCCTGGAGGGCCACTGTCCTGCAGCGTTTAGCTCCAACCCTGATCAAACTCACCTGCCTGTAGCCTTTTAGTAATCCTGAAGACATTGATTAGCCGGTTCAGGTGTGTTTAATTAGGGTTGGAGCTAAACTCTGCAGGACAGTGGCCCTCCAGGACTGGAATTGCCCACCCTGATTTAGATGAATGGGAATGTTAGCTCTCTCCATGTAATATAAACCTCATAGTTTCACCCCAGAAAGGTGTCTTTGATGTCTTTGATGTCTTTGATGACGAGCTGAAAGACTGTGAGAAACCTTCACATGAATATTAATATTCTTGTAGTTAAGAAACTGTAATCGTGTCCCTTTACTGGCACCTTTGCAGATCTGAGGAAGTAGGAGTGGAAGCACTTCAAACTTCTCTATCAGATTATCAATACCATGCTCAAAATTGCTAGCTGAATCCTGAAGTCAAAAGCAGGGCACTCTTTAGAGTTCTACTCTGTAGAAAATTGAGCATCTAAATGCTCTCAGAGGACAAACAGAATAATATCGCGTTCACCAACTGCTCTAGTTTTGTGTCTTAGAACTTAGTAAGGGAACATTGGCAACTGTGTGCATGCAGGACATTCATGTTCGTTTGCATTAGCATCTGTTCTTTACAAGGATGCTTGATCTTTAAAGTTGTTACAGAAGTATGTTATTATAGAAGCAGTGCTCTGAGCCATGACAGAAGCTCACATCCATGTTTAGAGTGGAGACTTTGGGACAAACTTTGGGCTTTAGGGCAATATAATCGCAAAGCTTATTGCAAAGTCTTAAGTTGATGAAAAAGAGAGTGAGAAAATAAGAAAAAAAGAAGGGTCAGGCGAACAAAAACACACCAGAGGACATCTAAGGAGAAAAATAAGGCAATTTTCTTTCTTCTTGTTACTGTGGAAACTCAGAGCACCAATAAAGAGCTTTCTGTTGAAAACAGCTGATCATCTACCACACGTTTCTTATGAAAGTTGTAATGGACTTCCTGCCACTTTCATGAAATAGAGCCTACAGATTTACGATCTCATTTATGTCCAGACTTTACAGTGCCGGGCTCAGAGATCAGTCTAATGAAAACCGCCCTAGGTTCATTCCCACAGACACCACGGGGGCCAAGAGTGCCGCTGTAATTGGTTAATCCTTTGCGTAGTGTGTTAATAGCAGCCTCAAAGTAAAGGCCAGCTGGAGAGCACAAGCAGAAGTGGTGACAGGGAGTGAGAGGGGAGTTGACCCTAACTTCCTGCTCTCAGTGCCTATTGATCACCTTCCGTTTTCTCAATTGGACGTCGATACCTGGGTAGCTTCTCCTCAGTAGGCAGTGTGTGGGATGTGTGTGCCGCTTCCCAACCAAGCTGAGGCTGAAGATCAGACTGCGGGATCGAGGCTTGTAAAGGTCGAGCGGTGCGTGAAAGCTTGTGGGGCTCACAGTGAGGGCTGGGCATGTAATGGAGCCGGTGTCAGGCTTTGGCAGCAGTTCGGCTGAGTAAGAAACTGCCACTCTGAATCTGAAATTAGACCTCTGCACCTTCCCCCTCAGCAGCTCTCTGCTTTCACTGTTTCGCTCTCATTCTCATTTTTTTTTTCTTTCTGTATTTCTTTCCCTTCCGCTCACACAAACAGCGCTGCGGTACCTCGTTATCTATTACCCTCACATCAGGTTCTATCCTCCTTTGGTCTGTTGTTCAGGATCTCTTGGTGAAGCTATCAGTGTGCTCTTTTCCATGCCTTTGGAGTGTTGGAGGACAAAGGAGGTGTGTGTGTGTGTGTGTGTGTGTGTGTGTACAGGTATGTGGTTTATGAGGATAAAACAAATGTGTATAATGACATTGGTATTCAACGTAAACGTGGTTTATGAGAACACTTCCTGTTGTCCTCATAAACAAAATGGCCTTAAAAAAACATACTAAACTGTTAAAAAAAAAAAAAAAAAAAAAAACCTGGGAAACTCTCTGAGTCATCACATATTCATGTCGGGAAAAACATGGACATAGCCTAAACAAAACACAAAATTATATTGTGAACAATAAACAAATAATTATTAAAATTACTAACTTGTATCACTTATTTTTTGCAAGTGCAAGTTATCCAAAATATATTTATACATAAATAAATATATGAACTATGAATATTATACATCAGTGTTCCCCCTATGTTTCAAACCAATCTGCCCCTTCCGACATGCACAAAAATGTGCACAAAAATTGTAATTATGAAATTTAAGATTCCACTTGATTGGCAAATAGTTGCTTTCAGACATGATTAACTGGGAAGCATCCAATAATAGGGGTGTATGTATGTGCGTCATTATCAGCTCCTTAGTTCAGTAGTCATGGCACTGATTAGGGAGTCTGCCATTTTAAGGGCTGTCTCAATTGCAGAATGCTTCCAGTGCACTGAAACGTTCATTCCCTAAAAAGTCCCACAATGCTCTGTGACCAGGCATTGATGCTCACTATAGCAACGTTCAGACTGCAGGTAAATGTGGCCCAATTTTTTTTTTTTGCTCACATATGACTCAAACCACATGGAATCTGATCTTCTCAATTACAGTTTGGGCCACTTCCATTTGTGGTCTTAAATCTGATACAGGTCAGATGTTTTGAACCACAGTCTAAACAGTCATATCGGAATTCATGAGACTTTTACGCTACTCTAGTCTAGATCAACATTCGTCACAATTCTGCGCTCATGCTACTTTAATGTTCTCCGTGTTTACTTCTGTATGACAGCGTGCTGGTGATGTCTTTTTATCGTTCTGCTGCGTATACAGGTCAGTCCATGATCATGATCTGTTCACACTAGAATCTGATATTGGCCACATTTAAAACAACAATGTAATTACTGCAGATCTGAGCAATAAATCAGAATTGAGCACTAAGAATTTGCAGTGTAAACGCAGCCTATGTTCTCTTAACGGAAATTCTGAAGCATGGAACATAAATCACATGAGCCAACTCAATACATATTATGACACATGGGGAAAAAACAAAAGTAGCGGTTTTCATCCACCTATTTTTATGCACATTTTGGGATATTGCATAAAAAAAACTGGAAACGCCAAGATTCACATAAATTCTAAATATGCGCATAATATGCTCAATTGATTTGGATACATTTTTACACCACTTTTTACTTGACTGCATTGAGGGCGCTCCCAAACAGCAGACATCCACCTCCGAGAAGATAACATGATTGCGTTTATTGCGTTTCGTCTGCATGCTCTGAGGTGCAAGTAATTTATTGAAAATTATTATATACAGTGGCTTCTCCTACTACAGCAACTTCCATTTTTTTTATGATATTTAACTGCAATTTATCAGGAAGTGACGATTTGGTTCTCTTCCACTCACTGGATGGAAACGGTGCTCTATTGGCAAATGCTTATGAGATTTTTCCATTTTGCACATAAGTTAAATTTGCAACTTTGGATGGAAACATAGTTAGTGTACCAATGTATAGTGAGCCAGGTGCCTGAATTTGTGTACACAATATACTTATTCACTACCTTAGAAGCTAGGGAGCTGACTGAGTTGCACCCAGTGAGTCATGCGATTCAAAATGGCCGCCCCCTTGTGGCGACCCGCTCAAGTAGAGTAAAATGGCTTTTTTTTAGGCTGCAGATACTATATGACTGGCTTCTTCATCTCATATAAGTGTACATGATTTTAAAATTTTTCAAAACTATTATTGACAGGGCTTGACATTAACACCCGCCTACCCCCCATTTGCATGTGGATTTCAGCTGTGGCGTGTAACACAGTCACTTGGCGGGTTACATTTTTTTGTAGTCTTCTCAAAAGACATCTGTTATAATCGCGTTATGCTTTATAACCAAAAACACATGATTCTGTTGAGCTTATGAATGCAATGTCTAATAATCAGAGCCGATCAAATTAGTCATCGCTGAAATGCGGGAGTTTTGTCAGATTTCAGACTCTCACTCACTGAAACCTGCACTTTCATCATAAACGACAAAGCAGAGATGTGCGTGCGATGTACGATTCGATGTGCGATTCATTCATCATACAGTGATTGACTGTTTTTGTTCTATTTCAGCAGCGAAAATTGTTTAAAAAAAAGATCACAGCAGAACCATAGTGCATCTGATGTGACTGGCATTAAGTTGGCTTGACGTTGCACGTTTGATATTCACAAATTTAGGGACCGTCTCTAAAATTACATATGGCATTGGTATACACGTTTCTAACTTCAATAGCTTTTGAAGAGAAACTTACAATCATGGAACCAAGTGTAAAGTGTTCATCTAGATGTCAGGTCTGATGCACATCTTGTAGATACTTAATAAAAAATTATATTTAATAAACTGTCAAATCACATGCATATATGGATATGTATTTCACTATAGTCTACTGTATGGGCTCATACATAAAATATGCTAGATTTAAATGTCATAGCTGATAGAACACTGATGAGAATATTGCTTGAGAATAAATTATATTTACACCAAAGAATATTATTTTTTTCAGACAAGCAACTGTTAGTGTTTCTCTGTCTAGATCAAGGAGCATTACACACAACCTTATCAGAGCTAAATAGGGTTGAGCTATTTGATTTTGAGCTATTTGATGACCTGTCATTGCTATACATTTCATGTAAACTTCATTTGGGTGTGTACAGTGGTCATTTACGTATAGCCAACAACAAATTTTGGCCAGTGAAAATGCTGAGTGGCTAGTAACTTCAGAAAACCACTAGCCACAGTGGCTGGTGAGCAAAAAAGTTTATGTCAAGTCCTGATTATTGATATCTTTGTGTAAAACAACAACAACAAAAAAAGACTTGAATGCATCTTTAAAATGCAGTTATGTGTAAATGGATTTTGAACCACTGTGATTTCAGCAGGGTTGCCCTGCTCAATGCGACAGAAATAGAAACCAAGCAGCTGACAAAATGTCCTGCTCATCACCTACCATGATCACAGCAGGATAGGGCAACAGTTAAAATGACCATAGAACATGTACCATTCATTGCTTTCTGCTTTATCATGTCACACCTGGTTAAGATACAGTATTAGCAACTTCACTGATAATTAATTCTCTTGCTCTTCGTCTTAAATGCCGGCAAATAGACTGCGCACTGCTGACAGAGTAATTTGAACATATGCATAGTGTTAAATGCAAATGAGAGGTGAAAAAACAGACGCATGCGGATACACTCACCCTCACATTTACGGATGACAGCTCAACCACTACTAAATAAACTGTGGCTCATTACATGTGACCTGTTTGCTTATAAATAACTGGCCTATTCTGTAACATACAGATGCTGGATGGGAAGAGCAGAATAAGGGGGAGATGCTTCACACGTCTTGAGTGATATGGTGTGTGTGTTTGTGTGTGTGTGTGTGTGTGTGCCCCCCGTTCTCTACTCTGCCATTAGCAGTAGATGAGAGGAAATTACAGCAGAATGAATTGGTGGGTGGTAATGAGTCCAGGGGTGATTCTAATCAGTTCTTAAATTAAAACTCAACATTTATGCAACATTAATGAACAAAGCATATTTATGTGAAATCACAGCTTCCCATTGGCCCCCCGGTTCATATCTTCCACCCGTCGGATAGGCACGTGCCACACTGATGTTTAACATGTGAGGTGCATGTACTGCACTGATGATTGATGCGACAGTTTTATCCTCTCGAGGGGCTGCGGGTGGCAGATTGGCGTATAGATTGAGTCGGAGCTCGACGCTAACCGTATCTGACGTGCTCAGACACTAAGCCGCAGGTCCGTCGGGATGGGAATGAGACTGATGATGAAATGTTAGGGTGGTAATATACTCGGCTGGGAATCGAACCCAAGCAACAGCGCATTCTTTCAGGCCAAGGCGAGATACGCTTGGGCTGGTCTCATATCAGCTGTGAGTGGTCAGCAGAGCGGACTGCCAGCGCATGCCGTCTCGGAGCCAGACAGAGCCGAAGCGGCAGACCTGTCCATGCGGATCTCGCAGAGACTGTTGGATTTCTGCATCAGCTCATCTGGGAAAATTCCACCCAGGATGGCAGAGCAGTTTCAGCAAGTATTTAATGACAGTGACACGGAGCACAGAAAAATCACTGCTAATGAAAGTAAGAACCCTGCTAGATTTGACAGCTGCTGAAAGCCAGACTGGACAGGAAAATAGCACTATGCCCAGAGAGACATTGATAGCAGTATGTGGCATTCTTATGCAAATCAACATGTACTGTACAAGCAAGAGGTTAGATGAACGGAATGAGACAAATGACTGAGCTAAGACCTTATCAAATCTGAGTATGAATCTGAACCACCAGGAGCCGTGTGTGTGTGTGTGTGTGTGTGTGTGTGTCAAGTACTTGCATGTGTGGCTGTCTCTCATGCCTTCAGGCTTTGCAAGCACCTTCACTGGAATGAGATGGGAAATTTTATGTGTGTCCAAATCTACTGGGTCAAAAAAAGCAGTTTGGTGTATTTATAGACTTTTATTCTTTAATGTCATTTCATTGTGTTGGTTTGCTTTGTTTGTTACTTTTGCATTTTTTTTTCTTTTGAAAGAAAGAAAGAAAGGTTGTTACTGAAAATAGGGAGCCCATGCTACCTAAACGAAAAGGTGCTTAAGGGGAAAGACAGAGATGGAGAATAAATTGAGGAAACTGATACACAGAAAGAAATGTTTCCAAACCAGAATTAATCAAAACGACAAAACATTTAGTTTGCCTGCATCTCCAGACTCAACAAACTGACAAAATTGAAAAGACAAGCATCATTAGACGGTTCAAATTAATTGCAACTCAACAACGAATGAACGCAGACCTCGAAAATTTGCACGTTACTTGACTAAAGAATTCAAAGAAATAGTCAAATTAAACAAAACTGACAGTTAAAACGCAGAAGTTGATTTGAGTCAATTGAGTTGTTTGTCAAGGGAGCTAAGCGCAGGGAGTGCATACTTTGGTCTACCTGGTCATCAAACTTTTCAGACTTTTCACCTGCGACAACTAATCTTCCATTAAAGCTTTTTGAGAATTGCTTACTCTCACTTAAAACAAAGCAGACCAACATGTAAATCTCTTAATTCGTTTTCCTGAGTCAGTGATATATTTGACAACACTATAAATACAATATAGCAAGATCTAAATCTGAAGGATCACAAGTATTATCGCTATATATCATCATATTGCCTATGGTCAGCTAATCAGCTAATGAACTCAAAACACCTGCAAAGGCCTTTAAATGGTCTCACATTCTAGTTCTGTAGACTACACAATCATGAGGAAGACTGCTGACCTGACAGTTGTCCAAAAGACCACCATTGACACCTTGCACAAGGAGGGCAAGACACAAAAGGTCATTACAAAAGAGGCTGGCTGTTCACAGAGCTCTGTGTCCAAGCACATTAATAGAGAGGCGAAGGGAAGGAAAAGATGTGGGAGAAAAAAGTATACAAGCAATAGGGATAACCGCACCCTGGAGAGGATTGAGAAACAAAACCCATTCAAAAATGTGGGGCAGATTCACAAAGAGTGGACTGCAGCTGGAGTCAGTGCTTCAAGAACCACTACGCACAGACGTATGCAAGACATGGGTTTCAGCTGTCGCATTCCTTGTGTCAAGACACTCTTGAACAACAGACAGCGTCAGAAGCGTCTCGCCTGGGCTAAAGACAAAAAGGACTGGACTGTTGTTCTCTGATGAAAGTACATTTTGCATTTCCTTTGGAAATCAGGTTCCCAGAGTCTGGAGGAAGAGAGGAGAGGCACACAATCCACGTTGTTTGAGGTCCAGTGTAAAGTTTCCACAGTCAGTGATGGTTTGGGGTGCCATGTCATCTGCTGGTGTTGGTCCACTGTGTTTTCTGAGGTCCAAGGTCAACGCAGCCGTATACCAGGAAGTTTTAGAGCACTTCATGCTTCCTGCTGCTGACCAACTTTATGGAGATGCAGATTTCATTTTCCAACAGGACATGGCACCCGCACACAGTGCCAAAGCAATCAGTACCTGGTTTAAGGACCATGGTATCCCTGTTCTCAATTGGCCAGCAAACTGAGAAAATCTATGGGGTATTGTGAAGAGGAAGATGCGATATGCCAGACCCAACAATGCAGAAGAGCTGAAGGCCACTATCAGAGCAACCTGGGCTCTCATATCACCTGAGCAGTGCCACAGACTGATCGACTCCATGCCACGCCACATTGCTGCAGTAATTCAGGCAAAAGGAGCCCCAACTAAGTATTGAGTGCTGTACATGCTCATACTTTTCATGTTCATACTTTTCAGTTGGCCAAGATTTCTAAAAATCCTTTCTTTGTATTGGTCTTAAGTAATATTCTAATTTTCTGAGATACTGAATTTGGGATTTTCCTTAGTTGTCAGTTATAATCATCAACATTAAAAGAAATAAACATTTGAAATATATCAGTCTGTGTGTAATGAATGAATATAATATACAACTTTCACTTTTTGAATGGAATTAGTGAAAGAAATCAACTTTTTGATGGTGTTCTAATTACATGACCAGCACCTGTACAAATACATTTGACTTGAATGAATGACACTCATTGGGCCTCATGCATGAAACTATCATAAATATATAAGTACATTTGGAGTAATTTGTGCTTTAAACAGACCTTTCCAAAAACTCTCCTCAGGATTCACAAACGTTTCATAAACATCAGATTTGATAGTTAAACGTATGTATGTTAATGAATTCCAATCATTTGTTGAAAGGTCGCGCGTGCACACTCATTCACAATTAGCATTAACTATGTAAATTACGTGTCCAGGAACGCTGTGGAATCTTCCAGACTCCCTTCTCAGGTTCGGCCAGTATATTACCTAAATGCTAAAGAGACTAATTGGCCATATGTCTAACAAAAACGGTTAGCGGGTGGCGTTTGAGAGCGCTTTGGAGGTGCAGAGTTTTTCCAGCTGAGGCGCTTTGGCTGCTATGATGATAGAGAATATGCCAGGCAGTAATATGTTATTATTATCTAATTTTGAAGAATATTACTGAATATGAAAATGCAGTAACCAGCCATTTTAACTTCTACATTGTTATTCAGCCATTGTAAAAGGAGCAGGTGTAAATTTCTTTCGTACCAACATTTTGGAAATACAAACATTTTCATGAATCCGAAAATTTACGTCAGAACTGCTTTATGAACAAATTACACAAAAAATCGTTCTGACGTGTTTCATAAATGAGGCCCATTGTGATTATTTGCATTTGTGGAACCTGTATTTTTATTGCCTCGACACCTAAATTTACAAATCAATTCCTTTTGATTTGCCTGGCAGTCTAATAAAGCATTATTGATTTGAATAGCTGTAATTTGAATTAAATTGAGTAAGTGAGCGAGAGATATTGCTCAGGGACAAACAAAGCCGAAGACACAGGAAGAAGGGACAGATGGGAAGGTGAGGAGAGGACAGAGTGTGGAAGAAAAGGAGCTATGTGAAGGGAGGGAAAAGGGAAAGAAACAGAAAGAGAGCAGAGAGTGGCAGGAGTGACAGGATGTGACAGTGAGCTCATGGGGCGGCTGCTTTACTCTCCAATCACATAGTCTCTCTGTCCTCTCGGTCATTTAATCTGATCGGGGAAGTGTGGGGAGAGAGAAAGAGAGTGAAAAATACAGAAGAGGGTAAGAAAGAACGAAACCGGGAAGGTTAGAGCAGGAGGAGACATTTTATTGCCACTCCTTTTTCTTGTAAATGCTGTCCGTATTTAATGACATCATCAATTGTTCTTTTCCAATCTGGTTTTATTTTTCTTTTAGTCTTTAAGGGTAGTAAAACCTGAAAACCATCTTCATAAACGTACCAAATCGTGTCTTAAAAGAATATCCCTGGTTCAGCTAAGCTCAATTGAAAGCATTTGTGGCATAATGTTGATTACCACAACGATTAATTTCCACTTCCACAAATCTGAGTAAGGCACTTAAAATGGAAGTAAATAGGACCAACCAAGAATACAGTTCTCTCAATTTCAATACTATAGCTACAGGAGATAAATGATATGTTTTAATGTGATTTTAGTGTAAAAAGAATTGCTTGTTAATTTATATTCAATTTGACAAATTTGTTGACAAGTTAATGCAACCATAAACCATAAAAATTATTTAAGCCACTTTACAGGTCAAATAATACACAAGTTTTAATGTAAGTGCCCTTTTAAAATGATAGCCTAAGCTTCATACTGCTTTTAAATCCTCCCAAAATTGTCCCCATTTAGTTCCATTGTAAATACCTCAATATAACTTTGATGTCTGTTTGCTGTTTTTGCTTCTTTCTTTTTTTTTTTAAAGGACAAGGTTATTTTGGTAATCAAAATTATGGCACAAATGTTGTGTATTGAGGTTAACATTACTATTTAATTAATGAAAAAGCAGAAAGGTTTGTGTGAGTTTTGATTTAGCAGTAGGCGTAGAAAATATCAAATATATCAAAATATACCAAATAAGTCTGTATAAAAACAGTAGGAAGTAAAAGAAATTATAAACTATGATAAAAAGCTTGTGTGTGTGTGTGTGTGTGTGTGTGTGTGTGTGTGTGTGTGTGTGTGTGTGTGTGTGTGTGTGTGTGTGTGTGTGTGTGTGTGTGTGTGTGGTTCAGATTCAGATATTCCCTACTTTATGATGGTGTAAAGATGGCAATTTTAGATGCACCGGTCGACCGGCCATAAATCGGATTTTTAGTTTTATTTTGCCTGATCTCTGTTCCTGATTTGCACACAAACTGCACTGCAATCATTTCCCAAAATGTCACTTGTGTGGAAATATTATGAAGTCTGTAAACAGGACGTTAACACAGGCTAGAGATGGGACATGCCGAAGACGGACACAAAAAGGGGAACAGAGAAGAAAATACTGTCAAAATACTGTACCAGGCGCAACAAGCTCACATATAAGAAGAAAAATATAAATATTGAATTGGTGTTGGGGTTTATATGAATGTATTTCTGAAAGCAACTGACTGTCTTTAGAAAAGTGTCGATGGCATTTTCTTTTCTTTTTTTTTACCTCTGTATAAAGTAGTTTAAAAGCACAGCACTGCTTTGTGTACAGCAGTATTTATGCTACTTCATAAGCGCCACCTACTGTCGGAGGGAAAATGTGCATTTTCATTCAGTCTGTCTGCTGTTTTTGTTTTGTGCAGGTGTGTCTTACATAGCAGATGATTCTTTTTTTTTTTTTTTTTGCTTTAAATTTTGAAATGATACAATCTGATTTAAATGAAAAACAACTGCTCATGCTACGTGTGTGCAGCATCTTTGTTTGGATTGTGATTAAAATCCATTGGAAGTGGCCTCTAATTTGAAATGGCTACATTAACACTCTGCAAGCGTAAAATGTGAGTAAAAATCGGCGTTGGCGAGTATAGTCATCAGTCGCCAGTTGGCCATTAACAATTTTTTGAATTCAAAACAATACAATGCAATGCTCTGACAACATGAACGTGAACAAATGTGAACAACGCTCTGTACAGTTGATGGGTCAGTGCAGCATCATCACAAAAGTTTCAGCCTTTCCAATGTTCAAGTGCCAGAATGTGCAAAAGGGAATTTGTTACTCACACGCTGTGTTTGGAAGTTTAAGCATCCGAAGCTCGCACTCTGAAACCGGTGCAAAGTTGAGCTCTTTTTCATGGCTTCCTGCACTTGAATGAACAAATTCAAAAATTAAAAATGCCCATCTCGTCGAATATCCTAGTAAACACGGTCGAATATGTCTTACGCAAATGCAAAACACATGATCCGTGCGTGCATCCGTGCATCTTAAAGTGACAGCATCCTAATAATCCTGCCACTGTCTGCGTTTTTAATGTTATATGCAGTGTTGTTTATTTGATAAGACTACTTGATTAAATGTCGGTACCTGGAAACTATTAGACCTGCCTAAAGAGCACTGTTTATTTCATTTGTATCTTTGCTGTATTGAATGTAGTAGATGTATGCTTGTAATTTGATTGTTTGTTCTTATTTTATTATTGACTGTTCACTTGTCTTTAAAAATGTAGGCTAAAGTTAAGCTAGCAGTTTTAGCTGTGGTATTGAAATTGGAATAGAGGATTGTGAATTTTCACTAGGCTAGTACCTACAATTTTGGCATCATAACTACCTGTTTTTGAGTCATGGCTGGTAAAAAAATATTTTTGACCAGTAAATTTAAGTCACCGGCCATTGGCAGGTGTTGCAAAAAGTTAGTTTTAGGCTCTGGCTACAAATATAGCCTGAATAAATTTACTTAAACAAAGAGGGAAAAAAGGCAGCCGGCAACAGAATGAGCTTTGGGGAGAATTTGCTTGTAAAAAAAAATTGGAATCGGCCATGAGAAATCATGATCGGTGCATCCTTAATGGCAATACCGAAAATCATTGTCCTTGTGGGGACATTTTTTGGTCCCCATGAGAAAACAGCTTATAAATCATATTAATATTGATTAATAACAGTTTGTACAGTATAAAAATCATTATGTCAATGGAATTTCCCCATAAAATATGAAAACCCAACATTTGTGTGTGTGTACAGGTTGATATTACATTGTGGGGACTAAATGTCCCCCCAAGGATAGTAAAACCTGAAATCATCTACATTGTAGAAACCATCCAGCGGTCCCCACGACAGAAATTGATTAATAAACATACTAAATTATGTTTTTTGGGGTAGTGATGTGTAGGTTTAGGGGTAGGGTTAGTGTAAGGGGATAAAATATAGGCCTGCAGCTTGTACAGTATAAAAACCATTACTCCTATGAAGTCCCCACAAAGATAGCGAAACCGAGTGCGTGCGTGCGTGCGTGCGTGTGTGTGTGTGAGCACGTTTGAGCATGTACATTGTTTCAAGACATCCATCTCCTGACTCCACCCCCTAGGAAAAAGCAGCTTTATCGATCCAAAGCAGCTCTATTTCCTCCAAGTGTCTAAGCTGATCAAAACCTCTTCTTCTCACAGATGCCACATTCTATTTTGCTCATGCGTTTTACTCTGTCTCTCCATGCATTCTTCTCTATCTCTTTTTTTCATCTCGCCATCTCTTTCTCTATGCAGGCCCTGTATCCGAGCCCAGAGGAAGGCTGGCAGATCTACAGCTCGGCACAAGACGCAGATGGGAAATGTATCTGCACCGTTGTGGCTCCAGCACAGAACATGTGTAATCGAGACCCACGTAGCAGACAGCTCCGTCAACTTATGGAGAAGGTGACATTTGCCTGTTACAGGCACAATAACCTAAATGACACACGCTTGTCAAAAGCAAATCCTAGCGGATTAATGTTATGTACATATTATACAGTCATTAAACACGGATCCCAAACATTACATAATACTGTTCCCCATTAGAGAAAGATTGTGAAAGTACATGATGCAAACAACCACCTAAAAGAGGACGCGTCCTAAATACTGCTGTGAAATTGGATTCATTCTGTTGAGCCGTTAGGAGGTTTTTATTTTTTCCTAATCATACTCATTAGACTAAGACCAGGCAAAGAGCTGAAAAAAGCATAAAGCATAAAGCCTGACACAGAGACCTTGTTTAAAGGAGCACAAAAAATTTAATTCAGTCATCTTTGGTGAGTAAATGATGACAGAATGTATTTCGAAGTCTGTGTCATGTCATATATTTCTTTCATCTGTTGAACACAAAAGACCCTATTAAGCCCATCTAAATTTTACATGCTCTAGATATCAAGTGGGCTTAAAGTCCCCATGAAATCAAAATGTAAGTTTTTTTGGCTTTTAGTATGAATATGTTAGTCTTACTGTTATCTATAAGCTAGTGTCCTCCAAAACAATGAAAAAAATTCACATTTAGAAGAAAGCATTCAAAACTTACAGTCTATCACTTCCTCCAATATGGATCAATGATTTTGATGACATCACTCTGCACTTCAGCTTTTCATTAGATTTTCTGTCCAATCAAATGCTTTCTGGAATCTGAAGTGTCCCGCCCCCTGCATTATAAATAGATGCTGACGCTGCGGTCATTTGTTCACACATTTATTATTTTCTACATGGTGAATGGCACATAGTGCACTTTATAGGGGATCGGAAACGTTTCAGGGGCGAATGAAGTAGTGCACACACAGTCTGTTCCGGCCAGAGAAACAATAGCACAGATCGTATCGTTCGTATGCACAAGTCACGTGAACCACAAAACGTATTGGACTCATTTGAATTCTGCACAGAATGCGGTATTTTAAAGAGATTAGAAGAAACTGTGGCTTTACTGAGCTCAATTGCTCTTGCCGAGCTGTGACATAAACAAAATGCTATTGGCTATTTAAAGGGGAGGAGTTGTTCAGCATGTTCAGTCCCACCCTGTCTTCCTGTTTCAGTGGAAATTATGTATACACATTAAATAATGTACGTTTCAAGGTACTTTAGTTGGCCTTTAAGACCACTCTGCGAGGCTCCGGTGACTTCACGTGCTCCTCCCCAATCGTACAAGGCGTTTATAATTGCCGTTGTACACTCACCTAAAGGATTATTAGGAACACCTGTTCTATTTCTCATTAATGCAATTATCTAATCAACCAATCACATGGCAGTTGCTTCAATGCATTTAGGGGTGTGGTCCTGGTCAAGACAATCTCCTGAACTCCAAACTGAATGTCAGAATGGGAAAGAAAGGTGATTTAAGCAATTTTGAGCGTGGCATGGTTGTTGGTGCCAGACGGGCCGGTCTGAGTATTTCAAAATCTGCTCAGTTACTGGGATTTTCACGCATAACCATTTCTAGGGTTTACAAAGAATGGTGTGAAAAGGGAAAAACATCCAGTATGCGGCAGTCCTGTGGGCGAAAATGCCTTGTTGATGCTAGAGGTCAGAGGAGAATGGGCCGACTGATTCAAGCTGATAGAAGAGCAACTTTGACTGAAATAACCACTCGTTACAACCAAGGTATGCAGCAAAGCATTTGTGAAGCCACAACATGCACAACCTTGAGGCGGATGGGCTACAACAGCAGAAGACCCCACCGGGTACCACTCATCTCCACTACAAATAGGAAAAAGAGGCTACAAAGCTCACCAAAATTGGACAGTTGAAGACTGGAAAAATGTTGCCTGGTCTGATGAGTCTCGATTTCTGTTGAGACATTCAGATGGTAAAGTCAGAATTTGGCGTAAACAGAATGAGAACATGAATCCATCATGCCTTGTTACCACTGTACAGGCTGGTGGTGGTGGTGTAATGGTGTGGGGGATGTTTTCTTGGCACACTTTAGGCCCCTTAGTGCCAATTGGGCATTGTTTAAATGCCATGGCCTACCTGAGCATTGTTTCTGACCATGTCCATCCCTTTATGACCACCATGTACCCATTCTCTGATGACTACTTCCAGCAGGATAATGCACCATGTCACAAAGCTTGAATCATTTCAAATTGGTTTCTTGAACATGACAATGAGTTCACTGTACTAAAATGGCCCCCACAGTCACCAGATCTCAACCTAATAGAGCATCTTGGGATGTGGTGGAACGGGAGCTTCGTGCCCTGGATGTGCATCCCACAAATCTCCATCAACTGCAAGATGCTATCCTATCAATATGGGCCAACATTTCTAAAAAAATGCTTTCAGCACCTTGTTGAATCAATGCCACGTAGAATTAAGGCAGTTCTGAAGGTGAAAGGGGGTCAAACACAGTATTAGTATGGTGTTCCTAATAATCCTTTAGGTGAGTGTATTATTCTTTGAAATGACAGGGGGCAACTCAAAGTAATTCACCCTTCGCCACGAGTTTGATTGACAGGCGATATGACCAATCACATCGCCAAATCTGCCGTTTTGTCCGACAAAGCAATCAGGAGAGTTAGCAGATTCACGTCGGTGGACTTAAACTTGAAAAACGGTGTGTACAGACGTCTTTCCACGGTTGAAACAACATTTCTGTTAGTGTTCATTCATGTTAATTTGATGCTTATCAATGAACTAGAAGAATGAGATGATCAGTTTACGAGCAGCTTTAAATGAGACGCTACAGTGATCACGACACATTAAAGAGCCACAAAACGGCATTTGTTGTTTAAATTTCTTAAAAAATAACAACATTTTAAAGTTGAGACTTTGTTTCGTATCAGAAGTAACTTGCTCTGTCCTGTCTGTCGGCGTGTCCTCTTTGCTCCATGATGTATTTTCTCTACGTGAGAACGTGTGTGGTGTGAGAGCGCCATGGCTTGTCGGACATAGCAACAGTAACTAATGGGGACGGGTCTTTGCGAACGGTCAATTGCCCTCTAAACCATTAGGAAACAGCGGTGAGAAGTAAGGTACACATGTGACGATGTTTGTTTTTATTACATGTTACCAAACCCACGAAAGAAAGAACCAAAGAATCATGTAAAACCCAGTAAACCTTGAGAATATTTATGATATTACAACAAAATATATGGTTATGAGAACATGCATATAAAACTTAATTAAACAACAATCTCTTAAATATTTTCTAATTTCATTCAACATTTTTATTTAATTTCATGAACATTAATATGAAACATGGACCTTTATTTTCAATGAATGGCTTATTTCTTCTATTGTAGGTTTATTTTGTAAATGTAAGCAATACATTTTTGGACACGTGCAAACTGGGTGTTGTTAAGATGCCGTTACAGACACGCCTGCTCGGCCAGAAATGCCTCAGAGCGGAGCTGCGTGCGAAGTTACAAAAAATGCCATGCACACCGCCATATGAAATGGGGTCTCGTACACGACCATCCACACCGTGATGACATTATTTTTAGGCCCGCACCTTCACGCTCATGCGGACACAGCAAGTATAAACCAGGCTTTATATGGTACATGAGGGGTGTCCAAACTCGGTCCTGCAGGGCCACTGCCCTGAAGAGTTTAGCTCCAGCTTGCCTCAACAAACCTGCCTGAAAGTTTCTAGTATATCTATAGTAAGACTTTGATTAGCTGGTTCGGGTGTGTTTAACTGGGGTTGCAGATAAACTGTGGAACTATGGTGTAAACTGGACAGGATTGGACACCCCTGTGGTACATGGTCATGTTAGGGTCATAACATTTTTGTTCCCCACACAGAGCTGTTGTATGGCTGTAGAAGAAAGCTGTAGTCAAATAGATTTCACTTATGAGGCATTCTAGTCCTTTTTGGTGCTTGACATCCCTTGGTCCCCAGCCAATTTCATCGCATGGAAAAACAGCTCATTTTCTGCTTCATAACATTCTGCTAAACCTCTCCTTTTGTGTTTCATGGGTTTAAAATTACACAAGGGTCAGTAAATGATGACAAAATTTCACCTTTTTTAATGGAACTATCCCTTTAACATGGTAGCAATTGTTGAGAGAAAAATACCATCTAACTATGCTTGACTGACCACATACTGACCTGGTGTGAAGAAAAAGATACAAGAGAAAACGAAAGCCCAAAAAGACCATCTTGGATCAGCATGAATTTCCATGCTGGTTCAGAATGGTTTATTTTGGAACCAATAGCCAGGCTGTTATAATGCTGTTTAAATAGCTGTTAAATAGCCAATAAGTTTCGGCTATCCAACACACAATATAAGCTCTTTTTCACAAGTAATCTGAAGGAGAGAGATTACAATATATAAAGAAATCAAGGAGAGAGAGAGAGAGAGAGAGAGAGAGAGAGAGAGAGAGAGAGAGAGAGAGAGAGAGAGAGAGTTTTGCTACAGAGAAAATGTTGGATATTAAGTCTGTTGATATGCACAGTTCAATCGATTTGGCAGTTAAACGCAGAGTGTCGGCATAAATAGAGTGTTGGACTCTCAGCCAGTTGACCGGCACTCATTTCCTCCTTCCTCACCAACCCCTCAGTGGTTTCCAGCCTCATCTGTGAACAGCAGCCCATTAAGAACCACACGTCCCCGTCAACATCACGCTCACTGAATCAGAGAGAGCTTTGGAATCACACTACAATAGGAAGCAGCTGTTTGACTAGTTAATGAGCACAGCTGATGGAGGCAGAGATGAAGAGAGAGGCTGCTGGAGAGGAATAGAGGCTGAAAATAAAATTGTTTGGAGAGGGATTCCTGAGATGGCACATTTGGGACTCCAGACAGAGTGAGTCAATGAGGCGCATTGGCAAATGCCAATCTACCTCAGTATAACGCTTCCTCAAACTCCACCTTAAAGGAATAATTCACCTACAAATGAAAAATCTGTCATTATTAGTCAGTGGGGTAATATTATTATAGTCAGTGGGGTCCAAAAATTTTAAACTTCAAAAAGGAAATGAAGGTAGCTTGAAATTAATACATACGACTTGGCTGGTAGTGTACAGACACACCTTAAGAAAAATGTGCTTAAGTGTATGACTGCAGAAAAAAATATGTATATGTTTATTAATGAACACTGATGGAGCAACAGATTTTGTGTGAAAATAAATTATAAAAGTGATTTGTTTGTTTTAAAATCTTATAAATGTGAGTACGAGTTGGCGAGGAGGGCCTTTTACCCCACACATGGGGTAAACCAGCATGGGGCAAAAGGCACACATTATTTATGCAAATACTTCAGCTAAAATAATGTTTTTTTAAAAATAATTTTTGTTCATTTTGATAAATAAAATAATTAATTTGTGTTCAATAAATATATTGTTATTAAAAATACAGAAACAAAATTATTAAAAAGCATTAATTGAGATCCCATAATAACTTAATATAGCTTTACAGTAAGAACACTAAATATATTTTATTATATGATATTATTAACATATTTTTTTTTTTTTAATATGATGGTTTAATTATAAATATGATGATTATCTCTAAGGCGGACACCCAACTTGATATATGATATTTACAGTCTGACTCTAACCATGTCATGTCAACAAACGGAAAAATCAGCCGGCTGTTCATTATCATGTTAAATATTGTGCCTTTCGCCCCAACAGCAGGGGTGCCTTTTACCCCAAATACCATACTTTAACATATTCTTCCGTTATTGAAAAACTGTTGCTTTAATTACCTCGAACAAAACTGAAAAACATTAACAAGAAATTTGGTCAATAATTTGATTGATTCTCATTTGCTACATAAATCTACAACATTTATAAAACATTAAATATTAGATCAAATTAGTGCAGAATCAACTTTGTGTTTCTGTCCACGATCGCATCAAGGATCAGCCAAATTTCAACATGCATCATTAAGAGAAAAATTAAAAGCTGAATTGCCATCAGTGGTTTAAAAGAGAATAAAGTCAAATGCGCCTTTATTGTGTATGTGACAAATAAAACTCTTGAATCCCGGTGCGCCTTTAGCCCTGTTGTACCCTATTGTAAGTCTTCTAATGTCATACAATCTCTTTATATGATGAACAAAGCAAAATTTAAGCCTTTCACTATCAAATCACAACATTGATTTACACAAACTATAAAATATGAACCTCAGAGTCATCAAGCCTCATTGGTTCTTAATGTCATGTGTCCAAGCATCGTATATTTGATGTTTGTGGCACAATATTTGATGTAGTCACTCCATGTACATGCAAGCTGATTAATGTTTTGAGTGAATTAAGGATCGATCTGTTCATCAAAGTATTCATGATCCCGTCGTTGACTTTCATAATACTGTATGGACATAAATATCTTCAAAACATCATCTTTTGCATTCTGCAGAAGAAAGAAAGTCATAAAACGTTGGAACGACATGAGGAATTTTCATTTTTGGGTGAAGTATCCCTTTAAATCTTGCCACAAACTCTACCTTAAATCCTGCTTTGCCCCGCTGTCAGGGTCTAAACACCTTATCTACAGCCGTACTCCAACATAACTCAAACACTCAGACAATAAAATGTGTGTGTGGCTATGCCAGCAGCTGTGAGGCACTAATGCACCTGCTTAATAAAAAGCAAACTAATGAGGACACTTGGGTCAGTCCCTCTCTGAAAGAGATGTGTTCAGAATTAAACTACCACCACCCAGCCACCTGTGTGTGTGAGGGAGCGTGTGTATGCTCAGTCCTCCTAAACATTCAGCGACATGCATGACAAACAATAAGTGAATGCACAGTGAATATGTGATCCCATCTAACCCTTGCCCAAGTCCAAACATCCACAATCCTCAGCGCTAAGTGTGACCATTGGGTCTGACAGCTATGCAGATCAGCTCATTAGACAAGGGCCCTCATGCACATCAGTGAGGACATGAGGAGAATACCAGCATACAATCCATATCCTGTTTGATTCTCTTAAGTGCAGCCAGGAGGAGTTTGCCAGTGTGTGTGTGTGTGTGTGTGTGTGTGTGGCCTCTGGGAGTATGTAGGAGTTTACATGAGCTAGTTAGGTGTGTGTGCTGATCAAAAGTCACGCTCCCGTCGCCCATGTGTTTTTGTGGGTTAGATGCTCAGCGGGAGGTCTGAATATGTAGGAAGGCTGATTTGAACTACAACAAATTGAAGGCGTCACGCTGTTGTGCCCTCAAAAAAAAAAAACATTCCCTGATGCATCACACTGTTTTGACTTTGTATTCTGTGGTATTTAACAGGTTCAGAATATCACTCAATCCATGGAAGTGCTAGATCTGAGGACGTACAGAGACCTGCAGTATGTGAGAGACACAGAGAACCTCATGAAAACAGTGGACGGCAAGCTGAAGACTGCCTCTGAAAATCCACGCAGCCTCAACCCCAAGAGTTTTCAGGTGTCTTTCTTCTCAAAGCGCTTACACTCACACCCCCCATGTTTAGTTCAGATCCTCGTCAGTGATATTAAAATTAAGTGGAAAAAGAAAAACGCAGTAATTTCTAGAGTAATGTAGACCCTAGTTAAAAAAACCTATACCAAAATGTATTTAAAATTACATTATTTCATACTAAGTATAGTACAAATCTATTAACATTTTTATTGACATGTCGGTTATGACTTACTGATATCATTTGGAGCACTTCTTTTTGCACAATTCACATTTCTTAATATTAAGCCTAAAATGTGTTTTAGTATCACTATTAGGATAGTATGATCTCTGTATAATATCAGTCTTTAAATGCAAGATATTTAAAGTGTACTTGCAATTGTTCCATTTTCAGCACAATCAAATACACTTAAGTATATCTTTAGTTGGACCTCAGCACTACTTCGGAGAACTGCATCGAAACTGCATAAGTTGTTTCAATTTAGCAGACTTTAAGTATATTAATTAAGTATACCAAAAGTACAATTGCAGGGTATTTCTATTATGGTAAGTATAAATATGTAAATGTATTTGTAGTATACTTAGCATAAAATAAATGTATTTCAAATACATTTTAGTATATTCATTGTCCTGGAAAAGGACAATCAGTCAATCAGAAAAGGTCAAGACAGCTTGATATTTGAAATAATTCTATTCAAACGTGATACTGGAACTCCAAAGACACACACACTGAATATATGAATTTGTGAATATTAAAAGGAATCTGAAATGTAAAACTGGCTTCATACTGGATCTCAATGTCAAAAATATGTGAAATGTCTAAAATAAATCCCATCTAACAATTTTTGGTTCCCAGAATGTTCTGAGTTGATTTTGGATTCCAGAATTTTATCACAACATTCCCACCAAAAGGTTTGTTTTTGGTTAGCCAGTAGAACATTCTTTTTAGGTCTGCAGAATGTTTTATAAAGATAAAACCATTGTGTTATGTATAGATTCTCTTTAGGTCATTGCAAAAAACAAAAAACTACCTGCAACATTCTAAGGTTATTATATAACCTGAAAATAAATAGCCATTAGAGAAAATCCTGTGTAAGTTCTCTCTAGGGTATTACAAAAAAAGAAAAACCTGCACCATTCTGGGAAGGTTAGATTTTGGTTATAAAAAAAAGAACATTCCCAGAAAAGAAAAAATGGAAATCATAGGAACATTAGGGGAATGTGCTGTGTTTGCTGGGATCAACCAAGGCTAAGGTTAGCACATGAATATTCATTTGGTAACATGACTGGAGATCGAGCAACATTAGTGCACTCTAATTAGCATTCACAGCCTCAGTATTCTGTGACATCACAACCCGCCTACCTTCGGCCACCCTACTCTAAAACTCATTCCGGCACCTCTGCCCCTACGTGACATAGACACTGACACTAACCTTTAATGTTTGTTTATTGAGACATACCAAAGGTCCTCTGAGAGAATTCACTTCAAATGATACCCAGAACCTGGAGCTTGTTTCAGTAACAAGTGTGTGTACGTGTGTACAAAAGGTTGTGTTTTTCTGGTCTTTTTAACTAGCAGCTGCTCACCTAGAGGCTAAGATTCAGACTGCTTTATTCTTGAAGATTTTTATCTTTTAAATAGGATAGTGTGCTTGTAGCTCTGTGATCTCAGAATAGTTGAAGGACTCGCTACCGATATACAGAGGACTAAATGGAAGAGTACGCTTTAAGATGAGTGTAGCCGTCTGCTAAAAAGAGTGGGATGGAAGCCACAGTCACTCTTCCCAGGGGTATCACTATCATTCAGAATGCACTACCATCACTTACCCATCCACCCCGTTCTGCTGCGGTCTGAGTCATCTCACCAAACGCTGCATAGAAAATGATTCCGAAATTTTCCAGAAATCGTTCCATACATGTTCAAAGCACCATAATCCTTTTTTTTTTCTCTCTCTCCCTTCTCTGCTGGAGTTGTGAAAAATTTGCGAGATGTGCCAGTGTTAAAAGCACTATTTCAAAGAGTGGGAGTCTCAAAGCCCGGCTTTATTTCGGCGAGGCTGCTGATGAATGTGGAAAGCTCAAAGTCGCCTATGGCAGGGTGGGAGATTAACGAGACTAAATTTTTGTGTCTCGGAACAGGAAAATGAGATTTATGATGTGGCGCCACAGGGTTGAGAGCAGCTCCATCACCAGATTTACGATAAACTTTAACAAGGAGGAAACAGCCCCTCCTGTGGTGAGCATGCTTTATTGATACACCTGCTGTTCATACCCCCTTTATTGATATACCTCAGCCTATGCCAGGCCGGTCAGTTCGCCTGGGTGCGGTAACTGATTGCCCTCGCTGAGCTGAGATCAGCCCACAAGTTTTAGCTCTTTCACAGCCACTTGGTCACACCGAGGTGGAGAGCTGACAGTCCTCTGATGGGTGGGCTGCGTCGGACGAGTGGTAGATTGTCAGAGATTGCAGTTGCATAGAATCAATACTCGGTTCTCATGTGAGGGTGCATTCGGATCCAGGGACAGGAGACCTGTCATGCGAGATGAAAGATTGGCGATGAACATGCTAAATAGTTAATGAGAGCCCATGCACATTCCCAAACCTCTATGAGAGGGAGATTAACCGTTTCTCGTCTTTTGTTTTCTCTTCTAACCACCATTGCACTCCTTCCTTCTCTCTCAGGAGTTAAAGGACAAGGTTACTCAGCTGCTTCCCCTGCTGCCAGTGCTGGAGCAATACAAGGCCGATGCAAGAATGATCCTGCGGCTGAGGGAGGAGGTGAGGAATCTGTCTTTGGTACTAATGGCCATTCAAGAGGAGATGGGAGCCTACGACTACGAGGAGCTCAGGCAGCGAGTGCTACTGCTGGAGACTCGCCTGCACTCCTGCATGCAGAAACTCGGTAAGACGTCTAGTCAAAGTGGGTTTGAGCTGATTTTAATAATTAATAATAGGAAGCAATCAATCTATTGACTGTGGACTTGCAGTATGTGACCTGTTACAACAAGAAAACAGAAAGAATTTTGACTTATTGTATTCTCAGTGCAGCACTCGTTTGGCATGATTATTTGCTGGGTTATTTTAGAGCAACTGCAGTAATTTAGTTTTAAATTGAAAAAGCTAAAGTAAACTAGACATGTCTGATAGTCGGGGAGACCACATTAGACCCAATTAATTCAAAATGTGCTTGCTGTCCAATTAGATAAGCAATTTAACGTTAGAACATTAAAAACATCCAGCTAGCAAGCCCTGTAACAAAATGTCCAAAGTTCATTTGGCTGAAAGAGTAATTGGCTTTCAGATGCATGATGAGACAAGCTCATGTTCCATTCAGGGCGAAACTGATGACTTCACAAGAAAATCTAAAATGATGATCTAACGGATACTCGTTCTGCTCCATAAATGTCGCTTTTGGCAATTTAATGCTGACTGGTTCAATTCCGTTGAAGCCGTCATTTATGGTGCCCCCTGTGTTCTGTCACCAGGTTGCGGGAAGCTAACTGGCGTCAGTAACCCCATCACTGTTCGAGCCTCAGGGTCAAGGTTCGGCTCCTGGATGACTGACACAATGATCCCCAGCTCCGATAATAGGGTAAGAACGACCGTGCCGCACTCCATCACTGCCACTGCTATGATGAGCTGCCTCTCCCCGGAGACACACAATGACACACACACACACACACACACACACACACACACACACACACACACACACACACACACACACACACACACACACACACACACACACACACACACACACACACTGTGACTGAGTCAGTGTTTTGGTACAGTGAAGCTGCTCCTCAGCAGTGAGAGCTGAGTCACTGATGGATGGTTCTTCTACCATTTTTCTCCCTCCATCTCTTTCCTTCTCTATTATGCTCATACTCTCACTCCATTCTTCCCTCAATCCTTACGTCTCCTGTCAGAGCCAGAGTCCCCATATTAATTACTCCGTCAGGGGGAGAATATTAACAACTTGTTTAGGCAAACGGCAATCACTGCCAGGAATTACTAGCAGCCAGAGTCGTTGCGGGCCCTGTAATGAGCTGTCCCAACAAGGTCCTCTAAGGCAGTGTTTCCCAACCCTGTTCCTAGAGGCATAACAACACTACAGATTTTCGAACTCTTCTTAATCAATCACACATGATTCAACTGATCGGCTCGTTAGTGAATGCTTCAATATCAGAAATGGATGGGTCAGATAAAAGAGATATCAAAAATGTGAACTGTTGGTGTGCCTGCAGGAACAGGGTTGGGAAACAAGCCTTTAAGGCAGAGGTCTTCAGCAACCCTCCTCCTGGAGACCCACTGTCCAGCAAAGTTTATATCCAACCTCAGTTTCACACTAATGTGATTTTCCAGAGATCCTAAAGATCCTGATTAGCTGATTCAAGTGTGTTTGATTAGGGTTGGAGATAAAATAAATCCGGGACTGTGTCCGAGATAGCCCCCTATACCCTCAAATAGGGCACTATTTGAGATGACAGCCCTTTGTAGTGGTGTCTGAAACTATAGTGGACATTATCGAGTGGACTCATTCAATCCCACATCGCACTGCAATAACAAGTACAACCGATGTACACACAACGGCTGTCCAAATTCACTTACTCGTTTTCATTCACTCCTTCAAGTGAACTGTATTGGTGGACTAACATATGAAGACTTCAGATGCAAAAGCCTCTAAGTCCGTCTGACGTTTTTCTTTAAAATAAGCATTTTTTTCAGGCTTCCATGTATAGCTTTCTACCCAAATACTGGTACTTCTGAATGGGCTGAAGCTGGGGTTTAGTGGGTTTGAAGTGAAAGTATTTTATGAACGTATACTATGTGCGGAGAGCATTCACTCATCATTATCATTATCTCATTTTTGACCGAAGTGGCTTTTAGAGGCTTTTGCATCTGAACTCTTCATATGAAATAGTGATTGAGGGTTTAGGGGGCGATTTCGGATTCAGCCCAGGACAGTGGGTCTCCAGGAACAGGGTTGAAGAGCTGTAAGGTGTGGCCTACTCATTAGGTCCAGTTGTGAGGGGGCTAACACATATTAACCTATATTGTCCACTGGCCATGTTAGTTTTGGCGACGACCCTGGCAATGCTGGTGGAGAATCCACCTTATTCCTGACGAGCCTGCTGCATTTTGAATTATGGGTGGCACTTCCGGTTTGAGGAACTTCTATTCAAAAAGACTGAAACAAATCATTTCAAATCATAAGGTTGCCCTACAAATAAAGCTTATTTGTCAGTCTGATGATTTTTCTTCATGTTTTATTTTCAGACATGAGAGTAACATAACGCTTGGTATTTTAATGTCATGTCATAACAAGAATATCTATAGCAAGAGCTCTTTTCAGTTGCTGCATTCTTTTCCTCATGATTATTTTCTTTTTTCCCTTTGCATTCCATTGTAATAGTATGAAAAATGACAACATATACTGCACATTTGTGGCCTGTTTTCCTGATTTAATTTATGATGTATCCCATTAATAATTCACTGAAATGCACAAAGAATCTCTCGTTTTTCTCCTCACATCTCTTTCCGGGTTTGTTTTCACTGGTAATACAATTTATTATCTGTCTGAATGATGTGGAAATCACTTTGAAATAGTATCACGCAATGCTGAAGTTAATGAAAATTTTTATTAAGGCAACGTGTGTTACATAATACAGATATATATTACTACAGTGATATTTAACCGTCCGTATATTGCTGCGGAAAGAATGGTGCTTTTGGGGTCATTCATGGTCTGTTGAAAGTACCTGTTGATGCTTTTGCACTTTTAAATATCCTTTAAATGTTCGATGGTTGAAGGGTGAGTAAAATAATGTCATCTCATTGTACCCAGTTAAAAAAAAAAAAAAAAAAAACACGGATTATTGCATTCATAGAGCGAGCCTTTCACTGATTGTTTACAGCTTAATGGAAGTTACACCCATAATTCGCACAAACCGCCATGGGGCGTAGGAATAAGGTGGATAGGGTTGACAAATTAAACAAACTGGCTCTTTTTAAATTCATGAGTGTGAAGTTGAATTTTAATTTGCATGACAGAGAGGAATTTACTGAATTCCAAAAAATCAATAGAAGTCAGTCCTGGGAAATTAAGTGTTCTTTCTTTCTTATATTTTCTTTCTGTCATTCTGTCGTTTTATCTATCGATCATTCTAGTCTGTCCATGAAGCCTTCAGTCTTTTTTAAATGTCCACTATAAAATGACTGGCATGGAGAGGACAATAGGCAAGGATCATCATTTATTCTTTTCCATGGGGGCATCTAAATTGATACTGAATGCTAAAAGTTAATCTCCAATGATACAGTACTTTTGTCTTTGGCTTTAATGATCACATCACTCGCCAATATCAATCAACAATCATGTAAAGTGACATACATCACAGCCATGGAACTAATGGTCATATCAATCAAGTAGGCATCATCTGAGCATTCACTGTCCCTAGATTCACCAAGTCACACACAGCGTTGCCGGGTCAAGCTAATAAAGACACAGACATCAGCATCTAAAGCACAACATATGCCATTCTTTTCAGAAGGGAACACAGAGGCGGAGATGGGCCGACCACAGTGTGACCACAGCTCCACTCGCCGATCTACAGGGACTCGTTTAGCCCACAAAGGAAATGCTATACTTAATGTTCCAATTATCCTGCCTGTCCATAAGTCACCTGCTCTCCTCTCCAGTCACCACTCAGCCCCACAGTAGCCTAAAAATAAAAAATGCACAGCATCTCTCTGTGGAATGAGAAATGGGGAAGAGGCAGGGAAGGAGAATGCAGGAGGGAGGGAGAAAGGAGGAGGGGAGGCAAAAGATAGCAGGGCAGCTTTAAATCCTCAGAGGGGCTTCATTATGCAGGAGAAAGAACATAATAACCATCCTAAATAAGCTGACTGTCTGAAGTTTCATTACAGTGTGTTAATAAAGAGTGCACAGAGCATGGCTATTGTGTGCCTGATAGATACTTCAGCCTCATACAGTGATGGCGAGTAAGGAAAAGAGAGGCAGAGAGAGATGGAGAACTGCTAACAGGATTGATTTCCTGTGAATGTGGAGTGGAAAAGGGCAGGGAACAACTGCTGCAGCCGAGTACAGAGCACATACAGCATCTCCACTCCCACACAGCGTGCAGATCAATAGATTTGACAACACACACACACACACACACACACTAACTGTGCACAGTGCGAGTCACTGCTGGTTACACAGGAAGAAAGGCTCTGCTGTCACTCTCTCAAAAGTAAGTCAGGAAATGGCATCTCTTTTGATGTACTGTACTTTCATCCAGGTATATGCTTTCTCTACTCCATTCTCGGCACATAAACCTCAGCGTTCATTCTTATACATACAGAGGGGTCCAAAATCTGGGGAAAAAAGGATGATTTTGCATTCTTTTCCAATTTGATTATTTGTTTAATTCATGTCTTAATATCTTGTACATCCCCATTTAGCTTTACTGTCACCAGCACTTAAGCTGCATGAATGCCACAAGTTTGTGTAAAGAGCATCTTGTGCTTTAATGGAAACAAGAACATCAGTGCTTTTGTACAAAGGAGTTTACTTGGTCATGGAGCATGGATTAGTGGCCTTGAAATTACTTTCAAATTAAAGAGTTTGTGTAAAGATTTATTTTAACTCTTTCCCCTTGACAGAATTTTCCATCTTTCCATTTTCACTGTTATACAGTAGGGCTATGACACATCTTCTGAAAGAGTACAGAATCTCCAGATCAAAACACAAGGGAAAAAGAAGCAGAAACAAACGCTATCATATGTAAAATAACGGGTTCATCAATATTAAACGGCATATAAATCCAAACCGCCTAACATTAATGAAATGTTGACCCAAGACGAGCTATAGGACGGGTGTTGATAGACTTGATCTACTCCATCTGTGTTTTGATCGTTGTTCTGGATGTAATCTTTGACAAAAATGTGATTTTTCTCAGCTTTTTCAGTTTTTTTTATTTTTATGAAACTTACCCACATTCAGGTGTTAATAAAAAGAATGCTTGGAGCTAGAATAAAACGTTTTGTTGTTGTTTAAAAGCAGAGGGTTTGTTCTTTCTTTTGATATATTGCATGTCCAGATATTCATACAACAAAATATTCTGAGGGACATGAAAATGTTGACGGTGGGCTGGTAAAAAAAAAAAAAAAAAAAAAAAAAAACGATGGCAAAAAGAGTTAACAGTATTAAAGTTTTTAGCACAGTCTAGCATTTTTGTAATTTTGTGGCACTTTCATGTTTAATTCAAGCAGGTTGTAAAGGTTTTACATTTCATAATATACCATATCAAAAAATATGTGGCCATTTTTATTTTGGAGTCATGAAAATGTATTTTATTTACAAAAATATCTTCTTTTTTTAACACTGCAGTATATACATTATAACCATCATGCATTTTACATTTCTATATCTTATTCTGTCTCAGGTGTGGTCAATGGACGGTTACTTTAAGGGACGCCGTGTGCTGGAGTACCGAACAATGAATGACTTCATGAAGGGCCAGAATTTTGTGCAGCATCTCCTACCCCACCCTTGGGCTGGTACGGGCCACGTGGTCTACAACGGCTCCCTCTACTACAACAAATACCAGAGTAACATCCTCATCAAGTACCACTTCCGATCTCGAAGCGTCCTGGTGCAGCGCAGCCTTAGCGGCGCGGGCTATAACAACACCTTCCCCTACTCCTGGGGCGGATCATCTGACATCGACCTCATGGCCGATGAGAACGGGCTGTGGGCCGTCTACACCACCATTCCCAACGCTGGAAACATCGTCATTAGCCGTCTAGAGCCACAGAGCCTGGAAGTGCTTCAGACGTGGGACACCGGCTTCCCTAAACGGAGCGCCGGCGAGTCGTTCATGATCTGTGGCACACTCTACGTCACTAACTCCCATCTGGCTGGTGCTAAAATCTACTTTGCATATTACACCAACACCTCAACCTATGAGTACACAGACATCCCCTTCCATAACCAATACTCCCACATCTCCATGATGGACTACAACCCCCGAGAAAGAGTGCTCTACACTTGGAACAACGGACATCAAGTCCTCTACAACGTCACATTGTTCCAGGTCATCAAAACCGCTGAGGACTAGGTCATGCAGACCTTACAAACATAACATACATACACAAATGTACACACACTGATATGCCCACACAAATCACACACATATACAAAACATGGATGTGGAGGAGGACATGACTAAAGCTTAAGACTTTTTTACTGCATTCCAAACTTCATAGAGTGCTATTATTCATCTAATGTTCTGAGGAGAGCAAGGTTAGTACTGGTATATGGACTGAGCCTTTATTTTCTTTCCTGTGATGATTCAGCATGAGTACTTTTCTTTTTATTTGTGAAAAAAAGAATAAATAAACATCAAACTTTACCATTTTCAAGTTTCATCTTTTATTCCCCCCACCCCCACCCCCACCCCCACCCCACCCCAGATGCATATGGTAGCTGCATTTTGTAGCGAAAAGTTTGTGTAAATGCTTGTTTGCTTTATATTCTTTTTAAACTTTCACAAAGCCTTTCGCTAAACTCTGGCTGTAATGTAACTAGAGATGTGCCACAGCAGGATGAGCCGAGCTCCTCTTGACTGCCTCAGGAAGAGAATCTAGCTCCTGTTTGGTGCCAGCCATCCTGAGGAGAGACGTCAGTCAGGCGGAGTTACGTGACATGAAGGGCTGAAAGGTGAGGTGGCGGAAGAGAATAAATGGAAGACAGCAGAAGGATGAATAAAAAGCAACAGCATTCAGTTGGACAGATGAGGCCTGCTGTTGCTGCTGTTTGTTGTTGTTGTTGTTTGCGCCTACCGAGTTGCAATCTGTTTCCATTTTTCTTACAAGGCACGCCTCCTCAGCAGGCTGTGTAAAAAAGATTAAATTATAAACAGTAGGCTTGTCCATTTAGATGTTGTCTTAATTTAATTTGAGTTAAACCCAAAGTATACTTCCCACATTCTGCTTTGGCTCGCAGGCAGTCCACATGAAGTCATTTTTATCAGCATAGTCCGCCGATGTCTGTGCAAACTATCCGTGTACAGGTCAATTTTCATGTCCACATGGACATCAGTGCGGGTGCAAGTATTTAAGCACTTGAAAAGAAAGACTCACTATTAGGGTTGGGTCTCTTTTGAGTTTTAACTATTCAGATTCTAATTCTCATTCTGCTTATTGGTTCCGATTCGTATCAATTCCTAATTCCGATTCCAATCAGGTAAAAACCTTAGATATCATTCACAGTTATTTTAAGTCTTATTGCAAAACATTTAATTGTAGTTGAATATCATGAACAAAAATCAACAGGCTAAAGAACACTTTAAAAGTTTAAAAATACCATAGCAAAACCAATTAGCCTAACTAATATAAATTTCAAGCATTATTAATAACAAGTAAACACTCATAAAACAAATAAAAAATTTGCAAATCGCAACAAATAAATGTAACTGACCAAATATCAAGCGTATAGCGTCAGTTCGGGCAGGTCACGTTAATCAAGCTCACATCAGCCGACTGTCAGCTGATCACGTTTACCTATAGGAATACGATGCCTATCACAGCACGCATATATAAGCTCCTTCAGTACCATCAGCTGCTGTCGCGTTTCTCCGGAGCTAATTACCCTCCTCCATTCCCAGCTCCTCCTCTCGTCAGTCAGGATTTAGTATTCTGATTCCCCTTGAATCAGACTAAATTCCTGAATTATGTTGTACATTTTAATATTGACATTAATGATATCTGCAATACATTATGTTGGTTCTGTTCTGTTTACCCTAGGGGGTTTATCGTTGCTCTCGCTGCTCTTATCTATGCTAGGCTGTATGGATGCGCAGGGAGTTCTTGCCCAGAACAGAACCATACCACCAATCTAAACTATATGCTAATAGTCAATCACCTTTAACGATAGTGGTCTTGACAGAAATATGATGTAAATAAACAGTGTTTTAAGATTTTCAGGTATTCAGGTTTAAAAGCCAATCAAACATAAAATAACATATTACCTAGTTATAAAAGTTATTCAGTCAAGAACGAGTGAACTTTCTCTTTGTCTTTTTTGTTTGATTAGTGTTATTAGAGACGGCAGCAGGGATATCAGGGCTGCAAACAATCCACAATCCACGGAGCCAATATGCTGTTACATGCGTGCAGCACAGAAAATGGTTTAAAATCACTTTCTTTCTGTGCACGCAGTGTGTGAGTCATCTCGCGCTTGAATGGTTTAAAGTCATATTAAAATGCACACAAAAGAACCGATAAGAGAAATCAAAATTTACATTTTATAACAAGTATCCGATTCCTGACCTCAAGTATTCGATTCCAGAATTGGAATCGATTTTCGATTACCAACCCAACTTACTATCGATCCACAAGAGAGCATCCATACTATCATTTTATTCATTCAAAACTACTGGGCAAATTCACACCAAAAACATCCTAGCATCCTAACCAACAGATGACAACATTCTGTTTACTATAAGCACATGCTGCAATAATGTTGTAGCGTCAGTAGCAGTCGATGTTTTATCGTATCAGCAGGAATTTGTTTTTTTTCTGAAAGTGATTCCAATGAGATCATTCCTTTTTGCCATTATAGTTATAGCTGTGGTGTGAATTAGAAAGAATTATTACCATTTTACAAAACTAGTTATAGTTATCCTACTTGGTGTGAATGGTTGTTAAGTCTAAAAATACCAATTATAGTGTATACTGTACAATCAACTCGTTATTTAGTTTATTTCTGATGTCAAGAACCAATTAAAAGACATTAATATACAACCATCCACAATTCCACATCAACTTTGATGCCCACGCAGTCACAGACATTAGTAGGAAAGATACTATTATTCTTAAATACCAGATTGACAATTAAAATATGGAAAAGTTGCAAAATGCAATGCCGTTCCTTGCTATGTGTAGCACCTACAGCGCTGCATATTTTTCTGAAGGTTCCTAAGATTGGAAACAAGCAGCTGAAGTTTGCGTTTTACTTTTACTCTTTACATTACTGATCTTAATGGGTTGTGTGGCACATTTCAGAGCACATTGTTTTGTGAATCTGTCACAGCTGAATGCTGTTTAAATAGAAGTCTTAAAGGCACAGAAGCAAAAAAGCAATTAATTCAAAGAGGCAGAACAAAAAATGGTCAAACTAAATGGCTTAACTAAATGATAAACCTAAGAGTTATATAACCTCAGTAATAAAGGTAGAGGTAGTACTTGTATAAGAGTGGATGTCAAGTAGAAAATTATGCAAATTTAGCAAACTGGAAAGATTTTCAGATGCCACTATCTCCTCTTCAGTGCTCCTGTGAGTTGAGCACACTCTGCAAAGAGCAGCTTTGCATGAATAGGCAGCACGTACTGTAAGTGATGCAGCAGCCCAGTTGCAACAACTGGCACGTTTGATGCTTTTACACTGCTATGTGATTTTTTGAGTTACCACATCGTTTTTCCCCCCTTTAATAAATTATGAAATGGCTATTAAGAGCATCAAGAACCACTGAGAATGGTTCATGGATCAACATGGAATTAAACTAAAACTTGGTATATAGTCTATTGTGTTTCCCATTTTTACGAATATCCCCAATAGTAAAGGACAATAGGGAATAAAAGTGTTTCAAAAAAAAATTTAATCTTCATAAAAATACCCGGAGAGAAATGTGAGAGAAATAAGAATTTCCAAGTGTAGTCCAGAGCAATAATTCATGGGGTAAGGATCATTAAATCAGGTGAGCAGCTCACTAAAGAACTGTCTGTTATCTTTTTTACAGTCCAGAATAAAAAGAAAAGGCCAACGACCCACAACACAGCACTTTAACGTTTCAGTGCTTGAAAGTGACACGTGATGCTTTATGTAGTTGAAAATGCTTAACGAAAACACATTTTCATTTATATCTTCATTAAGTGTGGTTACAATCTGCCTCAAACCCTCTCCAAATGCAATTTCTGGTTCATTTACTGTATACTGGGCTTTTGATTCTAAGTGCCATTCAATTATGATCCGATTACCAAAAATGCATGTTAAGAGGGCCTGTGCATCAATTCCAGAAGACATCTTTTCCAAACCATGCGTGATTAGTTCACGGTGTTATTTTGAATAAACTGAACCTTCTTACAATTACCAATAAGAATAGAGTACCCTCAACCCCCACTGTGTTATTACTCCACACAATCCTTTATTGCTTAGAATTGTCCTGATAAATAGGTTCATAGTTCATTTTCTACATTTTCTTCTGAGATCACTGAGCTACACAGGGCACAAACGAACTCCACTTGAAGTGCTTCTTACGCTTGTGGTGTGAATGCTGCAACCTGTTAATATGGCAGATGAAATACATTTTTGTGTGGTGTAAAACAGACTTTCTACAATTTACAAGGTAAATAACAGGAAAATGATCTGATGTGTCACACTGCGGCATCTAAGACGGGTGAAGAGTTCTGAATAATTGCTTCATTTGTATACATATAGGGAATTAAAGCTTTGATGCAGCGAGGCCGCTAAAAATAGAAATCATGCTGAGAATGCTGCAATGCTTTGAAGCCAAGCAAAAGAAATCTAAAGAAAGCTATTCTCCCTTTCTAAAGAAAGCTACTCTCCCTTTCTTCTCCTTTCTCTTTCAGACACGAACATGCACCTAGGCCTCATGAATCTTGATTGTGGGTGGAACAACATTAGCACAGTCACATCTCTTTTTTGAGTGCCTCAAATCAGCAGACATCCCTCCTGAATAAAAGATGAGCGTTTAACAGCCTCCACTGCATCTACACTGCGTCCTTTCTCTTATAGTGCATTGAGACTACAGCAAACTTTCAATGACACAAGCAAGGCTGTCTGTTAGCATCCTGCTGCATGTCTGTTTGAGTGAGGGAGGTGATGTGATGTGATGGAAAGAGACGGACTCACGGATACACCACCCTTGTGATCGTATGCATCTTCGCGTGTGTTTGTGTGAGTGAGACATCGGTGTGATTCACAGAACATCTTCCGCTTCTCAGTGAGGCTGCAGCCGGCCCAGCATGCACTGCTGTTTAATTAAGACTTACAGCCCAAATGGCGGGCTTGACAGCTGTTTCATACGCAGCCAATTAAAAGAGCCGCAGGCCCTCCCTTCCACTGCAGTGTACACTATCTGTTATTGTAAAATGGCACTCTCTCCGATATACCCTTTCTTCTTCACATGAAGCACATCCTAGGACAAATGAGTACAGTGTCCAACATTAACACTCACTTAGAAAATTTGAGACCTGATCAGTTGTATAATACAATACAGGTTTTTTTTTTTCTAGAAATTGTATACATAATACATGGGCTTTGTCCAAAACCTAGAGAGCTGAATATATAGACTGCTAGTGAATGAACAGTTAATTCGTTCATGACCTCAAGGCTAGGTTATTGTAATGCCCTACTGGGTGGTTGCCCTGCACGCTTAATAAACAAACTACAGCTGGTCCAAAACATAGCAGCTCGAGTTCTTACTAGAACCAGGAAGTATTACCACCAGATAGCCTGGTTTTGTCAACACTGCCCTGGCTCCCTATTAAACATTGCATACATTTTAAAATCTCTCTTATTACTTACAAAGCACTAAATGGTTTAGCTCCTCAGTACTTGAGTGAGCTCCTAACGCATTATACTCCTTCACATTTATTGCTGTCTCAAAATTCTGGTCAGTTGATAATACCTAGAATATCAAAATCAACTGCTGGCGGTAGGTCCTTCTATTTAGCACTTAAACTTTGGAACAGTCTTCCTAGCATTGTTCGGGAAGCAGACACACTGTCAGTTTAAATCTAGACTAAAAACATCTCTATGACATACACATAGGACATTATCAATTTCTATTATTCAAATGAATGCTATGCAGCATTAACTACGTCAGTCGGAAACCAGAAACACTTCATATAATGCCCAATGTACTCGTTTACATCATAAGAAGAATGGCATCTACGTTAATATTAGTCTCTCTGTTCATCCCAAGGTTTACTGTTGTCAGCCTTATCCGGGCCGTATCCAGATCAGATGGTGGAGCTGCGCCAAGACACGACCACAACGCATCCCCGAAGTGTCTGCAGAGATTGCATCAACTAGACTCTCCTCTGTGAATGCCTCATCGACACAACAGCCAGTGGCCCTGATCCTCAACAAACCCATCTCCTTGGCATGATGACTCCGATCCTCAACCAGATGGAACTGGACAAATATTCAAAATGTTCTGATCTAATCTGACTTCTGACCTGTAATGTTGCCTGAATCATGATCATACATTGTTCACTTGTCGGCCAACTGGCCCCCCAAATGAGCTTGGTTTCTCCCAAGTTTTTTTCCTCCATTCTGTCACCTGATGGAGTTTTGATTCTTTGCCACCGTCGCCTCTGTCGCCTTTGGCTTGCTTAGTTGGGGACACTAAATGTTGAACTACACTCACCTAAAGGATTATTAGGAACACCATACTAATACTGTGTTTGACCCCCTTTCACCTTCAGAACTGCCTTAATTCTACGTGGCACTGATTCAACAAGGTGCTGAAAGCATTCTTTAGAAATATTGGCCCATATTGATAGGATAGCATCTTGCAGTTGATGGAGATTTGTGGGATGCACATCCAGGGCACGAAGCTCCCGTTCCACCACATCCCAAAGATGCTTTATTGGGTTGAGATCTGGTGACTGTGGGGGCCATTTTAGTACAGTGAACTCATTGTCATGTTCAAGAAACCAATTTGAAATGATTCAAGCTTTGTGACATGGTGCATTATCCTGCTGGAAGTAGCCATCAGAGAATGGGTACATGGTGGTCATAAAGGGATGGACATGGTCAGAAACAATGCTCAGGTAGGCCGCGGCATTTAAACGATGCCCAATTGGCACTAAGGGGCCTAAAGTGTGCCAAGAAAACATCCCCCACACCATTACACCACCACCACCAGTCTGCACAGTGGTAACAAGGCATGATGGATCCATGTTCTCATTCTGTTTACGCCAAATTCTGAGTCTATTATCTGAATGTCTCAACAGAAATCAAGACTCATCAGACCAGGCAACATTTTCCAGTCTTCAACTGTCCAATTTTGGTGAGCTTGTGCAAATTGTAGCCTCTTTTTCCTATTTGTAGTGGAGATGAGTGGTACCCGGTGGGGTCTTCTGCTGTTGTAGCCCATCCGCCTCAAGGTTGTGCATGTTGTGACTTCACAAATGCTTTGCTGCATACCTCGGTTGTAACGAGTGGTTATTTTAGTCAAAGTTGCTCTTCTATCAGCTTGAATCAGTCGGCCCATTCTCCTCTGACCTCTAGCATCAACAAGGCATTTTCGCCCACAGGACTGCCGCATACTGGATGTTTTTCCCTTTTCACACCATTCTTTGTAAACCCTAGAAATAGTTGTGCGTGAAAATCCCAGTAACTGAGCTGATTGTGAAATACTCAGACCGGCCCGTCTGGCACCAACAACCATGCCACGCTCAAAATTGCTTAAATCACCTTTCTTTCCCATTCTGATATTCAGTTTGGAGTTCAGGAGATTGTCTTGACCAGGACCACACCCCTAAATGAATTGAAGCAACTAATTGGTTGAGTAGATAATTGCATTAATGAAAAATTGAACAGGTGTTCCTAATAATCCTTTAGGTGAGTGTATATTACTGATCTGCCTGTGTTGACACCATATGAGAATTGAAGTGAGCTGGACAATGACGGCACTGTTTTCTCTAGCGCGGCTGTATAGCCTAATCAAATTTTGTTGCATTATTTTCCTGTTACTACTGTAAAGCTGCTTTGAAACAATCTGTATTATAAAAAGCGCTATATAAATAAAGGTGACTTGACTTGACTGCTGCCTTCTAAAGTAAGTCACCAATCTTAGAATGCTCCAAACAGATGAAAAAATGTCTCACAAATAGCACTCCTCACATGAAGCACACAGGAAACTGGACTCACAACTGATTTCACTGGAGTTTTCTAACATAAAATTACACAGCAAACACAAATATTAAGTTAGATAGACAGGCCACTTTTAGTGCGTTTTAGTTTTAAAACGCATAACTTTTTCTATGGTTACACTTGTCTACACTACTCCGGTGTTTTCGAACCTCAAAAACTGAGACTTTTGAAAATGCTGCAGACCCTGTTTTAGTTTGCGTTTCAGTGTAAACGGACCAAAACAGACACTTTTAAAAATTATGGTGTGACATTATGCTACTGGAAGACGACAATAACAGACCAGGGCTCCATTTACCAAAAACAAACTATTGATTGTAGAGACCATTGGTGGCTATTGTATTACAATGCTTTTGGGAAATGCAGTCCAGAGCCGTCTCTCTCAACGGCTCTGTAACATACCAGCCTCGATGACCATGTAAACAATAATAGACAGAAATACATGCTTTGCTGACTTTGTGGTCCTTTTTAGCAGCCGTTGTGCAGTTAAATGCTGTATTTTATAAGACTGCAGCTGTCTACATGCTCAAGAGGCAAATGTTTACACTTGCCCGGTGTGCGTGAGCGGTCATGTGACATGCGTTTCCGGTTGTGCAGTGGAGACAAGAGATTGTTTCTGAAATGCAGTGGAAACGTCAGTGTAGACGAGGATCGTTTATATTTTAAAACAGTGTTTTAAAACTAAAACGCACTAGCTAGTTTTAATTTAACTGAATTTTAGTTGTTTAGAACTATCTTTTTTACATAATATTTTTAGTACTTTTTTACTGAATGTGTTGCAATATGCATTCTGAGATTAGTTAAGCAGTTCAATTCTGGGAATAGTTAAACATACAGGTGATGTATATTTGTTTTAGATGCTTCTAAAGCCTTTTTTGGCCACTGATGGTTCATTGCGCTATCACAAATGAAAAAGCTCCAAGCACAACTACTTACTTACTACTATGCTTACAAAATCTTTAATAGTATTTGAATGAAGGGTAAAGATGTACATTTTCCTAGGCCGGACATCACTTTTGGCAACTAATGTAGTTAAATAACTAGAATAACAAAGTGCAGTAAACAGTAAAACTATTTAGCTACAAAACCAGTGTTTATAATTACGACAACACATTAAAATAATATGGTAAGAAATACCAGTTCGAAATATCAAGCAGCAGAATGAGCTTTTTTGTACATTGAAAAATAACTGGATGTGAATGACACCAGAAGCCAGACACATTGCTGCACCAACTCATACATTAAAAATAAGGTGGATAGGCCTGCGATAATAGTGCAAAAAATGTTACAGATGAGCTACAGATGTTAAAGCAACAACCATCCCTGTTTTGAACCATCCCCTCTATTGAATGGTTACTAACATATCATTCAAGTGTTAATTTCTGTCTTTCCATTCTGGCATACTTCACTGAGATCATACAGTATATAGCAGTGGGCCGCAGAGTGTGTAGACAAAGAAACAGCAACAATTTTTTTTTATTATAAATGTTTTTCTGATGACTTTTATTTTGAAAAACGTGGGTGAAAGTTGTTGACTCTTCTGTCAGACGCAGTTTAAGCGTATCAGCGTCATTATTCTAACATAATTTTTGTAATTTATGAAATAAATCGAACTTTCCTGTCCTGCCAGACATCATACTGTGTTCACGTTCTTCAATCGCACAAGCAAATCCGGTGGCGTGCACTGTGTATCACTTAATCATATTTAAAGACCAAATGAAATTAAGAGAATGCAACATCGTAGTTACATTTTGTCAATAAGTAAGTCATGAAATTGCCAAAAAGAACCAATAAATTACGCAACGTTGTGCGTTAGTTGGGAAGGATTTGCGTGCAGGCATGACGTTCATTCTATTCATCAGGATCAGTGTCCATTATGTTTTTTTAACACATCCTGCTAGTATTGTGTACTTGTGTAATTGTAGTTTTCATAACCTTTCCATAACCTTAACCCAAAATAACACTTTATTTTACTTTGTGCTATTTTCTATATTTTTGATGACTGTGGTGGCTCATTATACTGGGTAAACCCAGCCTGATCTGCCGGTGATTTGATTTCGCCCTGCAACTCTGTCAGGAAACCTGTACATTAACTTCTACTGCTTCTGTTACACTTTTGCGGGAACCAATCACAGACTGGCTTATCCATCTGATGCGCTATTGACAGGTTTAACACAATAAAAAAGACAGAGAAGCAATGGGTCGTTGCCCATTGATCACGCCTCTTGTGGTCTGATTGGTTGAAGGATTATCCAATTGCATACAGAGTCATTTGAATAATGCTTGTTTATCACACCTCTTGCTGGTCTGATTGGTTGAAGGACTATCCAATTGCGTACAGAGTGATTTGGATAATGCTCTTGTGCAGTAGAAAATACAGAGCAGACTCCCCAGACCAATGTTCAATCTTAAATTGAGCTTGGTCTGGTGATAGCCAGACAAGTGGCTCATACAAACTTACTAACTTTATTGTATTATGAAAAACTATAGTATGAATGGGGTAGGATATAAATTGTAACACAATAACTTGTGTTAGTGATATTCGTACAATTTATGTGTGTTAAGTAAAGTGGGACACTTGGCCTACTAGTGTGTGGCAACCATTTTTGAGAAACAAATTTGTGTAACCAATCCTACTAAACGAGCAGGATTTGACTCTCTGGGTCTCTGGCGTGGGAGGCGGACACACTAACAAGGAACGCCAAAGAATGCAGCCACTAGCATCAGTCACTTGAGCACCTCTTGAGATCAGGGGAGTGAGGTTCACACGCATGGCTCTTACTGGCCTACATCCATTACACTCACCTTAAACCTCACTCCCACCCGGGTCACGGCACCAAATGTAACCGATCCTGTTTGACCTGCTCAAAGCGGGATTTGAACCGGGGACTCTGGCATGGGAGGCAGGCATGCTAACAAGGGTGCTAAAGAACGCAGCCGCTAGCGTCAGTTGCTTGAGCACCTCTTGAGATTAGGGGAGTGAGGTTTACATGCACAACTCTTACTGGCCTACGTCCGTTACACTCACCCCCTTAAACCTCACTCCTACCCGGGTCATGGCACCAAATGTTCGACCCACTCAGACTGGGATCTGAACCGGGGTCTCTGGCATGGGAAGCAGGCATGCTAACAAGGACACTAGTGTCAGTTGCTAGTGCGCCTCTTGAGAATAGGGGAGTGAGATTTACTTGCACAGCTCTTACTGGCCTACATCTGTTGCATTTGCTTGGTTGCGCGGCTTAATGACCATGGGAAAATATGGGTCCCATGTCCAAATCAGTTGAGAACCACTGATATACAGCATCACTACACCACTGGATAGTGTGCAGGTATGCAGGTTGGCAAGTGGCACCATTATTTATAATGAATTTGCCCTTCAACAGCACAAGAGGCACCTCACAGGTTGAAATTAATTCTGGTGCTCTCAAAAGTTTGGGCAGCTGTTTCCCCCCCTTGAGAAAGAGGTGTAAAGAGAACAGACAAGAGGAAAGCAGGTTGTAATACGTTTTCATTCTCCTCCTTATCTCCCACGAGACACCACTTCGTAATTGCCCTCGTAATTGCATTTTTTTTAACTCACATTGATTGGAACTCTTAGCTCTAATTTCATTACATGCTGATTTGTGAAAGACAATAAAGCAGAAATATTCTGCAGCGCAACCACAGGTCATTTGTCTTTATAACCCTTCTGCTCGAACATGCCACACTCCACTAAGGCAATAAAACCATTACGGCTGGTTTAATAATATAAGGTTGCCATGAAATCCGTTTTGACGTCATAGAGGAGATGCTGCAGGTGTCTAGGTCAGAGAGGTGGTTATGTGACTCTGTCATCTCGGAATGGTTTTAATAGAAAGAGGACAAGATGAAGACAAGTTCATAGAGAGATTGGGTGGAATAAAAATGCCCTGAGCCCCGCAGCGAGGGAAAAAAAGCATGTCTGGTGATAGTTATCAGGTAAGAATAGGGTAGCAGGCCAAGCAGCCATAATAGGAATCCAGCTGCTCAGCCAAGCCGTGCAGTAAGTATGATTAAACCAGTAGCAGGACTGGAGCTTCACAAATAGAACATTCATAATCCGCCTGTGTCCGTCTCAGACAGTATTACCTCTATTTCGTTCCCTTACAAACTCAAATTCCGGTCAGACCAACAGCTGCATTAAATTTGTGAGCAGACACCATACTGTCAACTATCAAATATCCCATACCCTCCTCTCTAATACACCTCTCTCTGTGGGAAATCTGTTTTCTGATGGACTGTCTGTTTTCTCCCAGAACCCCTTGAGTGTGCCATCTGTGATCATGTTGTTGTGGGAGTGTGCGTAGGTGTGCGGGGGCTGGATAGACGGGCACAAACTAACCTACACCAACAACAGGGCAAAGCACATGTATTCAAATGATTAACCAACATTTTCGCTAGGGAAAACAGTCTCCCTGAGCCAGGACCAGAAAGAATCTGAAGACTTGTTTTCAGTTTCAGATTGTCAACATTAAATCAAAATCAACCATTTGTACATAATCCTGGTCTTTTTGTGAATTATTCATTCACACAAGTTATTTGAAAGAAAACTATATTTGCCATCATAATATTTCATAGTAAGATATAAAGGGTTAGTGCACCCAAACATGAAAAAAACAATTGTCATCATCTACTAGGTCGTTCCAAACCTGTAAGATTTTTGTTCATCTTCAAAACACAAATGAAGATCTTATAAATTAAATCTGAGAGATCTCTGTCCCACCACTGACAGTCCATACCACTTTCACTTCAAAAAGTTCAAAAGAGATTGTCAAATTTATCAATATGAATTTAGCTGTTCAGTCCAAATTTTCTGAAGAGACTCAATCGCTTTATATGATGAACAGATTGAATTTAGGCTTTTATTCATACACAAACTTGCGCTGCCTTCTTGCTCTGACATCACCAAGTCCTCCACCTTATTTTTCAGCCCATTAACTATAACCATGTTACATCAAACTCACTTTTTCTGATCCAACCAATTTCTAGTGAAGTTCCACCCTATTTTTCTTTTCTCACTGAACTTCTTGTTTCACTCAGAAATATGTTTATAAACCGTGTTGTAAATGCATTTATTTCAAGCTGTAGTCTGTAACTTTTTTTGGTTAAAAATTATACATTTTTGAGCAAGTACATAACCAGCCAGTATTCAAAACTATCTCCTTACCTCAGCCCCATTCACAATGGTAAGCTTGTAAGAATGTGGTAGATTTTCGCTGGAAATTCAAGCATGGCACCATTCGTCTTTGCATCATTATTTCACGTCTGTATACATAAAGAAGGAGTCCGTATAGTAGGCTATATTGCATGTGAGGATGCTGCAGGTGGCGGATCATTTATAGCCTTTTCTCACAGCAGCTGGAATAATTAAAGGTATCATTTTGATGGCAGATTGTAATCCAGAAAGGTCCAAATGACAACTGGTGAAAAGCAAAAGATTAGACTGTACAGAAATCGAAATCTACAGGTAACGCTAATACACACAAAATACACAGTCACGCAATGCTTAAAAATTTGAGAACAAAGTATAACAATAATAATAATTTGCATGGTTTGATATGATATGAGCTAAATGATCGTTAGATTTAATCACCGTTGGTAGCGCGGTTTATTGTAATGCTTTTTTTTTCTCAGTTGGTCAGAACAAAGGTGGCAGACATGTTAAGATGACATTTTCCGGTGAAAATTCTTATTTTGGTCATACTTCTAAGACGTAGAATCTGTGATTCCAAAGTACAGTTACTGACAGCCACACATACTAATCAAAACATTAGATTCATCCGTGCTGAGGAGCCGTGCCGATGCACAACCAATGTAAAGACAATGATTCCACAGATAACTGCAATTGCAGGTTTCAAATAGTGATGTGGGTCGTTCATGAATGATTCGTTCATTTCGAACAAATCTTTAATATGACTCGAGAACAACGAGTTGTCTCAGAGAGCGATTTGTTCATTTTGTGTTGACCGCGCATTCGTAACATCCCATATGTTCTGTACAAGAAACAGAATTGATTAGTTCATCTCTCGAGTCTTCGGGTTCGAGTCGTTTGTTCAATGTACGGGAAACAGAAAAGATTAGTTCATCTCTCGAGTCTTCGGGTTCGAGACGCTTGTTCAAGTCCCCATAGGCTGAATGCAGAAACAGAAGTCTTGAGGTTCTTTTGTCATGTGACAGCCATGTTGGATACAGAAATTTGTTCATTCACAACCTTCCTTACAAACAAGTGCATCATTTTTTTTTGTTTGTTTGTTTAGTTCAGTTCCCTTTCAGTCGGTCACGTTTGACGTACATCGGACGTCACCAACGAATTGGGATCACTTCAGGGAGCCCCTATCAGCTTTGAGATATAGATATAGAGAACAGGCCAATGAGAGCGCGGGTATAAGCGGAAGCGAACCTTTGTCATTCACTTCGGAGCCGAACGGCGTTGATGAAGAGCTTTTTCAGCGAGAGAGAGAGAGAGAACAGAGATCGAGAGAGGAAGACGCTGTGTTGGCGAGACGGCACAATCAGCGCGACCGCGCTCACCGCTGCAAAATACAAACTGCTGTTCTCACGGCAATCTGTTGGTGCGTGAGGGCGTTTGTCAGTGAGTGCACACACAGGCTGCACTATCCCCTGTGTGTTGCCGTGGTCTTCCACTGGGTGCTTCAGCACTGTAAAAGAGCGTTTTCTCACAAAAAGAGCAACACGGGGGTTGCGGCGCTTAGGTCCAGACTCGCCTACCTCCAGGAAGGTGGAGTCCCCCTACCCATACCTCGATCTAGCGCTATTCCTCGGAATAGATCTACTTCGACGGATGGCCGGGGTGACCTGAGGATCACGTTTAGGGCAAACCCGCCGAGCCAACCTCCGCAGGCCCCTCACAAGCGCCACTACCGGTAGAGCTTCCGGGGGAACCCGCTGGCGCCTACCATGGGCGTCCAGCGGTGACCTTCGGGGCTCCGGCGGATGAGCAGATGTCGATTGCTGCATCGGAGGGGGAGTTCCAGTCCTCGGAGGATGAAGATTCGGCTGCACTGTCTCCCTCTGGGAGAGTGGCAGCGGTCGAGTCGGACCCAGAGTTGACGACTATGTTTTCCCGGGCCGCCGAAAAGGTCTGGCTTGAGTAGAACCCTCCACCACGTCCCGAACCTTCTAGGTTGGATGATTGGTTTCAAGTATGCGTTTCCCCGAGTGAGCCTCCTTGCACAGACACTGTGCAAGGTCAGGGAGGACGAGGAGCAAGTCCTGTTGGTCGCTCCTTATTGGCCCAACTGGACTTGGTTCCTGGAACTAGTGCTCCTCGCGACAGCACCTCTTTGGCCCATTCCTCTGAGGAAGGACCTCCTGACTCAGAGACCGGGCACCCTCTGGCACCCGTGTCCAGACCTCTGGAAACTCCATGTCTGGTCCCTGGACGGGACATGGAGGTTCTAGGTGGTCTGCCACAGGCTGTGGTAGACACCATCACTTCCGCTAGAGCGCGATCTACGAGGCACCTCTATGCATTGAAGTGGACCCTGTTCGTCGAATGGTGCTCTTCTCGCCGAGAAGACCCCCGAAGGTGTTCGGTCAGTTCTGTGCTTTCCTTCCTACAAGACGGGTTGGAGCGAAGGCTGTCTCCCTCCACCCTCAAAGTTTATGTTGCCGCTATCGCTGCTAATCATGATCTGGTAGGTGGAAAGTCCTCAGGGAAGCAAGATCTGGTCATCAGGTTCCTGAGGGGGGCGAGGAGACTAAATCCGCCTCATCCTCCCTCTATACCCTCTTGGGACCTGTCTCTGGTGCTGACCGCACTGCAGAGACCTCCCTTCGAGCCTTTGCAGTCAGCAGAGTTAAAAATTCTGTCTCTGAAGACAGTACTCCTGACTGCATTGGCCTCCATCAAGAGGGTAGGGGACCTGCAGGCATTTTCGGTCGACAAATCATGCCTGGAATTCGGGCCTGGTAACTCTCACGTAATCCTGAGACCCCGGCCTGGATATGTGCCCAAGGTTCCCACCACTCCCTTCCGGGACTAGGTGGTGAGCCTGCAAGTGCTGCCCTCGGAGGAGGCAGAACCAGCCCTAGCTTTTCTCTGTCCCATCCACGCCTTACGGACTTACGTGGACAGAACGCAAAGCTTCAGGACCTCAGAGCAGCTCTTCGTCTGTTACGGAGGCCAGCAGAAGGGAAAGGCTGTCTCCAAGCAGAGGATGGCCCACTGGATAGTGGATGCCATCGTCTTGGCGTATGAAGCCCAAGACGTGCCCTGCCCGCTCGGGTTAAGAGCCCACTCCACCAGGGGTGTAGCTTCTTCCTGGGCGCTGGCTCATGGCGCCTCGCTTACAGAGATTTGTAGAGCTGCAGGCTGGGCGACACCCAACACGTTCTCTAGATTCTATAGCCTACGTGTAGAGCCGGTATCTTCCTGTGTGCTCACTTCCCATAGTCAGTAACACAGAAGTGCCGTTCTAAGTGTCAGCTTGCTGCGCCATTCCCTTCCCCATGGAACGGATACGTGCGCTTATATGCTCCAGTCGAGTTCCCCAGAACGGTGAACCCTGTTGAGTCCTCCGCAACCTGCGGCAGTCGGACGTGGCGGAGCCTTGTCGCTCGTATGCATTGGTGGACACTTGTATGCATTGGTGGAACTTGTGTTATGCTGGGTTCCATATGCTGTGACCCCCTACAGTGGTCCCATATGTGTATTCTTCCATGGTACGGTTCCCTACGGCGAGCCCATGTCTTTCCCTCCCACTCTGCCGTCTCAGTGTGGTGTTGCTCCCCCGCCTACAATGGTCGGGGCCACCCCTGTGACTTCCGCATGTTGCACTGCCCACGGCCAGTCCATATGTGTATTCCCTACATGGTAACTCCCTCCGGGCATGATGTGGCTTCCGCAGCAGCCCCCCAGAGCATGCTTTCCCAGCATTTTTCAATAGTCTGCTGAGTGGGTTTTGCGGAACAGCAGCAGTGACTCTCCCTGCGTGAATTTCCCCGCCCGGATCAGACAGGGTCTGAGGGGCTCTCGCGGGGCGCTGGAAGTGGTAGTAACTGTGGCGTTTTCCAAAGGGATCACAATTCGTCGGTGACGTCCGACGTACGTCGAACGTTACCAACTGAAAGGGAACGTCTTGGTTACGTATGGTAACCCTCGTTCCCCGAAGGAGGGAACGGAGATGTACGTCCCGTCGCCACAGTTGCTGTACCATCACTGCAGGCCGAGTCAATAATTCGGCTCCTCAGTGAAAAACAAAGGTGCGCTGCATTTCGCTTCCGCTTATACCCGTGCTGCGGGGCGGAGCACGAGATGCAAATCTTGCACGCCAATTCTCATTGGCCTGTTCTCTATATCTCGAAGCTGATAGGGGCTCCCTGAAGTGATCCCAATTCATCAGTGACATCCGACGTACGTCTTCGTTACCTCTTTCAGGGAACGAGGGTTACCATACGTAACCGAGACATTTTTTAGCTAGTATAATAATTGATTTTCCTATGAAGACTGGACACATTGGGTTGGTCAGAATGGATAGGCATAACATAAATGTTTATTGCACATATCTTCTGATGATTTTATAATAATAAATATATTACAACATGCAGTCAATAATACGGATGTAATGTTGTATATGTTGCAAGACACTGAACCGGGAAATGGTCACGTGACAAAAGAACGAGACTCGTACCCGAAGACTGACTCAAGAGATGAACTAATCATTTCTGTTTCTGCAATCTGCCTATGGGGACTTGAACGAATGACTCAAACCCGAAGACTCGAGAGATCTTTTCTGTTTCCGGTGACTGCATGCGTTGCATATGAGGCTGTCACGGCCCAGATCAGACATGATGACGGAACGGCTCGAACCCGAAGACACAAGAGGTGTACTAATCTTTCCAGGGAAGGAACAGACGTGATTAAATGTGAAGTGACAAAAGAAAGAACGATTTGGATCGGGAGGTGAGGTGAACTAACAGACTGTATACATAGCCTGATTAAGACCCAGCTAAGCAATTAATTAATCATTTCTTTCTCAAAGTTTGGCCATGGCTGCATTAGCTTATAGTTTATTTTTTTATTCCAAAAGTAGTACTGAATGTGTTGGAAAATGTAATGTGTATCATTTTAATTATAGATTCTGCTGAAATGAACGAAATGACTTGAAAAAAGATTTGTTCATTTTGCTGAACGAGATTCAAAGATCCGAATCAGTTTGAATCATTCAAACAGAGATGGCGACAAAGAGGCAAAACTTATAGACTGCAGCTTTAATTAAAATATATTAATGTATTTTATGTAAAAATATGTAACTCAAGTAATGTAATTTTTCATGTAATTTTTTCTACGAATTGTCTAAAAATGTAGATGTCTGTTTCTGCAGGTGCAGATTCCATGTGGACTTGCATGTTGCTGCCACTTTCTACGAATACACTATACTTTCATGTCCCATGACTTGACTTTAAAAGCAATGATCAAAAGATGGAGTAGACTGAGTCCATCTACACCCTTGTACAGCCCTAAAGCTCGTCCTGGGTCAAAATTTCATTTGGTAACATTAGGCAGTTTTTATTTATATGATGTTTAATGTTGATTAATGTTATTTTACATAAGCATCTGCTTACATATGCTATCACTTGTTTCTACTTCTTCTTTACATGCCTTTTGATCTGGATATTCAGTACTCTTTGAAGATGCCTAATAGCGCTCCCTACCATATAACAGTGAAAACACAGAAAGCCGGAAAATTCCGTCAAATGGTGGGGAAGCGTTGTTTCATAAATGACAGACAATTCCGTCAATGGTGGGGAAAGAGTTAAATGCTGGTTCATATACTTCTCTATGTGTTGAAAATGAGAAAGCATAAAGTTTAGGACCTGTAACATTACTTAAAATGAAGTTGTATCCCATCAGTTTTAGTGTCTGCAGGAAAAGTATGGAGCTCTGAAACAAATGACCGGCCTTTGTGAGAGCTCTCAGTGTTTCAGTGTGATTGAGTTGTTCTCTCTGCCTGAGGATTTGGAGCAGTCACAGTTCAGCAGAAAGAGAGTCTTTCCTCTCACACAAGCCCTGAGATAAATGAGAGACCTGTTGGAGAGCAAATTAGAAAAAGAAGAAAAAAAAAACACAGTCTGGCCTTATGCAGCCACAGGCAGATATAAGGAGAGAAGAATTTGAAGAGACAGAGAATAAGATAACGTCTAAAAACAACACAACAACTAATTTGCCTTTGCAGAGAAATGCGAATTCAAAGAGGCCAATCTCTGGGGCATCTCGTCAGATGAGCGAAAACACAGAATTCATACCGTATTCCTTTTGCATTTCTGCTGTATAATGCAGGCGTAGCGAATACAGCTGTCCCCCAAGCCGTCACATAAATCTTTATTATGTCTATGGACTCAAAATGTCAATTCACCACACACCCCATACATAATACATCAAAATATACATTAAAAGACAAGTGCATGCAAGTTTATAAGCTCTGCTGGAATTTGAAAGTATATAACATCTATATTACCAAGAAGCTACAAGATTATGCTTACATGGCAAATATCTGACAATTGATTCCCAGAGTGAAGAGTGTGTTCCCCACCATTATTCCTCCAATGTGTCATGCTTCCAAGCTGAACAAACAAAACACAGCTCAGGGGGCAGGAAAGGTAATAGGTGACGACTTCTAGCCCAGAAATGCCTCATGCACACAAATTCATTAATATGGAAATTGGGGCAAGGCCACGATCACGACGCCTTACTGATCTTGTTATTAAATTAATTTCCTCCAAACAAGCTGCTGCCGCTGCTAAACTAGTCAATGGAGATTTCTCTTGTCTGTGAATTTCAATGAGCCCTATCAATTTTGCATTCATCACAGCTAGCCAGTGTCAACAGGAGAACCGGGAGAACGGCACTGCGGTTTCCAGCCTGTCACCACATCCCAACATACACACACTGCAGTCATCACTCCAGCGCTCACGCGTCATTCGTCATCGTCACGTGCCGACGACGGGCCACGCAAGACCCCCCGGGGACCATGTTCCCCATCTCTAAGAGTCAGCTAAAGATTCCACTCACGTATCAGTCTCACCCACGCTCAGGCAGTTAGTTATTTTCCTGACTTCGCTGAGGGATGCTGCAGTTCTGTCTCTGAGAGCCCATTTCCCAGGCTCTTTACCACCAATAGAGTGATAAAAGGGTGTCAGAACGCATTCTACGCCATGTTGAGAAAGATCAAACACCATTTAGAGCAACAGGTCTGGTAGTAGAACTGGACGCTGGACGCTGGACTCTGGCGTACTTTGTAATTAATCTTCCTGCTGAAAATTCCTGCATGGCTGGTTAGCAGCATATGTTGGGTTATGGATGCTGGAAGTCTCAGATGGCACACCCACAGATCTCCCAGTCTGTCACTGACTGCCTGATGCATATTGCACACCAAAATTTCGAGCATTTTCTTGATATGGCAGGCTTTAATATGACTGGCTTATATGCCATTTTCAGGAGTTGGAGCACACAGGTTTAGATCAGGCCACCTGGAAGCAAATGTAACAGGTTGCTACAGGCTGTTGAGAAAGAAACTAATGCCAAACTTTGCCAGGTTACTGGCATCAAATCTTTTGAGTCACTTGACAAAAAGAAGAAAAATAAAACCTAGATAAACCTAGTACAGCTGGATATTTACATTTTTTGTCTGTAAAATAAATATTACGCATTTGAATGGACAGAAAGATCAAATTCTAGTGTAGCTTGCAGCCCCCTGCAGGACAGTAAAAATGATTATTTATGAATGATTATTATTATATTTCTAAAGATATTAAAATTACACTGTAAAATAACTTTGATTACATTATATTATTAATTTAGGTACTGAGTAATATTAATTGACAACATGTACTTAGCGATATAGGGTACTTTAGGTTAGTTGTATTTAAGTATGCATTATTTACTGTTATTATATAGTAAGCACATGTAACCATGGCCATAGCCAGCTATGAGGTCACAGAGGTCCAGACCTCTGTATTTTTCCGAGGTATATAGAATAAAGTTTGTAAAATAATTGTCTAATATAGTATTAACTCTGCAGGCATAATATTAATAATGAATGTGTACATATTGTGAATTAATTTTAATAAACTTTGTTACCAAGCTTTCCTGGTACAGCCTTTAGTAAATTAACTTGTCTAATTAAATATTTATACTGTAAAACATACAGTAAATATCAGTTGACCTATGTTTACTTTCTTCTCTAACACAGGCGAAAATGAAAAAGCTCAGCTTTAGGAGGGGAAGTTAAGGAGACTGAGAGAAAAATGTGTGATGGAGATGAGGTGGAGAGCATGTATTGACAAATAATATACTACTCACTGACATGGTTTTAAAGCTATTGTTATCCAGTTTTTTCCAGTCTTAAAATGCACATATGTAAATCTGAGAAATCCAAAATTTCTCGGGGAGCTTTGGCTACAGTATTTTAAGCAAACTTTTAAACAAATATTTTCACAATAATGATTGTCAAGGAAAAGGCTATCAAAGTGACCTTTAGACATTTAGGGTTCATTGTTTATTACTAAGCCACTTCTTTGGTTTAAAGTATTGAGCCGGATATCAAAATCTTGTCATCAGCATTACAGCGACATCATCTCATTAGGCAAGTTGCTTGGGGAAAAAATATGCTTATTATGCTGGGACATTTTTGTGTTTTATGATTCTGAACTTTCTATTAACATAGCACAGCCTTAATATTTGAACATTAAGACAGATTTAAGTTCGGTATAAATGTGTGGATTGTTTATTTTCAAGTAACAGTGTTCATTAAAAACATGGAGTGAAATGATTCTTGCATTTTGGTGCAAACTTCCATTACAGCTTGACCAATAGGAGAGATCGAGTGACTTCTGTGAATCACAATGAAAGATATTTTGATGTTTCATCTGTTTTTGTCCATACAATGAGAATCAAAAGGGTCTGAACTGGACAACACTGGACCCTCTAAGGTACAAAAGCTCTCTAATAATATAGTTATTAATATAATATTAAATGTTATATTTATTAATGTAAGCTACTAATGTTTATAATGTTTCCAACCCTGACTAAATGACCCGTGCATAGACCAGCACTAACCAGCATACATCAGCTTGGATTTGAACTGGGCTCTTCAGCATTGTTCTTCACTGGTTGTTAACATTCCTACCTTCGGTTACTGTGTGTTCAGGATGGACATTGCAAGTGGCCATAGAATTGTGACACTGCAATGACAGTTGCATTAGGAGATTTGTGTGTCGTGTATGTGTGACATGCCTGTTACTCTTCATCTTGTGTTTGCCTTGAGGTGACCTTGGACAGTAGCTGCTGGTCTGGGACATCAGAAGCACAGTTTGCAATCATTAGAGCAATTACACACTCAGAGTTTACTCTCCAGCCAACAGGATCGAGGGACTGCTGAAAGAAAGAATGCAGGAGAGGAGATAAAATCCAGCAAAAGGGCAATGAAAGAACAGAGAGGCGATAGGACACAGGAAGAATAGAGAGGTGAGAATAGGAGGAGATGAGTAAAGAGAAACATTTTGCTGAGGAGAAGAAAATGTAGGGAAAATCCACTGGAGTGGATCTGATGCTAGAGGGGAAACAAGCAAAATCCAATATTCAATATTCAGTCATACTGAGCAAACGGATTAAAAGCCGTTTTACACGGTATGCGGAAGCCCAATGATCTGTTTATTTCAATGGGAGAGAGAGAGAGAGAGCAGACGGCGCTGAAAGCGACACTGCTTGTTAAGCTCATGCTTTTTTTATTTATTTTTTTAAAGAAATTAATACTTTTATTTAGCAAGTATGCATTAAATTGATCAAAAGTTACAGTAAAGACATTTATAATATTGCAGATGATTTCAATTTCTAATAAATGCTCACTGTTAAAAAGTCTGTAAAAATAGGGCACAATACTGTATAAGTATGAAGGAATTTCCGCATTGTTTTTGTTTTTTCTGTAAAATGACTTGATAATGTCCTGGCAGAAAATTACCAGTACATTGTCCTTTTTTATGCAGTGCTGTTCTTTTGAACTAAGAATCCTGAAACAAAGCTCACTGTTTTCAACATTGTTAATAAAAAATAAAATAAAATTCTTGAGCAGAAAATCATTATATTAGAATGATTTCTGAAGGATCATGTGACTGAAAGTAATGATGCTAAAAATGAATCTTTGACATCACAAAATAATTTACATTTTAAAATCTATTCAAATTGTCAGCTTGGCTGGCAAAATAAAGATAAGATGGGATATAAACGCAACATAACTCAAAATACTCAGAACATTAGAAACAGAACAGCCACTTAAACATGACGAGAACAGAACAAAGAAACCAAGAACTTAAATACACAGGGGCACATGAGGAAAACTAAATGAGAAACGGGTGAACAACTAGACTAAATGGACACAAGGAAACTAAAACCAACCAAAACACAATTAAACTAAGCTGAACAAAACATAATCCTGACACAAATAGACAAGTGTTATTTTAAACTGTTATAATATTTCACAATATTACTGTTTTACTGTATTTTTGATTAAATAAATGGATCCTTGGTGGGCACAGGAGGCTTCTTTCAAAAACATTAACGAAAATCTTACTGACACCAAAACACTACCAGGGTAAGTTTTAATAGGTGCACCTACACTGAAAAAAAAAGTGTGTTGGATTTACATGATTTAATTGTGTACATCATTCCCACGTGAATCAATTAAGTTAAACAAACATAATTTGTTCATGTAACTTTAACATCATGGAATGAATACATTTTAAGTGACCCAATTAAGTAGCCTGAAAGTGAAATTTATATGGCTCCCTGACATGATTCAGGCATTCAGTTTCATATATTCATTCATCCACTTCAATTTCATATATTTTTGTCATCATGGACGACTCAAACACAGACGTTAGATGGAACAGGATTTATTTTGGCAGAACACAAAGACAGTAGCAGACGCAGGGCAGTGAAGGTAAGGGCAGTGGCAAACTTAACTGAAGGTGGTGTGGTGAAAACTGGCTGTCGAAGACTCGGTGAGGGTTTGGAGAATACCGGGAATGCTCGGAAGAGAAGGCCAGGAAATACTCAGCGTGAGAGTTCTTTAGGTCGCTAGGTAGCGCAGGTAGAATCCGGGTAGCGGAGACGAGACCAGACACAGTGAGCGGGGTGAGTGGTGTTTAAGTAGTGGGGGTGAGATTGGTTACAGGTGTTCAGAATTCGGGTGACGAGGAACGAGTAGGCGGAGTGAAGGAGTCTGGTGCGCGGGGTGTGGCAGAGTCCATTACAGTACCCCCCCCCTCCCCATGGGCCGCTCCGGAGGACCACAGTGGGCGACGACGAGGGCGGCCTCGGCCCGTATCCCTCCCAATCGACCAGATACTGAAGGAGGCCTCCTCGTCGCCGTGAATCCAAGATCTTGTGCACCCGGTAGATGTTCAGATCCTCCGGATCCAGGGGAGGCGGTGGTACTGCGTTGACACCAGACTCTGTGGGGGAAGGTACAAGAGGTTCAGTGAAGGGCTTTAACAACGAGACATGAAAAGATGGTGAAATACGATACTGTGGGGGGAGCTGGAGACGATAGGTGACTTCATTGATCTGCCTCAAGATCTTAAAAGGGCCTATGTAGCGGGGACTCAGCTTTCGGCAGGGCAGCCGTAGACGCATGTCCCGGGTGGAGAGCCAGACCAGTTGACCCGGATGATACTGTGGAGTGGGTCCTCTCCGTCGGTCCGCCTGAAGTTTCTGTCTACGGACTGCCCGCTGAAGGTGGACGTGAGCTGAGTCCCAGGCCCTCTCGCTCTCCTGGAACCAGTGGTGAACGGCTGGAACCTCCGTGGGCTCACCTGTCCAAGGGAAGAGAGGAGGTTGGTAGCCAAGATAGCACTGGAAGGGTGTGAGGTGAGTGGACTCTTGCCTTAGTGAGTTTTGGGCGTATTCGGCCCACGGAAGGTACCGGCTCCAGCTGTCCTGATGGCGCCCGCAGTAGGCTCGGAGGTATCTCCCGATTTCCTGAATTTTCCGCTCAGTCTGGCCGTTGCTTTGTGGATGGTACCCGGAGGTCAGACTGACGGAAACACCGAGGAGTTCAAAGAAGGCCTTCCAGACCTGGGAAATGAATTGAGGCCCACGGTCTGATACGATGTCCTCGGGGAGGCCAAAATGTCTGAAGACATGCTGGAACAGTGCCTCCGCCGCTTCCAGAGCCGTGGGCAGTCCTTTCAAAGGGATAAGCTTGCATGCCTTGGAGAACTGATCCACCACCACAAGGACACAGGTGTTGCCGTCCGAAGGTGGTAGATCGGTCATGAAGTCCACACCCAGATGGGACCAAGGTCGGCGTGGGATGGGGAGCGGAAGGAGTTTACCTTCGGGCAGCCTTCGAGGGGTTCGAGTAGTGGCGCAGACTGAGCATCCCTCCACATAGCGGGAGATGTCCTGAGCCATACCGGGCCACCAGTAGCGATCTTGTAGGAGCGAGAGGGTGCGCTGACTGCCTGGGTGTCCAGAGCCCGGAGAAGTGTGAGCTTGGTCCAAGAGGGTCAGGCGGAGACTGGATGGAACATAGATCCGACCCTCTGGACACCCCGGCGGAGCTGGTTCCCCGTGAGTTGCATCAGCTATGAGTTGGTCAATAGTCCACTGGATGGGACTGACCACGATGGCTGGAGGGAGGATCGGTTCAGGTTCTTGGGAGGAGTTCTCGGAGTGGAACTGGCGGGACAGAGCGTCGGCCTTGAGGTTCTTGGTTCCAGGGCGGTATGTTACGGAGAAGTTGAATCGGGTGAAGAATAGTGCCCAGCGGGCTTGGCGAGGGTTGAGACGTTTGGCTGAGTGCAAATACTCGAGGTTTTTGTGATCAGTGATGACTTGGAAGGGGTGCAGGGCTCCCTCCAGCCAGTGTCTCCACTCCTCCAGTGCTAGCTTAATGGCGAGCAACTCACGGTTTCCGATGTCATAGTTTTGCTCGGCCGGGGATAGCTTCTTGAAGAAATAGGCGCATGGATGGAGACGTGGAGGCTCACCCTGCCGCTGCGAGAGCACGGCCCCTACCCCAATGCAGGATGCGTCGACCTCTACCACGAAGGGGAGTGTGGGGTCCGGGTGAGCGAGGGTAGGGGCCGAGCAGAATGCCGATTTGAGTGTGGAGAAGGCTGTGACGGCCTCCGACGTCCAGGACAGAGACTTGGGACCCTTCCGAAGCAGAGCAGACAACGGGGCAGGGATGGAACTGAAGTTACGGATAAATCTCCGATAGAAATTGGCGAAGCCAAGGAACCGCTGTAACTCCTTGATGGTCGTGGGTGTAGGCCAGGTCTGCACTGCTCTCACCTTCCCCTGGTCCATCTTGACGCCGCTCTGGTCGATGATATATCCTAGGAGCTGGATTTGGCTGCGGTGGAACTCGCATTTCTCCAACTTCAGGAAGAGATGGTGTTCTCTGAGTTTTTGGAGGACCTGCGCAACGTGGGACTGATGTTCGTCTTCGGAGGATGAGTACACCAGGATGTCATCGATATAGACGATAACAAAACGCGTCAGGAATTCCCGGAGGATTTCGTTCATGAACCCCTGGAACACAGCTGGGGCATTGGACAGTCCAAAGGGCATTACCGGATATTCATAATGCCCCGCTGGGGTGATGAAAGCCGTTTTCCACTCATCCCCTTTTCGAATGCGGATGAGGTTGTAGGCACTGCGCAGGTCCAACTTCGTGAAGATGCGAGCCCCCCGCAACTGTTCCAGAGCGGCTGGAACCAGGGGAAGTGGATAGCGGAACTTGATCGTGTGAGCATTGAGATGGCGATAGTCAATACAGGGCCTCAAGCCTCCGTCCTTTTTGGCCACGAAGAAGAAGCTGGCAGCGGCAGGGGAAGTCGAAGGTCGGATATATTCCTGTTTGAGAGCCTCCTGGATGTACTCCTCCATGGCCTGCTGTTCTGGGATGGACAGAGGGTAGACACGACCTCGGGGAAAGACGGTCCCAGGCAGCAGGTCAATCGCACAGTCCCATGGCCGGTGAGGTGGGAGCTTTGTGGCCAATTGCGGGCTGAAGACGTCCTGGAATGCCCGGTACCGTACAGGAAGGGTGGTGGCTACGGTGGAGGGAGGACTCTCAACCGAGGTGGAAGCCAGGGGGACTCGGGATGGAGACTGAAACGTGCTTTTCCGTGGAGGGACCTTCTGGATAGCGGAGAGACAGTTAGTGAGACATCTCGGGCTCCACTTCAATACCTCCCCGGATTTCCAACAGATGCTCGGAGAATGAGTGGTTAGCCACGGGCGTCCCAGGACGACGTCGACTGTAGAACCCTCCAGCACCAGAAAGGAGATGAACTCCTGATGTAAACATCCGATTTTGAGGGTGAGTTCTGCAGAGGCGTAGCGTATGCACCCGCGGCCCAGCGGTTTTCCCAGGATGGAGTGAGCTCGGTATGGAGGGTCGAGTAAGGTTCTCTTGGCGTGGAGTTTTTGGAGTAGGGAGGAGGAAATGAAGTTCCCGGCAGCTCCGGAATCAATCAGGGCTTTGGCTGGGATAGGAGAGACATCGGAAATTACCAGTACGTCAGTGTATGACAGGGCGGAGACAGGGGGCTTGGTGTGTAAGGTACTCACCGCTGGGCGTGGGGGTCGGACCGGGCAGGTGTCACGGTAGTGGCCTTGACCTCCACAGTATAGGCAGAGGTGCATACGCATGCGTCGCGCCCTTTCCGAGGGTGTTAAACGGAATTGGTCGACTTGCATGGGTTCTGGTGCTGGGTTCTGATGTTCTCGTGGTGGAGGTGGAGAGTGCAACGGCACAGAAGGAGAGGTGCAGGCAGAGAGGTTCTGGGACACGAGAATGGAGTACTGAATCAGCTTCTCCAGACCGATGGACTCGTCAAAGGTGACTAAATGAGCGCGGATCTGCGGGTTTAAACCTTGGCGGAATGCGGACATCAGGGCGATTTCATTCCAGCCGCTAGAGGCGGCCAACGTGCGGAATTGCAGGGTGTAGTCGTGAATGGGTTGGTTACCTTGCTGAATCCGCATCAACTGGTCCTGGGCAGAAATCGGACCCGCAGACCGGCTGAACACCTCTCGAAAATGTTTGACGAAAGCCTCCAAAGACTGAGTAACGGGTCCATTGGCCGCCCAGATCGCTTGGGCCCATTGGAGAGCACGTCCTGTCAGAAGCGAGATCATAAAGGCAATTTTTGCACGCTCCGACTGAAATTGACTCGCCTGTAGCTCAAAATACAGAGAGCACTGTAATAGAAATCCGTTGCACTTCTCCGCCTCGCCAGCATAGGGCGCTGGTCGGGCCATGGGACTGGTGGAGGCAGATGGCGAAGAAGACGCTAGCTGAAGCGCTAGTTGAAGTGCGTGGGTTAACTCGGAGAGGGTGCTGGAATCGGACTGGAGTTCAGCCGCTCCTGCTTCGGCCTGCCGGTTGGTCTGGTCTTCTGTCATCATGGACGACTCAAACACAGACGTTAGATGGAACAGGATTTATTTTGGCAGAACACAAAGACAGTAGCGGACGCAGGGCAGTGAAGGTAAGGGCAGTGGCAAACTTAACTGAAGGTGGTGTGGTGAAAACTGGCTGTCGAAGACTCGGTGAGGGTTTGGAGAATACCGGGAATGCTCGGAAGAGAAGGCCAGGAAATACTCAGCGTGAGAGTTCTTTAGGTCGCTAGGTAGCGCAGGTAGAGTCCGGGTAGCGGAGACGAGACCAGACACAGTGAGCGGGGTGAGTGGTGTTTAAGTAGTGGGGGTGAGATTGGTTACAGGTGTTCAGAATTCGGGTGACGAGGAACGAGTAGGCGGAGTGAAGGAGTCTGGTGCGTGGGGTGTGGCAGAGTCCATTACAATTTTAATGTTACACAACTGAATTATAATACTGCACTAGCTAGTTGACAAACTTTTAGCTAGCAAAAGCACACATTAGCATCTTAAATGCTAAGCATTAAAAGCTCCTCCAGTAAAGCCATAATGCAAAGTTTTAGTCCACAGCCTAAGCAAATGCTCCACTCTTCTCCACAATGGTAACCCACTGTAATTTAAATTCTATTAATAATTCCAACATAATAAAATATTAAACACTATTAAACACAATCAAGTCTCCCCCTTTCTCATCTTGCTCAAAAATACATAAAATAACACTTCTACATATAAAATAACATTTACTCTCTCTTGATTTAGCCACATGCAAAGCATGCTGGGAACTAACAAGCCCCGCCAAGTTTCAGTTAATGCAACACAAATCATTCATGTAATCTCAACACAAACAGATTAAGTAAACTTCAATTTGATTTATATTTAAGTGGATTGAACACAATCAAATTATGTTAGGACAAAATGTATAGCAATTGTGTTCTTTTAGCTCATTTTAATTCAGCAATTTGAACAAGCATTACAAATCATTTCTTTTCAGTGCATACCACTACAGAAAACGAGTTGGATGAACATGCATTTTATGTTAATCAAATATACTCATTCAAAATATTTTTTATACAAAACCCCATCATTCTCTTCCCTAACTCAATCCCATTTCATGCATTTTAAAATTAAATTAAATTAGCAGGTAAAAAACGCTATTGTTCAATAGTCTACCTTTTTTCTTCGCAATAGTTTTATTGATGTCACACTTCAAAATCACACGAGTGCTGACCGCAGTAGACAACTTAATACAAGCAGGTACAGCAGGGCCGTAACCACTATAGACACTGAAGGGGGCACAGCTCTGTTTGTTGCCCCACAAACCAAAACAATTTTTTTAGGTTGGTCTGCCTCAGTGGTCTAACTGTGCTTGTCACTGTCAGAATGAGTGAGATGGCCAATCAAATCAAAGAAGGCGGGGCTTACTGTTAGTGTGAATTCCAGCGCGACACTTATAGCAGTGAAAGAGTGTGTCGTAAGATGTAAGTAGCTAAACATTTAATATTTGACAACTGTTTTGCGATAACGTTTAGCGACCAACAGTAATATCAAGTGATGCAAACTTTTTTTTTATGAAATTTCACCATTTTGTATTGAAAATATGACATTATTTATGTAAATCATAACTGAATTTCACATGACAAGAATCGTTTTGCATTTTTACATATTAGGCAGACAAATAAGAGTGAATGTATGCATATTTTTAAAAACAATATTATTTGCAAATAGTTTACTTCATGACTACAATAGAACTTTAATTTTTACCATTCTTATTTCTTTATGAATGGTGTGAGGACCCTGTTGTAACTGCTCAGTCTATTCACATTTTTGAGGGCCTAAACATGCTCAAAAACTCATGAAATTTTACACACGCATCAGAAGTGGGGAAAATTTACGTCTGATATGGATTTTTGCAGTTTTTGCCATTTCCAGACGTTGTACTTTAACAAACTCCTCCTAGAGATTTAATCAGATCAACATCATATTTTGTCTGAAGTTAAATTGCAAAGATCTTGAGTTTTCGCTGAAGGGCGTGCCCGTGCCCTCACAAAGATCGATGTTTCGCCATTAAACAGGAAGCTGTTGTAAATCAGGCATACAATGTCCGATCTGCCCCAAACTTCACGTTTTATTAGAGTCCTGTCCTGAAGACATCTACATGCCAATATACAGTTAGTCACAGCGCCACCTGCGGTCAACAGGAAATGGCATGATTTACACTATTATTCACTCCTCCTTAACCAGATCAACATTATATTTTGTCTGTCTAATTTAAAGGCCTTGGCAAAAGTTAAATAGCGAAGATCTTGAATTTTCGCTGAAGGGCATGTATGTGGTGGCCTGACAAAGTCTGATGTTTTGCCATGAAACAGGAAGCTGTTGTAAGTCAGACATACAATGTCCGATCTGCCCCAAACTTCACATGTTTGATAAGAGTCTTGGCCTGAAGACATCTAAACGCCAATATACAGTTAGTCACAGCGCCACCTGCGGTCAACAGGAAATGGCATGATTTACACTATTATTCACTCCCAGAAACACATTTAAATATGCCACGAAGTACCAAACATGTTAGAAACACATTCAATCATGCAACACTTGGCTAAGCGCTAATGTATCCAATTAATGCCACAAAACAGGAAGTTGTTGTAGCTCAGGAATACAATGTCCGATTTGTCTTAAACTTCATATGTTTAATGACCTGTTTGATGTCCTGGCCTGAAGACATCAACATGGTAAAAATGAGTAAAAATGAGTTTGCTATTTTTCTCCTATATTTATCCGCATGTCGCCCACTATGCACTGTTCTCCTGAGGCCACCGGGGGATGGTGGCCCCGGGTGCGAGGGCCCTTTCATCGCTGCTTGCAGCTTTAATTCCTTTTTAATCCTTTAATAACTTAATTCCTTTAAATAAACCAATAAGACCAATACCCCCCCATTTTTTTAAAGATGTGGTTACGGCCTTGAGGTACAGTATAGTAATAATAAACTTGGCTGGGACTATACTTTTTAAACTATACAGCTCATCAATAGTGGAATAAAGTAATATTACGTAACATTACAGTGAAATGTGAAACTACAGCCAAAATATACGAAACATTGTTATAGCAGTAAGTATGTTATAATCGTGTGATAATTGTTTGAAACATGAGCATGTAGTGATGTTTGTAAATTTCGGTACCACTGTAGTTCCTTTCATTTCATACAGTATGAAGCATCATTCTGGATGGATTTCAATCAGATAAGCTCATTGTTTTCATGCTCTCTCCTATCTGTCAGCATGGATGCTGGCCTGGATGGACCATGGATTGTTCTCACTAAGGTTTGAAAAGGCAGAGGTGGAGGAGGTCAACACTCTCACCGATGACAGAGGGAGATGTACAACCCCTCAATCTCATCTCAGAAAGGACACATGATTCTCTGCTGCAATCACAGGCTTTAAATCCATCTCTCCATCCTGACCTTTCCCGTACCGCACTGAAGGAGAACAATGGAGATGGGCGGGGGCGACGGTGGGGATTAGCAATAGCCTGGAAATTTTCATTTCCAGTTTCAGCGATTTAAACAATTGACTATACCGCTGTATCTCCTCGAGAAAGGAGTAAAACATCCTTTTCCATGGATACAGCAGCAAGCACATAAACTGAGAGAAACACCCCAAAAAAGTATTTCAATCAACATCACAAATGCCATTTTCATTATTCATTAGCTTTCATTTGCAACTCAGCTAGAGTTACTTTGGACACCTGCAGCAGGCACTCCTGATTGGGTGAGTGGATTGAGGGATGGGGAAAGAGAGAGAGAGAGAGTTCAATGAAGGTAGGAAGGGGACTCAGTGGAATGAAGACTCATACTGGAGGGCAGAGACCCTTTGTGGCCATACATCAGCTTGGTACAAAATAAAAGATTTAGCGTTCTGTCCTACTTACCATCAAACATCCTGGCATTCCCTTGTTATTTTAACAGCTCCCAGTTCAATTTTTAATGCAGGCATATGCTTATGCTAAAACCGCACCCTGCTGCTTTCCCTTCCCCTCATCTACCTCCTCGCCCCCTCAAAGACAACAAAATTCCACACTTCAATCCAACTGAACTCAGATAAAAAGTGAATTGGGGACAAAAGATGGCATGTGTGATGCAGTGTGACATGATTGCTAAAGCTCAGCAGTGGTCGTGAAGGTCAAAATATCAATACAACAGCAGCAGAATTATAGATTGTGTTATTTTTGGTTCCTGTAACTCAACCAGTTGAGGGTGGCACTAGCAAAGCCAAGGTCATAGGTTTGATTCCCAAGGAATACACACACTGATTAAATGTTTACTTTGAATGCTCTGAAAGTCCCTCTGGATAAAAGTGTTTTATCAAGTGAATGAATGTAAATTTATGAGGGATGAGAATAGGAACTCTCCCAAAAGATGAAATGCTTTGATATGGTGAAAGCTCTGGCACTCACACAGATACATACTGCACATTTCTGAAGGAAACATTTTGATAGATTTGAGTGGGTAGAATAACCATGAACCAATTTTACCTCCAAAATGTGATGTATTTCAGAGTGAAATTTTCAACTATAAAACATTTTTTGAATTTTTTTCCCCATCGTTGACTGATTGGATCATGAAAAATTCATGTTGCATACCAGATCCGACTGTAAGTTTGATGTTGGAGGAATGCTCTCCTGAACATTCTGTCATCATTTACTGAGACTCGTACTGTTCCAAACTTGAATGACCTTTTATTTTTTTATTTCTGTGAAAGTCAAAAGAAGATATTTTTAGGAATAAAGTTTCAAATGGATAACATTGAACCCATTCGCTTTCATTGTATAGACAAAAGAAAACTGAGCTATTCTTCAAAAATGTATTAGTTTGTGTTGCACAGATGAAAGAAAGTCATGTAGGTTTGGAACAACATGAGAGTGAGAAAATGATAATAGAATTAAAAATGCTGGTTAATTCATATTTTATAACATTATATACATAATATTAACATTAACCAACATTAAATTAGTATTAAATATATGTAACGTTTTAGAAAGTTATGTTACAACTGAAGACTTAAAGGTGCAGTGTGTGAATGTTAGCGGCATCTAGTGGTGAGGTTGTGAAGTGCAATAAAGCCACCTCTCCATTTCAAAGCACATAGAGAAGCTACAGGGGCCGACACAGGACAAAAATGCCGTCGTCGGATAGAGCAGAGAGTGACTAGCACTCTATAGAGCAGTTTGTCCGTTTAGGGCTACACTCTCAGAATAAAAGGTACAGTGCTGTCACTGGGGCGGTACCCTAAGGTACAAAAGTGAAAAGGTACATCTTTGTACCTTACTCACCCCTAAATAGTACATATTAGTACCTTAAAAGGTACATATCAGTACTTTAAGAGTGTGTATTAGTAACTTAAAGGTACATATTAGTATCCTAATGGTACATATTAGTACCTTTTCGGTTTTGTACCTTAGGGTACCGCCCCAGTGACAGCAATGTACCTTTTTTTCTGACAGTGTACTGTAGAAACATGACGGCACAAAATGGTGACTTCACTGTAAGGAGACCCGTGGTGTATGTAGATAGAAATGACTCATTCTCATTCTAAGATAACTGAAAACATAGTTATTATATTATATTGCATTTTTGTCAATAGATCCTCATAAATACTGCACACTGAACCTTTAAACAATGCCTAAATAGCTATTAGTAGTGTTCCTGTAGATCGGAGCTTCCCAAACTTGGTTTAGTTGTAATGTCATGATGAGGCTGATGCGCTGTCATACTCTGCTCCTTGTTTTTTTTGTTTTTTTACAAGCATAACATTTTTACATTTTTAAATTACATTTTTACAAGCATCACCTGGTTATAAACACTTTGGGTGGCACTGCGGTAAATCAACTGGTGCTAGTAACGACAAGTTTGTTACTTAGTATTCTAAACATAAAATGTATATTTTATCCAAAATGCATGATTTATCCTTCGTCGCTTTGGATAAAATTGTTTCCCAATACAATATAATATAATATGAATGGCTTGTAAATGGTTAACATGAATTAATAGCCTCTGCAGACTAGGTGATGTCAGCCGAAATGACAAAGATCACTAGTATTGGATTTGTCTCTAATGAATCGCAGACCACTCTACTGTGTACTTTGCTCAGTCATTTTTATAGTTGAACTAAAGAAATGTGCTGTTGTGTTAATGCTGATTTCTCATTTTATTGTTGATGAAGATTGTAAACTAAGCTGTTGCAGGAGACTTACTTGACAAGCTTTTTGGCAGTGAAGAGAAAAAAGCCATTTGTGCCAATGAAAACAGAACAAAATAGAGGCAAATGTGACAATCAAAGTAGCAAAAGAGAGACAGAGAGAGAGAGAGACCCCTTTATTTTGGCGGCAAATGTGGGGCGAGGGATGGCGTGGAGGATGAAGAGGAAGTGATGAGGGGCCCAGAGGAGAAGAGCGCCTGATGAAATGATTGCAGGATAGAGAAAATACGAGAAGAAAGAGATGGATGCTAGAAACATGAGTCTGTGGCAGCAGCATGCTCTGTAATCATCATACCCCTCATTTCCCGCTATTCACCACATATACTGTCTTCATCATGAACACTGCACACACAAACACACTCGCTCACGCAAACAGTGCAGAAACACTCTCAAAGCAAGAATCCAGACCTGATTACCTATTGTGCAGTGTTTATTATTGCAGAAAAAAACAAAACGCACATGCACACACTTCAAAAACCTCAGCCCTAGCCTTCCTAAACCACATTAACCTGGTGAAAAGAAAGTGACGCCACCGAAAAAAAGCCAGCTGAAGAGTGGGAAGAAACAGGCGGCCTGCAGTTTCTATGGAGATTTCAAACTTGATCATTCAGCTACCATGGCGGGCTCAGACAGAGCCGTCAAAGGTCATCATTTATTATATCTTTCATCAGCTTGGTGTGTGTGCGCACTCACCGAAGTCAATGAGTTTGTGAACATGTGGCAGAGTGTGATACACAGTTCTGTTACTGTTTATGAATTGTGTTTGCCATGTATGGTGTCTTGTATAGCTTTTCTGTAGAATGACAATAAAAAGAATAAGACTGACAATAGTGAATGGATGGGAGGGGCAATGGACGGCAGAGAGAATGAGAAAATAAAGAGAGAGAGGAGGAGGACGAAGGCATGGAGTGAAAGAACAAGCTTCAATGATGTCACTCAAACGCCAGGGATTCATTAGTCAGACAGCAATGCAGAAACTCAGCCATGAGATAGTGAAATATTTCACACTGGGCTTTTTCATCTCTCCCTTTTCATTTCTGTTCTTGTCAGTGATCCTGGCGAGGGTCAGAGCTTTAATACTGAACCTTACCAGATGATCCATCTGGTAAGATTTATTCAGTAAATTTGATGATTTCTGATCTATTAATTATAATGCATTTAATTTATAGTTTGTTGAAACATTTTTATTTTTTTGTTTTACCACTCATGAGGGGTTTGAAAAAAATGGGCTTTCAATAAAACTATACAGCAATATAGGTAGAAAAACTTCAACTCCCATAATGCACTGGGCATGTTGCTTTCCAAAGCCACTCCCACTAGTCTGCTATGAATACACTTGACCACAGTGAACTACCACCTTGCTTTAGTAGAAAATACTCTTAGCAAACATGATAGTGTCCCGGGTGCGAGAATTCAAAGAGTAAACATTTAGTGGGAGTGAGTTACATTCGGTTTCCAGTGAAGGATCCTGCGTGTTACGCAGCAGGTAAAGGCTGCAAAAAATTATAAATATGGAGAGAACACTGTGACGGACAATCTGAAAAACCTCTGTGTTTGTAGTCAACTTTACCGGCACTTTTGTATTTTAATCTTTAGCATACCATCACTTTTTCTTGGGTACCAGCACTTCTCACATGTTGCCGGTACTTTGCCACTCAGAGTCAAAGCCTCTAAAAAGTCAACCGGAACATTTAATACTTCAAGCAGTGGTAGACATTTTCAGTGATGAACCTACCCTTACAACTGTTCTGTTAATAACCCTCTGTCAATCCAGCTGTCTGTGGGCATGGATAGCAAAATACAGAAGTATAATCTGTAGTTTTCACGAAAGTCCTTGAGCTGTCAAAAATGAGCTGTCCCTTTTGCTGACAAATAAACATGAATTTCTTGGTCCAGTTAACAGAGAACGAGTAAACATTGTTCATTTAAATACAGACATTGTAACAATACAAAGCGGGTTGAAGATCAGCGAAGTTACACTTTAATCACATAGAGAAATTTGTTTTTAAAAAATGGATTAAACTTTGGCAGTTAAAAAAAACACTAAGTGCAAATAGCCCGCATTGTTGGAAGAGGCTATTTACATTAGCTGCGTCACAATTAGGTGGCATCCATTAATAATTGTTATAAATAAAATTATTTCTACTCTTATTACTGCATATCTTTTAATGTGCAACAACACTGAGGTGCAAATAGTGTCTGCCACTAAACTCTAAAAAATGCTGGGTTAAAAACAACCCAAGTTGTGTTGAAAATGGATTAACCCAGCGATTGGGTTGTTTTTTTAGTGTATTTATAAGTATAAATAGCATCTAACTAGGCTACTATTTACACCTATTGTAAAGAAAATAGGTCTGCTATTTTTACATAATGTAAATAGAATCTATTTCTATTTGCACTTAGTGTAAATAGCATCTATCGCTATTTGCACAGTGTAAATATTATCTATTGCTATTTTCACAATAGCTGCTGCCAAAAAAACTCCCATAAGCTATAAGCTCCCATAGCCTTCCCTGACAATGAGTGCACACTCACAGCAGTCTGTGATAGGCATCAGTAAAAAAAATATGACTCAGAAAACTCACTTTTTATCATAGGTATGTTGTGGGTATATACTAGGTGTGTCTTATCCAAACTTAAACACAAAAAAGTCAGAACATTTTTCTTCTGAATTCTTCAAGAATGTTGCAATCATGAATCGAGGCGCAGTATGTGAATAAGGGCACCGACTCTAGAGAAAGCTCTTTGATCGATATGAAGTGTGCAAGATTCGCTTAGAGAGGTTGAAAAGAGCCAGTCTGTGACAGTTTAAAATAATTTGAATGGATTTCTGAAAGCACAACTGGACCTTGGCCCTTCATAAAAAGTTCATTTTAATTATTTTTAATGCTGATTAAATAAAAAAGAAAGGTTTTTAACGATCGAATCCAGCATGGTAAAAAAAAAAAAAAAAATAGGTGAAACATTTAAATATCAAACATATTTATTCGAGGTCTTTTTGCAAAACATTCTTTTGCAGCTGAATACCATGAACACAAATCACACGCTGGGTTAAAACAACCCAATTGCTGGGTTAAAACAACCCAATTGCTGGGTTAGTCCATTTTCAACCCAACTTGGGTTGTTTTTAACCCAGCATTTTTTAGAGTGTACAGAACACACAAGGTTTTAACACACCTTATTTTATCACATACCTTTTGCCTATGGTTTTAACAAAAATACCACAGCAGAAACAACTAGACTAACTAATATAAATCTCAAATATTATTAAAGACAAGTAAAGAGTCAGCAATAAAATAAGAATATTTTTTTTTTTTTTTTTTTTTTTTTTTTTTTTGCAGTAGCACACAAATAAATACAACTAAACAAAGCTCAGGTACACAGAAATTTAAACAAAGACAAGCTTAAACGTAGCAAGAAAGTTATTCAGTCAAGATCAGTGAATGATTTTCTTTTGTTTTTGAAAAATTAGTGAAAGACGGCAGCAGGTTTATTAGGCTGCTGTCACTTTAAGAGCTACTGCACAGATCCAATAAACTGATAAACCGTGTTTTCTTTCTCAATCGTACACGTTTGCATAAAAACAAAACCGACAGTGTTCACAAGGCTATTTTGTCATAATTTTGTGGATATTTGTCCGTTCAAGTGCAAGAAGATGTGAAAGAGAACTCAATTCAGTATCGGCTCTCTGTGCGAGCTTCAGATGCATTACGTTAAAATGCGAACCCTAACTATGACCCAAACACAAAAAGAAACAGAGGGTGTGTGTGCATACATATGTGAAAGCATGACAGTCCAGGTGACATCTTGAGGTCTTAACAGTAGAGCACATTCTCCCTGAAGAGTTCATCTGAAAGCTACCAAACATACAAAGCTTTCTTGCTGCTCCGACACACTGAAAGGGCTTCACGGCAACAGATAACACCAGCACAATTGGTTTATTGGCAAATGTTTGCTTCAAGGCGTATTGTTGTGAGCTACAAAGGCTTGAAAGAAGCTAGAGAAGCAGAAATAAAAATGGGAGGCATCTGTTAGCATCAGATGAGTGAAAGATTGAGGTCGTCCTCCTCCAGATCCTCATTAAGTATTGAGACTCCAAATCAGAGTCTGCAAACCCAGCTGTTTCGCGCAGTGTCAAATGTCTGATCACTATCTCCAGCTGCAGGCTGAGGAGCCGAGCACAGGGACCTGTGCAGCTCAGAAGCCCAGTGATCCTGTCAGACTGGAGCACAGAGAGCCTGCGAGTGACTGAACAATCGCAGACAACTCCAGCACAGACTTACGTGCAGATTCGTTTTATGTTATACATCGAAATTCACCCCTCAAGGCAGTGCTTCCTGGAGGGATTCTGCAGAGGCACTTGCTTGTTGTGGTTTTGACAAACAAATGAAATGTTCCTCAAATACTGTCAGTACCGATCTCACTGTACGTCACTGCATTATCACGGTCTTCATCATGAACATTGAGATTTCTATGGGACTTGCCATTTTTATGGCATATGCCAGCTAATGTATTTCACAGATATTGAATGGCACTGCTTCTTTATAGGTTAATTAAAATTTCATATTCACAGATTTTATCGCCATATTGGTGTGTTAAATAGCAGATATGAATTATAGTCTCTTCTAAGCTATTTATGAGAAGGCTGTTAGGCTGTGCTAGTGATGTTCCGGTCGTGAACGAACCATTCTCCCATGGACTCGTAAGTCTTTCGAATGTAATACACTGCAAAACCGAGATTCAGCAATAGCCTTGGAAATAGCCAGCTGTGAAGGAGCATATATATTGGACAAGCTCACTTAAGAACGAGGACCTTTACTGGATGAGTAGGTGATTTAACCCGTAATGAATGAACGAGTGGAGTGGCATGATGTTCATTCAGTTCAACATGTCAATTTTGTATAGATTAAAACAAAAGAGTAATGAGTAAGATGCACTTTGTGTAAAATTACTAAATAAAAAATAAAATAAAATAAAGTATTATATATATATATATATAATACTTAACGCCATTATATACTATAATAAAAAACGCCAAGGTCATGGGTTCAATTCCCAGGGAAAGCAAGAACTGACAAAAATGTAAAAATGTGTACCTTCAATGCAATGTAAGACGCTTTGGATAAAAGCGTCTGCCAAAATGCATAAATGTAATGTAAATATATACACACACACACACACACACACACACACACACACACACACACACACACACACACACACACACACACACACACATACACACAGACACACGGATGGATGGAGACAGACGGACGGAGATAGATAGACAGACAGAGAGACAGAGGAAGCCAGCCAAATTGAAGTCCATCACGAAAAATTCAAGCAACCTTATTCCATCAGTGTAGTCCAAGAAGTACTTTCAGATGGTACAGTTGCCTCATTCTCTATATAATGGCTGCCGCGTTCACCTTTACTCTAAGTGGAAGCTCAGGTCATAGGTCATTGTTGCGCACTCAAACACAAGTAAAATACAAACCGCAGGGTGGACTGAATGCTCTACAGTTCAGAACAATACAAACATCTCCCCAACAGCCTCCCGACAGGATAAGCATCTCATTCATTCTGCCTGCTCAGGGTCATTATCGTTCATGCGCATAGTGTGCAAATACCACACGCTCACTGTCAATATTTTGACTCCCACGGAAATGAAATCACTTCTTTCTTTAATTACATTGGTTTGCAGCAGTAAATGAAACACATGGCCCAACCTCAGAGCAACACAGCTCTCACTGAGGAGATTTGCTTCCACTCTCACACACACACACTCGCGCCTCTCATTACATGCCACGCGCCGAGAGAGCTGGTGCGCGCAGGCAGGTGTGCTACGTTACACTCTGCCTCCGAGGAAACAGCATATTTAATTAACCTCCCAGCTGGCCTTCTACCTCTCCCAACACACGCATACACACACACACACACACACACACACACACACACACACACACACACACACACACACACACACACACACACACACACACACAGCAGACATATGCTCATTAATTACTATGCACATTTGCGTGACTGCTAAGAAAACAGTAGATTGTAGAGTAGATAGCGACAAATACTCAACACAGTTAAATATGCATTAATTAATATGCATGCCAGCTTCCAAGGTAAGAAACCAAGGTGTGCGTATTATGCCTCCCGTTCTAATATAAAGTTTGCTTTGTAAATGCCACGGTGCTCACTTGCATACTAATAAGATAAATTGAACATAGAACACCGGAAGCCATAATGTTTTTTATATTTTCCATCTGTATACCAGACCTTTTTCATCCTCACAAGATGTTATTAATGATCCCCATTTCTATTTGTGCAAAACTAGGTCTCCTGCAGTAGGCTTGCTCGCCTGTACACAGGTTAGCCTAATTAAACACTGTTATAAAATATGGATGTTCGCCTTATAGTTATGCTCCTTCTGTTTCATATGGTAATGCGATTAAAGTGAATGAGAAGAGGGAAAAGCCATCAATAAGAAAACAGGGGGCTTTTACAAGCGGAAATCAGCAGGAGTAGAGGCCATGTAAAGCTGGAATTAGCCTTTTAAAGCTTCTTCCTGAACCATCATGCACTTAAAGCAGTTAACGCCAACAGACAGCGCTGAGTTTTCATGAACGCCTGCAGCGCCTGCCCTCACATTTACATTAACATCTGCCACACTTCCCTCCAACTGACATTTACCTGTTATCTTTCAATCATTTTAGGACAGCTCTTACAAGTAATTGGGGTGAAACTAGTTATTATAGGTCATTTTTTGATTAAAGATCAAATATCGTGTCCAAAACACAGAAATTAGCACTGAAACGTAGCAAGGTTGACGATGGATCATTTTTAGTTCAGATTTGCGAATGGGTTCTTCAGCCTGAATCGGTGGGGAAAGAATTACTGGGTCTGAATTTTTATTCCAAAGACAAATGCAATTGTTTGTACAGAGACTGTATTTTTTACATTTTCAATCCCTTCCCAACCAACCCAGAACAAACTGCCTTAGATGATTTAATTAAACAGTAATAGTACAAAAGATAATGGAAATAAATAATAATAGTAATAATAACAAAATTAAAATAAAATGATAATTAAAAAAACAAAACTATGCAATAGTTAAATAATGACAATGTTAAAAAAAAAAGAGAGAGAAAAATAGTTGGACACCACAATCAAAGGAAAATAAAACAAACAACATATTTAGATATGTAAAGGTACCTAAGCATCAAACACCATGAGACTACCATAGAGAGGTGTGTGAAAAGAAAAATGCTCAATATTAATGTAAATCCCATTACTCCCCAGGAACTACATTTATGGCAGAGAAATATGATAATAAGGGTTGCCAGACATAAGAGAATTTATGAGAACCTTTAATTGAATATTTAATCTTTTCCAAGTGTAAGTGTAACATAAAATCCGGAAGCCAGTGCAATGCTTTAGGTGGGTTTGTAGATTTCCAATGTAATAAAACCCATCTGCGAGCCAATAAGGACGCAAATGCAATAATGTTTAGCTGTCTTTGTCTTTGAGTCAGTTGTCAGCACCAAATATAGCAAATTCAGCACATGGCTTCAGTTGTACTTCACACACTTTAGAAAGTGTATCAAATATGGTTGACCAGTAAATAGTAGGTGTGGGGCATGTCCAAATGCGAGTCAGATCTGCTTCTCCAGTGTGACATCTTACACAGGTTTGTCAAAAGTAGGATTAAAAGAAGCAATCCGTGTTCTGCTTAGGTGCACATGGTGCAAAACCTTGAACTGTATTAAACTCAATTGGGCACAAGAGGTACTACCATTCACCCTGCATAGGGCACTGCTCCAAGATTCCTCTGAAAATACTGTTCCAAGCTCTTTCTCCCATCCACTTTTAATCCTGCCTGTTCCTATGTACTGTATGCTACTGTATATATTCTTGAAATAAAACCTTGCAGATGGAGGGGAGCCGAGAGTCTGCAGGAGACTTAAATGGAATATATGGAAATGATGGGCTTAGGGCATTCACAAAATGATGTATCTGAAAAAAACGAAAAGGTCAGCTTGATTAAGATTGAATCATTAAAACCATTAAATCATTAAAATTAGAAAAAATAATATCTCACTATAAAGATCACCAAACTGAGTGATGCCCTTATCTTGCCATTGTTTAAATACAGAGTCTAGTTTGGCAGGGAGGAACGCGTGATTACTACATATGGGCTCTGAAACAGAAGTTTTAGTCTTAATGCTGTTGTAGCCGAGTCCCTATTTTAAGAGTAGAATGAACAACCGGTTTCAATGTATATTTTGCTATTTTATAGGAAGTCTAGATGTTACTAAGGCTTGTAAAGAGGTTGCCGTACAGGATTTAGATTCTATTTCACACCAATGATGAGTGCACCAATACACTATCTTTTGAGCTGCACAATAATAATATAAGAAATGAGGGAGAGCGAAACCTCCATCACTCCTATTTTTCTGTAGAAACTCTTTCCGAATCCTAGGGGTTTTCCCATCCAATACAAAACTGGAAATACGTTTGTATAATCTGTTGAAAAAGGATTTGGAAAAGAAGATGGGAAGGCACAATCACAGACTTTAACTAGTATAATGTTCTAGCCCCCAAGGCCATTGGCATATCGCAAATCATGAAGCGGGTTCCACTCAAAAGCAGTACATCATGAATCAAAGTTTATAGCTGAATAACAGTGACGCTGATGGAAACATCTTAAAATTGGCATGAAACGGAAGTCGCAATGTCTTTTTCTTCCCTGTTGTGATGTATATCTGAGTAAAATGGCTTCTTCACTGAAAAAAAAGGTGTGTTGAATTTACATGATTTAATCGTACATCGGTTCCACATGAATCAATTAAGTTAAACAAACATAATTTGTTCACATAACTTCAACATCATGGAATGAAGTATTTTTTAAGCAACCCAATTGAGTAGTCTCAAAATGATTTTAATATGGCTCCCTAACAACAGTGGTGTGCACAGGGGGGGGCTTGGGACCATGCCTCTTAAATCAAATCACAAGTTTATTTTGTTTTTGTATATTTTTGTGGTCACTTGACTGATTTATTAGACTGTACTAACTAGCTTTTATTCTATTAGCCAGCAATAGCACATAATGAACATGTCAAGTGCTAAGTATGAAATGCTCTTTAATGACATGAGCTGTATCAGTCAATAGTATGCAAATGCTCCACTCTTCTCCACTATGGTAACCCAGTGTAATTTAAATGGCTCTAATTATTCCAACATAATTAAACATTAAACACTATTAAACATTATAAAGTCTACCCCTTATCTAATTTTGCCCAAAAACACTTAAAATAACACTTAAGTTTAATAATTTTACTCTTCTCGTCAAGTCTCAAGCAAAGCATGCCGGGAACTACAATTTCAGGAAAGATCATTTGAGTACTTAATTGGTTCACATCCACCCAAAATAATGTAATCGAGTAGATTGCACATTTTAGAGAATTACATTAATCGTAAGCAAAGAAATCACGTTGAGAAGAAAAACTATTTTGTTGCGTAGATCACAAACAATATGATTATGTAAATTGGACAATATGTGTTTTTTTTGTTGAACAAGAAAAAAATTTGACTTGATGTTGTCATTGGGAACTGATTGGATGGTTGTGGTTTGCTCAATTCCCCGCCCTCACTTCATAAATATAATTCATAATATGATCAATTCATAAATATAAAGTTTGGTCACACTTTATTTTGATGGTCCACTTAGACATTCTACTAACTATAAGTAACTTATTCGACTACATGTCAACTAACTCTCATTAGACTGTAGTAGACATGTTGAAAAGCCACTTTTAGTAAGTCTGTTGGGGGACCATCAAACTCAAGTGTTAGCAGATATTAAGCAGAGAGTCTACAAAACTCTACTAGTCACCTTTATTTATATAGCACTTCATACAATACAGATTGTTTCAAAACAGCTTTACAGTGATAACAGGAAAATAATGCATTTCGGCTGTTGTTAAGTCAGTGATGATTCAGTTCCATTGTAAAGATAATCATTCATTTAATCTATAAAGCAGTTCTGCAAAAAAAAAAAAAAATTATATAATCGTCCAACTCAGTTCAGTTCTCATACAACAGTGTCAGTACAGTCAGATCAATAATATTGTTGAAAATTAAATATCCCCAACTAAGCAAGCCAGAGATGAAAATGGCAAGGAACCCAAACTCCATCAGTGAGCGAATGGAGAAAAAAACCTTGGCTCACTTGGGGGGCCAGTTCTCCTCTGGCCAATGAACAAACACGCTGTGATTATAATTCAGGCTGCATCACAAGTCAGAACTCTGAACGGGATCAGTAGCATTCAAATATTCATCCAGTTCCTTTTGCTTGAAGATCGATTCATCGCGTCGGTATGGACCTGAAGCTGGCCATAGACCTTATTCACAGCACATCTTCACATCTTTTATTTTTAACGGGAATTTAAAGCGAGGATGTGAGGACTAGACATACATCTCTTCAGTGGGTTGTACTGTTATTTAATGTGTTTTTGGATTGTTCTGTTTGCGAAACACTGCAAAAATATCTTTCCAAGAAATGTCAATAGACAAAAAACTTCTGACAATATGAGCAGCTTTTTACAGCAGATGACACAGCCTCACTGTCATATACCTGTCATGGCGCTGCTCTGAATAAGGTCAATAGGGTCTGGGCAGAAGACCTGCAGGGTTCTTGTGGTCTCTGCTGGGGATCTGTGCCGATGGCTGTCATGTCGACAAGGCCTTCAAAGGGGATTGTCTAATAGTCACGGTCTCTGCTGTCATTCAGGGCGGTGTTTTGGTTGTGCCTAGGTGCAGCAGAGGCAGCTCTAATGAGAGTTAGTTGACATGTAGTTGCAAAGTTACTTAGTTAGTAGAATGTCTACGGTGGACCATCAAAATAAAGTTATCTAAAGTTTTTGAAGGGTTGCAGCACATGATTTTTGAACTTTTGAACAATAAAACATCTCATTAACCCTATAGCTTTCTGGATGTGATTTGTTTAAAAGTTAAATCTGGCAGGCTACAAACGTTGCTGTTGTCAATGAGCGTGCATTTTGTTTTCTGCTGGTTTGGCATTGCAAAAGCAAAATTGTGTACGAAGACTTGTTATCAGTCTATTTTTAAGTCTATTTCTCTCACCCCATTGGCAATTTGTTTTCAGTTAGTACCGTCAAACTATGTAGCCTAAAGGAGGTTTGCCAGAGCCTGATCCCACAGGAACAGAAAAAACAACAACAGGAGCTTCCTCTTTCTGTCCAATCTTCTTAAAGCCATGCTGCACAAGGTTTGACCCAGGCTATACGTGGATTGATGGTAATGAACACATACACTGAAGAAGAAGGCAAAATAATTTAGTTAGTCATTAAATACATTCAAAAACTTCTCAAGGGACAAATTAATAAAACCGAGGCGCAATAATGATGTTCTCTGCGACTGAACGAACGATGCTTCATTCCTGTTTCTAGTATCGGAAGAGAGCAAATCCAAAACATTTGGCACCAAATAGTTCTGCTGCCAATAACGCTGATTTGAATTTTAACATTAGTCAGAGGACACGGGCAGAGAGGGAACGGGGCAGCGAGCGAGAAAGAGAGGACGGGGGAGCAGGGGCTGGTAAGTACAATCAGTCACAGATGAGAGTCATTTGTCTCAGTCTGAGAGGCACTCATTCAATTATTCCCTAACTGTTTACTCTGGTGGGAACAGAGACATGCAGGCAGGAGTATTGATTCATTTATTTTTACACCACACCATTAAACAGCAATACACAAGCAAAATAAGATTGAATTAAGGCTTCTCACTTCCACTGTATCAGCGGCCGAATTTAAGGTAGTGCTTATCCGCTGGTCCCAGACTCCCTCACTCTCTTCCTCGCTCAGCGCGCCTGCTCATGCTGCGAGGAATAGCAGTAAATCGTTAGTAGTGAGACCGCCATAAATTGCTGACTCACGTAAAGAGATGGTGCCCAATTACACAGCAGGACTACCTGGCACTCCACTTCTAATTGAACTGCTATTTGAGCTTTTCAAAGTAATTTGTTATTTCAAAGATATTTTGTCCATCTTAAAAAGTGTACAAAGCAAGCCGGACCGCCTGAGCCGAGAAGCGAGAAAGGAGCTTACCGGCAAGTAGCTTTTATAGCCCAAATTAAGTTCTTGCTCATGTTGGCAGCAGCTCAGGCGCCCAGCAATGTTTGCTTTCTGTTTGTGCCCTTACGTTACTTACAAAAACAAAACTTTTCCATCACATAGTCTCCGCAGCTAAGAGGTCCCCGATCGCATGTGATATGTGGCTAGTGAGCCGTGAGCTCTAAGTATAATTACTCAGTCCAGCAACAGCACAAGGCAACAAACCCAATTTGCCAGAAAATTTCGGGCTTTTTTTATTTTTTATGGAGGATCAAGATGGACGTCCAAATGGAGGGTAACAGAGCAGATGGGCTATGCTGGGATTTGGAGTCTAGCACCACCACCACCACCAACAACAACAACAACAGGAGGTAGAACAACAAGTTTGTAAAGCAAGTGTAACGGGAACAAGTGATGCAGGAGTGGTTTTCTGTAAGCAGCTAATCCAGTTATATTTATATCAAACATTATACAACATTTTTCTGCTGTAATTAGTTTAGCCAGGAGTGTTCTGATATTTAATATAACAGCTTGTCTGTGTTAATGAAGGGTTTTTTTTAATGCCAAGGATCCCCAAATACTTAATAAATAATACATGAAAATGTACAAAAATCAACAATGGCTTGATACTGGGGCAGTACTCTCGAAGGGACATCTTTCTATCTTATCTACCCCTAAAAATTACATAGTACCTTATACGTACACCAGACACGAGAGGCGTGATGCACACGACAAAAGCAAACAGAAGTGTTGCACGACACAACAAATTCCCGACAGTAAACTGATGCCCCATTCTATTTATGATATGCTTCAAGTGCTCATGCTACTTGTCATTTCAAAGACAAATGGATTTGCAATGGTCGCTTTGTCATGTCTGGTGTGGACAGCTGTCTATATACAATGGTCGCGTCCGGTGTAGACATCAGTAAGGCAAGGCTTTTCACTCTTTTAGATCCAATGGACCTGGAAATATGATCATTCTGGTGTGAGGGCCCCCCATCCTAAAATGTGAAAGGCAAGATTCAAGATTCAAGAGTTTTATTTGTTACATACACATTTATATACAGAATATACAACCGGCAGTGAAATGTAAACAGGTCTGCTCCAAACACAAGGGGAAATTATAATAGAAATAGGATAAAAAGTACTATCTATCTATCTATCTATCTATATATATATATATATATATATATATATATATATATATATATATATATATATATATATATATATATATATATATATATATATATATATATATATATATATATATATATATCTGTAGAATTATAAATAATCAAGTCAAGAGAAAAAAAAAGTAAAAATAAGAATAAAGTGGAATAAAATAATTGAAGTAGACTGTGCAGTGAGTAAACTGTAGACTTATAAATATGTGGTTAACAAATGTATAAAGAGTATAATGTGCAAACAGGTTTATAACATGTTGTTACACAGTAACAACGAGAACAGAAAGTGCAGTGCAATGTCAGTGTATCGATGTTTATCCTGAAGTGAAGTCACGTGATGTTAAGTGACTGAGTTCAGGAGTCTGATGGCCTGGGGGAAGAAGCTCCTCCTGAGTCTCTCAGTTTTGGCCATCAGGCTTCGGAAGCGCTTACCAGATGGCAGCAGCGTGAAATGAGGGTTTGCAGGGTGATTAGAGTCCTTGATGATCTTAGTAGCTCTACCTTTGCAGCGTTTGGTGTAGACGTCCTGCAGAGACGGGAGAGCTGACCCTGAGATGTGCTCGGATAAGCGCACGACTCTTTGCAGGGCTTTACGGTCATGACTGGTGCTGTTCCCATACCACGCTGTGATGCACTGAGTTAATACACTTTCTATCGCCCCTAAATAGAAAGTTTTCAGGATAGCTGGTGAAACCCTGAATTTCCTCAGCTGGCGCAGGTGGTACAGTCTTTGCCTGGCTTTTTTCACCTGTGTCTGAATGTGAGCAGTCCAGGTCAGGTCCTCGGAGATGTTTACGCCCAGGTACTTGAAGCAGCTCACTCTCTCTACTGGTGACCCGCTGATCATGAGGGGGGAGTATGTCCGTCGCTGTCGCTGTGCTGTGGCAGCTCTATATTCTGTTATGAGAACTCTCGTAGAGTTTGGCATGGTAATGAGAATGACAATGTAAATGCATATGATCTTGGTGGATTAGATCTGCTACACTGCTGCTGTTATCGCTGCTGCTGTTGATAGAGCCACTGCCAATACACACAACATGCTGCTATGAGCAAGACGTGCTGCTGCTGCTGTACAAGCATACTGTAACAATGCTGACATGGAAGCAGATGAAAACGATGATGTAAAGGACCCAAGTGCAGTTTATTTTATAATGGTGATAATCCAAAAAACGTGAAACATAATCCAAAGCATGAAACACAAAATAAACATGAACTAGAAACTTGACTACCATAATCCTGGAACATGGAGCAGCATTCAAACTTCAATACATGATACCCTGTCATGGCAAACACAAGGGCCTAAATACACAAAGACTAATGACAACAAGGAATACTTTTGAACAATCAAGACGATCAACCAATCAGAACATGACACATAAGATAAGGGAAGCACAAGACATGATCACATGAGGGCAAGGAAGTCACATGACAAGAAACCAGGAAACATGACTGAGAATAAACTTTAAAATAAAAGACATGAAACATGAACAAAACCCAAAACCAACCGTGACACATACATGATTTACCCCTTAGCAGATCTATACAGGTGGAGCTGGGGAAGGTGGAGGGTTTCTGAAAGCACGCTGCAAACTGCTACAGCAAACAATAGGCTAGAATTTGAATGTTGAGCAGCAAGCTCATTGGCTACCAATACACCGGGAACCAATCAGCAGTGCCCAGTGCCCTATATTAAATTGTGAATAAAAAAGGAATGCAATAATTTACAAATCTCATAAACTTATATTTTATTCACAATAGAATATAGATATATCAAATGTTGAAAGTGAGACATTTTGAAATGTCATGCCAAATATTGGCTCATTTTGGATTTCATGAGAGCTACACATTCCAGAAAAGTTGGGACAGGTAGCAATAAGAGGCCGGAAAAGTTAAATGTACATATAAGGAACAGCTGGGGGACCAATTTGCAACTTATTAGGTCAATTGGCAACAAGGTTGGGTATAAAAAGAGCCTCTCAGAGTGGCAGTGTCTCTCAGAAGTCAAGATGGGCAGAGGATCACCAATTCCCCCAATGCTGCGGCCAAAAATAGTGGAGCAATATCAGAAAGGAGAAAGAGAAAAACTGCAAAGAGTTTGGAGTTATCATCATCTACAGTGCATAATATCATCCAAAGATTCAGAGAATCTGGAACAATCTCTGTGCGTAAAGGTCAAGGCCGGAAAACCATACTGGATGCCCGTGATCTTCGGGCCCTTAGACGGCACTGCATCACATACAGGAATGCTACTGTAATGGAAATCACAACATGGGCTCAGGAATACTTCCAGAAAACATTGTCGATGAACACAATCCACCGTGCCATTCGCTGTTGCCGGCTAAAACTCTATAGGTCAAAAAAGAAGCCATATCTAAACATGATCCAGAAGTGCAGGTGTTTTTTCTGGGCCAAGGCTCATTTAAAATGGACTGTGGCAAAGTGGAAAACTGTTCTGTGGTCAGACCAATCAAAATTTGAAGTTCTTTTTGAAAAACTGGGATGCCATGTCATCCGGACTAAAGAGGACAAGGACAACCCAAGTTGTTCTCAGCGCTCAGTTCAGAAGCCTGTATCTCTGATGGTATGGGGTTGCATGAGTGCGTGTGGCATGGGCAGCTTACACATCTGGAAAGGCACCATCAATCCTGAAAGGTATATCCAAGTTCTAGAACAACATATGCTCCCATCCAGACGTCGTCTCTTTCAGGGAAGACCTTGCATTTTCCAACATGACAATGCCAGACCACATACTGCATCAATTACAACATCATGGCTGCGTAGAAGAAGGATCCAGGTACTGAAATGGCCAGCCTGCAGTCCAGATCTTTCACCCATAGAAAACATTTGGCGCATCATATAGAGGAAGATGCCACAAAGAAGGCCTAAGACAGTTGAGCAACTAGAAGCCTGTATTAGACAAGAATGGGACAACATTCCTATTCCTAAACTTGAGCAACTTGTCTCCTCAGTCCCCAGACGTTTGCAGACTGTTATAAAAAGAAGAGGGGATGCCACACAGTGGGAAACATGGTCATGTCCAAACTTTTTTGAGATGTGTTGATGCCATGAAATTTAAAATCAACTTATTTTTCCCTTAAAATGATACATTTTCTCAGTTTAAACATTTGATAAGTCATCTATGTTGTATTCTGAATAAAATATTGAAATTTGAAACTTCCACATCATTGCATTCTGTTTTTATTCACAATTTGTACAGTGTCCCAACTTTTTTGGAATCGGGTTTGTATTACTAGACATATAAACGTGCTTAGAAACATTTTCAGTTCAGCTCAATAGCACTTTTAACAATATATACTGTTCCAAAGAAGCTTTTAACAGAGCTGCTTACAAAAGCTGCTTACAATATTGCCTTGCAGTCCTCAGTGAGCAAGATAAAGGTGACAGAGTTGAGGAAAACTATAGAAAGGTACAACAAAAGCTCAAACCATCCAGGTATGAATGTTAATGCACATTCAAAGAAAGGACAGAGGAACATTTACAAATATAGATATTTTTTACAAAAGTATATCCAGATATGTTTAAAACATAGTGTCTTTTTTTCTTTCAAATTGTCTGCAAATACCTTAAAAATCTATTGCAGCCTCCAAAAAAAGTGCTCCAATGCATTATAGAAACTAAATTAAATGAGAAAATAAAAAAAGACCCACAATGTTATAGAAAAAGAACAACGAAATTATCCATCTTCTCAGCAGGCACTATTTCATCAGTCAAACCATGGATGCTACATAATAAATGAGAAAATTTATGCAGTGTTGTGTAAGCCAACTAGCACACACAGAGATACAGAGACATTACTATAATTTAAAAAGGAATTTTATGTGGCAAAACCTTAATATAAAACTCATTTCTGTCAGCAGTCTGGAGTAGTTTGTCTGCAGAGACAATATTTGCAGAAAGTTTGCACACACTAAAAGCCTGCTGTGGAGAACAGAGTTATAATTCACGTCACAGCAGATGTGCTCTCTACGCTTGCCTGCCGAGAGGTATTTCCACCCGTTGTTCTTCTGCTACTCCTCTGTTACAGCTTCATTTACAGGCTTTCCTGCTCAGGTCAGACCTGCCTGTCCACACCTACTAACACAACACCTTCTGAGGAGGTGAACTACAGGAACTAATCGAGGAGTAGTAAATGTTTTTTTTTCCGGGTGGGTAAGAGAGCAATGATGCTTGAGGACATGTGGGAAAAATCAACAGCACTACAGACTTTACTAATCATCGTTGTAAAGGGCACAAACACCCTCACGCCTCCAAAATTATGAATTTAGTCTGCATTGTTTTTTGTTTTGTTTTTTGTGACGAAATAATTGTATCTGCTCATGAACTAGATGCTGGTCAAATCAAGTCACATTTCTTTATATAGTGCTTCATATAATGTAGGGTGAATTCAGGGTGATTGGGACACTTTATGCCATTAAGATGACCCAATCAATCAGAATTCACCCTAGATCGTTTCAGTGCAGCTTCACATTAACAAACAGGAATATAACCATATTAATTTTGCTAAGTTATTCTATGAAATTAATTGGTTTTCAGCTGTAAACATTTAGTTCTATGTTAGTTATTGACTTGACACTATCCTGTTGATTCAACTTCATTAACAGTGTAATGTTCATCGATTATGAAACAAGTTCAATTCGCTATATAGCGCCATTATTCAGCTCAAGTCAGTTCAATGTTGATTCAATTCAGTTCATTATGTCTGTGTTGCAAAGTTCATCAATTATGAAAGATTCAGCTAAAAATCAGCACTACAGAAGACAATAGTCTCATTATTCAGCTAAATTCAGTTCACCTGATCGTGCCAGTGCAGTCATATCAATAATGTTACTGAATAATAACCCCAAACTTACCTCTTTCATATGTGCTATTGCTATTAAGTAGAGCTGCATACACAATTAATTGCTAAAATATCGCAGGTCTCCATTCACAGTCTCCATGTGATTTTATCCACAAAAGACAATGATTCTATGGCTATGTCTATTAAACCTTTGACAAGTACGATTACAGCTAACATTCAGATCTGCATTGGTGCTGCCGCTGACCCAGAGAGAGCAGTTGTCATGAATAGGTATGAAAAAGATTCACAAACAGTCTTTTCATCCAAACAGTATCATTATTTCTCTTACAATAATTCATATTATGCTTGGATAAACATTTATATTTTGGATATAAACACCGATGTCTATGGTGATCAAAATCACCTTTTGAAAAATGACGCTTCAAATAAAGATTGTATCAGTTACATCCTTACACCAGTAGGTGTCGACAAGTGACTTAAAAAAATTAATGAATCATTCATTCAAGAGATTCTTTCAAAAACAATGATTCATCCAGTAATGAAACAAGTGAAGTCTTCATGAGCGAGTCATTGAATCATTTACTCACCCCTATGTCATCTAAGATGTTCATGTCTTTCTTCAGTTGAAAAGAAATTATGTTTATTGAGGAAAACGTTCCAGGACTTTTCTCTACATAATGGACTTCAACGGCAAGCAACGGGTCGAAGGTCCAAATCAATGCAGTTTCAAAGGGCTTCGAATGGCTTCAAAGAGCTCTACAATTCGAGCCGAGGAATAGGGTCTTATCTAGCGAAACGATCTGTCATTTTCCAAAAAAATATAAAAATATATACTTTTTAACCACAAATGCTCGACTTCTGCTTTTGCACAACATAGGGGAGAGCGGGGCACAACCTAACACAGGGTTAACCTAACACCTAACACAGTGTCCCAACTTTTTTGGAATCGGGTTTGTAGCTAGTTATGACTGTTTTCCGAAAACGTAGTAACTTTGTCACACATATGTCGTCCCAAACCATGTTGGATCAACAATAGTCATGACATCACGCAGGTGGTGGAGTAATATCGTATACAATCCCCAGGCGTACTAGAGCCCTTACGTACATGCCTTCAAAAACAGCACTTTAATTCTCGACAAACTAAAAGAGGTAGAATGGAATTTGTATATTGAATAAAATATCTTTTTTTAAAGGAAAGACGGCACAAAAAAAGACAAAAATACTGATTATCTGTTTAGAATGGCCAACCAATTAACAAGCATAAACTTAATGGAACCAGAAAACTGACTTTCCAAAGGGGAAAAGTCATGGAAACCTCAGTTGTCTGTTTCCCATCCACAAAAAATTGTGCAAATTCAGCTACTTAAGAGCTTCTTTCACACCTGCAAAACCAGCTTTATTCTTCCATTCAGTGGCCAGAAATTTAATATAGAAAAGAAAAAAGAATGAACAGACATTTTCATAAAATAGTTCATAATTTCCTGACCTCTCTGCACTATTCTTTCCGCCCTCAGTCCCAAGGGTACAAGAAGAGATTGAACAGCAGATTTCAATCATACTCTGTGTGTGTGTGTGTGTGTGTGTGTGTGTGTGTGTGTGTGTGTGTGTGTGTGTGTGTGTGTGTGTGTGTGTGTGTGTGTGTGTGTGTGTGTAGGCAATGAATGAGATGGGTAAGGAGATAGTGGAAGTGCAGAACAGGGTCCTTGGGGTAACGTGCTGTGCTGACAAAACACAATTTTGATAATAAATGAAGAAATTGATTAAATAAGATTTGAATATAAATGGCAGAGCTGACAGATGGGTGATATGGATGGATTCAACCACAGTGACAAAGCTTTTAATTCACAAAAGAAAATTTCAAGAACTGGTTTTATGTATTTATCAGTGCAGATTTGCACATCGGCAGCCCTAAGCAATGATCTTTGACAAAGACCGTTTTGAGGAAAGAATGTTTTTAGAATGGATTGCTGAAGTAAAAAAATAATAATAATAATAAAAGTCCATAAAAGTTTTTATGCACTATACAATATTTCAAGTCTTCTGAAGTCATACTATTGTATGAGTGAGAAACAGACCAAACTTTAAGATATTTCGGCCCCACTTTATATTAGGTGGCCTTAACTACTATCTACTTACATCAAAAAATAAGTACAATGTACTTAATGTATTCATATTGTATTGCAAAACACTTTTGCTGGTATTGAGGCGGGATACGGGTAAGGTTAGGGACAGGCGTGGTGGTATGGGTAAGTTTAAGGGTAGGGTTAGGTGTAAGGGAAGAGTCAACAGTATAAATGTAGTTACAGAAATGAATTACAGATGTAATTACATGCAGGTTATTTTTAAAATGTAAGTATAATGTAAAAACATGAATTTACACAATAAGTGTGTTGTATCAAATTATTAATTTAAATGTTAGTACATATAGTAGTTAAGGCCAGCTAATATAGAGTGGGTCCGATATTTCCTTATAGATACAGTAAGCTGTTAATTGAAAAGCCGCTGAAACAAGATCATTGACTAATAGAATGTGTTTATGTGCGCAACAATGCAACAAAAAAACAAGCACTTAAATGTTTTAAGTGTTTACATGCAAATCAATAAACCAGCATGGTGAGAAATGGCGTTTACCATTTCTCTTTTCCTGTTATAGTCAGACATAAACACTTAAGCTAGAAGAACGGCAGTAAAGATGCCCACATGCAGAGCGAAACAGAGGAAAAATCAGTGCGTTGATCAGTTTTTGCTTAAACTGTTAAAAGCTGTTAAGGTGTTTACATGACCTTGCACACTGTCAGATTATTAAACATAATGTTTTAATGTCAGCCTGTGCATGTAAATCACACTCTGTGAGAGAATCGAATTCATCGGATTCGTTAGTGTATCATTCGGAGCAGTTTAGTGAACTGGATTAACCAGATTATTAACAACAAAATTACTTAACATTGTTACTTTTTTTCTTTTCATTGAATATGGAGTAACAGAGTTAGTTCACACATTTACTTATCTTTTTTCATCTTTGAAACACAAATGACATGTAACAAGCAAGCATGTCTGAGCATCCATTTACCATATTTGATTTGCGCATGTGTTGTGATCAGTGTCCATATGTGAATAAAAGCCTATGAAATCTGTTCATCACATAAAGCGATCATGTCTCTTCAGAAAATTTGGATCAAACCGATCGGCCCGGTCGAACCAATCGGATTACATATACAACGCATTTATGAACTTTTTTAAGAGTCAAAGTTTTAAAGGTGCAGTGTGTAGTATTTATGAGGATCTACTGACAGAAATGCAATATAATACACATAACTATGTTTTCAGTGGTGTATAAAGACCTTACGTAATGAACCGTTATGTTTTTATAATCTTAGAATGAGCCATTTCTATCTACATACAACACGGGCCCCCTTATAGCGAAGTCTCCATTTTGCGCTGCCATGTTTCTACAGTAGCCCTAAATGGACAAACTTCTCTACAGAGTGCTAGCTACTCTCTGCTGTCTCTGACGACGACATCTTTGTCGGCTACCGTAGCTTCTCTATGTGATTCCAATTCGCAACCTCACTGCTAGATGCTGCTAAAATTTACAGTGCACCTTTAAGGGACTTAAAAATGTTATTAAAACATCATAATTTTGAATATGTATCTTTAGATTATTTAACCTGTGCTTCTCACAGAAAAGATGTCATATTTCACAGAAGGTGGGATCCAATCTTGATATATATGGGTTTAAATATATCCTGTATTCTTACTAGAGGGTTTGTTTAATGAGGTTTAAATATGTAAGGTATATTCAAGTATAAATATGTAAGGCATATTGTTTGTACAATCATTTAATTTTCTCTTTTCTTTCCACTTTTTTTAGATTGATTTATTGGAGTGATGAGCCATAATAACAATTATTGTTGCATACTTTTCCCCCTTTTTTCCCCCTGTGCTGTTCGATTTTAGGTTATGTTTATAATGCTTGAAAATTATTAAACATAAAAATAAAATAAAAAACATCATAACTTGTGTTTCAAAGATGAACGAAATTCTTTTGGGTTTGGAACGACATGACAGTGAGTAAACAACAGAATTGTATTTCTGGGTGAAATGTCCATTTAAATAGCTACTGTTCCTCACAAACAGGTCTCCATCCTTTTTCATTTTAAACCCTCCAGTCCCAATTTATTGTAATTGCAACGGAACGACCACAAATTCTTGAGACTTTAGTATTTGTGGTTCACGGAAAAAAGAAAGTCAAATTGGTTTGGGATGACACGAAGGTGAGTAAATGAATTGTTTGTTCCCTAAATACAGTCACAAGAACCAACACCGATACACAAAACAGACAGACAGCATGAATATATCATCTTGACACATTCTGAAAACACATCAATAGATAGTTTCAGTAAGAAAAGGTCATTTCCTTACTCAGAAACATTTCGATCTTCTTAAGCACGTCATTTGTTCTCACCATTTTAAGGTTTTAACTAAGTTTTCCCTTTTAAGCTGGGAACATTTGATTCAATTTGCTAACTTAGTACTAACTTAAGATTTGAAATGGTTTTGCTCCACCTGTTTTTAAGGATTATATTGATCAGACAACAGGATGGTATAGACGAGAGGTGATTATTGAGAAGAACTTTAGTCAGTTATCTTTTGCTTTTAGAGGAACACATGAGTACAACAGACTTCCAGCAGAGTTGAAAGGATTTAAACATGTAACAGACCACTTTCTCTAAAAAGCTGAAAATATGGTTACTGTCGAATCAAAAGTATGTTTGTATTTTTGTGTTTTAAATGTAGTTTTCTTTTTTCCTCCTCTCCTTAACATCAACCTGCCAATCTGGCATATTTTACATATTATGTATTATTAATGTATTGTCCCTGGTTAAATAAATAAAGAAATAAAAATACTACACTGTAGTGCTGAAACTCGACAAATGACAGACATCGCAAGCATAAATACGCAACGATGAGGGAGAAGGAATATGTGCCACACAATCATGAAAATCCAACAGGCATTGAATCTTGAATGAGCCTAAACACACAGTCTGCATTATGCATTTACCTCATCTTCTCCAGATATGGGATGGGAAGCCAGCTAAACTTTGATGAGACCAAAACGACTGTATCTCCAGTGGGACGGGAAGCGTTTTCTGCTCGTATGAATGGTTTTTGAAACATCAACATCGGGGACATCAACATTTTTTTGTTGCTGTTGTTCTCTTTGGTAAACCGTTTGTGAGAATGGAAGAAAAAGAATGGAACCAAAAAAAGTCAGTCCTCATATGTGTGAAAGTCAAGATCTTGATTAAAAGTGTCTAAGCAATAGTTTGTATGATTGTTTGTCTGTGTGTGTTGGTTTGTGTATTTTAGAACGTGCCTGCGTGCCCCTGCATGCATTTTCACCCGCGCCCCCTCCGCTCAATATGTGATGGACCTCATTGGAAAGGCAAGCTGACAGCCATGTTTAATTTCCCTGCAATAAGAGAAAATTTAACTCTCCAGGAGGACTGCAGAGCGAGAGAGCTTTTCATCACGCGCGCTGTAATGTTATAATACAGAAGCACACCCCACACATACAAACACCACACACCTGCGTTTCCGTCTCGTACACACTCTGATGCTCGCTAGTGAAAGAAATCGAGACAGGAGAGGACAAAAACAGCATTAGCCATCTGAGCCTGGGAAAACAAGGACATAAGGGAGGGGTAATCACTGAAATGTGTCAGAGGTGACCTTCCCCCACCTAGAAGAGCATCAAAAAAAAAAGAAAAGCCGAGAGCGATTATTTTGTGGAACAGATATAAAACCATTAGGCCATGGAGATGAGCCTGAGCCTGAGCTTTGTGTGTTCTACGTCCAGCTTCCCCCTGGGTGCAGCACACGTGTGTCGGAAGGGGTCATCGCTGATCTCAGGTCTGTAATGAGGCTAAAAACATCACCTCCGCAGTGTAGCTAATGATGCGCTCGCACTGATCCGGCTTCCGCTGCTAATCGTGTTTCAGGCAGCCGAGCACAGCGCCTGATCCTCGCTCGCCTCCAAACAACAACAGTAAAGGAGGGAAAAGGATAAAAAAAAAAAATACCCCCACCAACTATTTTCTGAAACTCTGAGCCGAGATGAAAGTGTTCAGGCTGTTGATGCAAATGCTAGGATGATGAATATTTATGCATATTTAGATGTAACAGAGCATGTAGGGGAACACCGGAGAGTCGTGCGCCTCCCTCAACCTCCTGAAGCTGAGGGCCAAAACATACGTCAAAAAACAACTGCGTTTTTAAAAAACACAGTTCAGTCTGCTGTCAGAGAGTCATGGGAGTCGTGTATTTGTTTAAAGCTGAGTCAATAGAGTTCTTCAGGAACAGTCCTAGAGGGTGAAACACAGCACACCCAAATAAAAAAAATAAAAAAATATTTCCTTTTTTTTGTACAAGGAGGCCATTTTCCACTAAGAAAAGCTGCTGTAGAACAGGACAAAATTATATCAACTCCCTCCTGAGAACCGCAGCACAGACAAAGATACATAATCCTGCTGTTAATTGCGAAATTTGGGAGCTGAAAGGGGAGCCCGACACTGACATAATAATAGAGCCATTTCGCACCGGCTGTTTAATAAGATAGGGCAGAGCTGACTCAGACCTCCTGTTTCAGTTCAGAAATGGACTATGAGTAATGGGTGGGATACATGCTGAGATCTGTAAAAATAGTCAAAGCATAAATGTCACCCAGGCCAGTGCGAGCTGCATCTTTTAGTTCAGTTGCAGTGGTACTCAACCATGGCTAATTCAGGAACCAAGCTGACTAATTTCTTTTGTTTGTGAGAGACGTTTTTGAACATTGTAACAAAATTGAACTACCAAGCCAATTATTTAGGCTTAGCTACTGAACTCTCCATCTGAATATTCTTACTTCCAGAAATTCTGATTTATTTTTTCTACTGAAAATTTTGTTTTGTGTAGTTTTTGTTGTAGCTGTGGTGTTACTACAACCAAGCTGATTAGCATGGATTCATTTCCGTTCATTTCTTCAGTAAAATAAAGCTTTGTGTATGTTTTATTTGATCTATAAAGACGGTCACAATGGTCATTTGGCGTGATGGAAACGCCTAATGGCTTGCATACAATAAAATTATTTATTTATAAAGAGACTGAATAAAATTACTTTGAGAGGTAAAATAAGTCCTCAGAACTGTGTACTGTTTATTTATAGGCAGGTTTTAAGGTGTCAATCAAGGTATTTTTCTGCTATTAGTGTAACACATGGCTCCTTTGATTCGCAGTTCCCAGCGAACACCAGCCCAGCTCTGGCACTAGAACAAGTACCATTTTGGTGGAAATGGATAACAGACGCTGGTTGATTACAGTTGAATTACTTTGAAATGTTTCATTTTTATTTCTAAACTTTTATTAAATGAGTTTAAATGTACATAATATTGTGTGCATATGCTACACATATGTAGTTGCTACAACACTCTAAAAACAACCCAAGTTGGGTTGAAAAATTGACTAACCCAGTGATTGGGTTGTTTTAACCCAGTATATAGTTGTTTTAACCCAGCGGTTGGGTTAAATGTTTGCTTAAAACAACCCAATCGCTGGGCTAGTCCATTTTCAACCCAACTTGGGTTGTTTTTAACCCAGCATTTTTTTAGAGTGAATGAATCGCATGGCAAGAATAATCCAAGGGAAACAGTAGTTTCAATCCAAAAATAATGAATACTCAGGAGCTACAACCACACCAACTCAAACGACATGGAACAATGATCAAACAGCACTCAGGGTACAAATAAACAGGGTAATTAACAGGAACTGAAACAGGTGAAGGGTTAATTCACTAATGATATGGAACACAGGCAGATGGAAACAGAGCAAACAAAAACAAAACAGAATGAAACCGGTACAATGCTGTGACAATGCTGTATGAGAAATGCGTCTGTCTGACATTAAGGGGGACCCTCCCAATAATTAGAAATGAGAAATGCTGTCTTGCAGGGCCATAACCACCATAGACATTCCAGTGGCTCTCACGTCTATAGGAGGTCTTTGAGAGACCTCCCAATAATTAGAAATTGCCTATGTCCCAATAGATCACTGCTCTCCTGCACTCCCTCATTCACACACTCGCTCTGTATGTTAGGATGCCAAAAAGGTTTAAAAGTAACATTTTTAGTCTGCCTCAGGTCTAACAGCACTCGTCAATTTCAAAATGATTGAGATGGCCAATCAAATCAAAGCAGAGCCCCCTGCGGGGTTTACGCTCCACCTCTATCATCAAATTTCTACTTTGTCTTCACACAGACAAGCGCGTCAATCTATCACTTAATGCCATAGCAGGGACTCTCTTCTTTCATTCTACTCTATTCATTCTTTCAGCTGAGGAAATATCATTGAACATCTTTGATTTTAATGAACCGCAAACCTGTAACCTATCCGACATCAGGGGTTTACACAAAATTCTATCACCAAGGAATTCAAATTTGTTAACAAAACTGAGAGACTCAGGAAGAATCTCTGAACTTAACATCAGACTAAACACGATATATTTGACTTTCTGTTCTCGTTGTTAGATTAATGCATTATAATATCATTTTAAGCAAATAGTTCCAAAATTATTCTATTTCCAATATAGAATTAGACCTAGAAATTTTGTTCACTGTTCTGTATTCTTTATGCTTTATAAAAATAGTAGGAGGTAAGTAATAAGTAACTGCAAATACATGTCAAATAACTCAGTAACCTTCACTATTAGTAGACTGTTACGGGGGAAGAGTTAGTGTTAGTGGTCTGTTGAAATAAAGTGTTAACGTGTATTTTAAGTGCAAATATTTTAACTCAGTAAAAATTTTAGAGGATTTCAGTTAATCTGGAAGTACACATGTATTCAGTTGCTTTTAACCAAGCATGCAAATAGTAATATGTCACTACATGGTCCATTAATGTCCTCTATGGAAGGGTAAGTTAAAATAATTCAATATGCAATATGATAATACTTTAAGCGTGTAAAATCAAAAGCTAAAAAAAAAATCCATAAAAGTTTTCTTTTTTTTTTTAAAAATTGCTTACACCTTTAATCTATAGTTCTGCTCAGTAAAGTAGACAAGTGCTGGGCAGTTTTCCATCTTAAGACACGCACACAACCCAAAGAGAAGTTCATCCACTACTGTCCCTACTTAGAATCGCTACAGGGCACACAGCCGTTCCCAGACGAGTGTGAGATTGCCTTATCCGGATGAGTGATGGCATCCGAGACTATATGAAGCCTGGTGCATGTCCGCACAGCCGGCAGCTACATCTGCACATGGCAATTTTATCACTGCTGCAACCTTCATAAAGCTTGTCTGGAAAAAAAGACTTGTCTGGTGATAATAAAAACATGTTTTGGAAAGTTGCAAAACTGTTTGGGGACTATAATCTAAAAGATTGATGCCATCCCTTGCTCTTATTTTGGCTGCGCCTGCTCTTGTTGCTTTCTTTGGCAGGGAGGGATATGTTTACTGCAGCAACAAGAGGAACGGCACGTGATCGTTCAAGATGCGCAAGCTGTGTGTGGACACTTGACACACACACACACACACACACACATTAATTTTCCAGGCTGCATGGCTTTGTGGACCCAGATAGGCATGGCATTCTTTTCTTAATATTCTAAAATAAATTACCGCTAAGACTTTTTTTCCGAAACAAAACTTTAATGGTTATAGTGGTCAGAAATGCATGATTTTAAAACCACAGCACTCAAACAACAGGTCAAGCAGAGGTCACATGATCTACAGTGAGTCAATTAAAGAGCTGTGGACATCAGATCTATGCTTCTGAGAGAGAATTCCTCCTGAGACGAACTATAGCCTGCGGTCATAAATGCCCAGACTGCACAAGGTCCTCAAAATGACGTCTGATATTTGATTCCTTCACTAGAAAGCGCCGTTTGATTGACCGACACTGTAAGAGTCAGAACGCCTGCAGGCATACGAGTAAAAAACCCTCTTCGCACACACATGCACAGGTGAAACTAAAAAAATCATGCCCAAATCATTTCACCCCAAAATCAAGCGTTCTTGACAGATTTTCTGGGATTTACTAGTATACTCATTCTAGCAGCGAGTCCTGTTCACACAATAAGAATATTCTGTGAAAACATTTGGTGTGTTTTACATTTTAATTTGAATGAATGGCTGTTACTGCTTTTAGGCTTTTCCTACTCATTGTGAAAAAACATCAACTGCCCAAACCAATAAGATTTGCGCTTTTGGTCACATGCCCAGAGTAACTGCTTTTTTCTGCTTTTTAATAAACGCCACCTACTATCAGACTAAAAACGCATGTGAAAATTGAACATTTGTGTTGGTGTAAACAGTATTTTAAAATCATCACAAAATCAAAATTAACAATGCACACATTCCCACATTCTAAGATCCAATCAATTCCTGATGGACAAATTCCCGACCTACATTTTTATATTGTTTGCTTTACATTGTTCAAAAAGTCAGTCACAATTTCCGATTCAACATACTACTTATTAAAAAAGATTATCTTATTAAAATTCTCCCGTGATACCGTTATTCAGATGATATCTAAAGGCAACTTTCAGTGACATACCTCACAAGCCATTTTATTTATGTTTTTCTGCAACTGAAACACTGGTTGAGTGATTACACGAGACATTTCAGTATCTTTCAACATACCTTTTGATGTCCATTCATGTTTTTTTCATGCTATAACTTTATTAAAGTGTTGGGAAAACGTCAACTGAGGGGCTACAATGTGAAAATGAGTGTCAAAGAGTGTCAAAATGCCCTTTATTATTTGAACTTTGTTCTAGAATAGACAGAATTTGAAAGCTGAGACATTGTTTCTTATCAGAAGTAACAAAACTGAACTACGGGTGATTCATAATAAGGTCAAATCGAGCCTGCTTTAACATTGCTATATTTTAACTGTTAATGCTTTACTGTCACGTTAACTTAAGCCCAATTTCTACTTCTGCGTCAAGTGTATGTCATAGCCATGTCGTAGGCCGCGTGTAGCACGTGTAGCCTACGGTGTAGCCTGACGTGCACCTCTCCAAAAAAACAACGCGTCAATTCTACGTGGACTACAAGTGCTATGATTGGTCTGCCAGAACCCCTCCCCCGTCCCCTCTGCATGAGTAATTGCATGTCGACGCGGACAACAACGCAGAAGTATAAATGAAAAATGACGCGTAGCCCACGGCGTAGAGGCTATGGCACAGGTCCAACACAGAAGTAGAAATCAGCCTTTAGACATCCCTAAATTGTACACAAGAGACATTGGTTACAATTTCACAAGCAAGGACCCCACCATAGCAATGAATGTTGGAGAATTATTTTTTTTGAAGTAGTTAGGGATGAATAGGGAGAGGATGAAGGGGAAGAAAGAAGGGGATGGTAGTCAGGCTGATCTGGGCATATGGTGTTGGCAGCCAGGAGACTGAGGGCATCATCTCAGTTAAATGTAGGCCGAGTGATTAGGACCCCCAAATACAACCTGGAAGGGAATAGAATAAAGGATGGTTGAATGGATGAGAGAAGGAGGGGAAGGGAGGGTTTGAGAGAATGAGACAAACAGTACTATAAGGGGCGGCCCGATATAAGAAGGTTTTGAGAAGTCAGGAGATTGGTTGAGGCGTGGCCCCGCTCCCGAACGTTAGTTAACTAGTTAACTCCATTTCATGAGCAAGGACCACACCATAACAATGAATGTTGAGAAATTATTTTTTTGAAGAAGTTAGGGATGAATAGGGAGAGGATGAAGGGGAAGAAAGAAGGGGATGGTAGTCAGGCTGATCTGGGCATATGGTGTTGGTGGCCAGGAGACTGAGGGCATCATCTCAGTTAAATGTAGGCCGAGTGATTAGGACCCCCCAATACAACCTGGAAGGGAATAGAATAAAGGATGGTTGAATGGATGAGAGAAGGAGGGGAAGGGAGGGTTTGAGAGAATGAGACAAACAGTACTATAAGGGGCGGCCCGATATAAGAAGGTTTTGAGAAGTCAGGAGATTGGTTGAGGCGTGGCCCCGCTCCCGAACGTTAGTTAACTAGTTAACTCCATTTCGTGAGCAAGGACCACACCATAACAATGAATGTTGAGAAATTATTTTTTTGAAGAAGTTAGGGATGAATAGGGAGAGGATGAAGGGGAAGAGAGAAGGGGATGGTAGTCAGGCTGATCTGGGCATATGGTGTTGGTGGCCAGGAGACTCAGAGTGGGGGCATCATCTCAGTTAAATGTAGGCCGAGTGATTAGGACCCCCAAAGATTGGGAAGAGCTGAGGTAGGCTTGGCTTGACAGAGGTTGTTGAGATTGTTACAGATGTGAGAGAGATATGCTTGTGACGATTCGGATTGTCTTGTCTGAGCCTAGTCTGGCCGCTGAGGTCACTGCTCCAATGCGGATAGAATGTATTAAGTGGTGTTCTGAAGATATGCCGGTGATATGAAGGATTTGATAGAAGCCGAATCAGGATCTGTGGCCAGTTTTCCGGTTCCGGTAAGAAAGAGCAGATGTAAAATAGGTATGATACTCCTAATTGTTCTGTTTTGCTTCTCCAAAAAGTGAATATGAGAGTGTCTAGAGGGTGGATAGAAATGTCAAAGTTGGAGGGATGGATAGACGGATTGAAAGCGGAGGAAGTAGGGACAAATAGTAGGCTAAGTAGGTCGGTGGTTAGTGGAAGGCGTTTGTGATGGCGTGATAACCTTTGAAACAGTTCAAGCCGTTTAAGAAAGCTAAACGTGTGCTTGAGGCACGGCACGGCAAGGTATCTTGGCAAGCGTTAGTGAGGTTTCTGATCTGCTGGCTAGTTGAACTTTGTTAAAAAAATTCAGATTCAGGAGCCGAGAGTCTAAACTTCTGAAATGTGAGTCGGCTATGAGAATGAGGTGTCCGGATATGCAAGCAGCTCGGCTTGCAAGAATTGCATGATAACTGGAATGTGATCTGCCCATGTTTATGATTTATGCTACTGCTCTGTTGTCTGAGTGAATGAGTATTAATTTCCTAGACCAATAGTGCCGCCAAAGAATTGAAATGATTATGGGGTGTATTCATAAGGACTGCTGTGTATTCATAAGAACTCCTCATAAGATTCATCACCCTGTTATCTGAACGATTGAAATGGAAGACTTTGCTTTTAAGATTGCATTGAAGGTGAGCCGTGGTTCCGTTCCTAATGTGCTTGGATATGAAAGTTCTAATGTAAGTTCTGCCAGGAAGATTCAATGTTACGTCACATATTAACCAATCATGTCCTAATACTTGGAGTATAAAACATTGGTAATTACACATGTCTGAGTTTGCAGATGCTGACACCAACATTTACCTCCATGCTCCCCGCCACCACCACCACCAGGATAGTCCCTGCCTATACCTCCCAGGGGGTCAGCTGCGCCCCTGCCTTCATCTTCAGGCAGGAAATGCAGAGTCTGTTACCCTCAAGACAAGAGCTACGGCCAAAGAACCTCTAAATATAATACCCGCTGGTATGTCAATAAATTAACACATTGTTACTTCATCTGGCCTCCCGAGTCTTTCTGGTAGAACTGGTAGACACGGCTGCCACAAGCAGGATTTCAGTGCTGGGGAGATGGCTGGCGAGGGGAACGAGGAAGCCGGTTTCAGAGTTTACTCTGAGTATAGCGATCTCGGTTCATGGGTCTTGAAGGCGGGGAAGAGGAAGCCTGGAAATGAGTCGGAGTTGGAAAGTTTTCTTAAGATGGTTTTGGACGAGAATGCCCACGGGGCCACAAGCATTAGGAAGTACGACTGTGATCAGAATGATGAGAGATGATCCTCGATGGGGTGAAACTGAAATCGTCATCGGGTGAGTTAATCTGCATCTCTGAATCAGTAATGAGTGAACTTCGAGAGAACGAGACTAACAGTACTGTAAGGGGCGGCCCGATATAAGAAGGTTTTGAGAAGTCAGGGGAATGGTTGAGGCGTGGCCCCGCTCCCGAACCTCAGTTAACTAGTTAATTCCATTTATTTTACGGTGACGTAGTTACATTGTATTTACTCAAATAAGTACAATGTAATATTACTTATCAACATGTACTTGCTATAGAGTTACAGTTAGGGTTTGGTTTAGGGTTTGTTACTTGTAATTACTCATAATTTACTGCTATTACTATAGTAAGTACATGTAGTAACATGTAACTACATCACATTAAAATAGTGTTACTGAGACATTTTCTTCATACACGGTATGAGTTGCAGTCTGACATGTTTTTCCACTCCATTTTGATTGACAGGATATAATTTTTTTAACAATCGGTCTCCATATACAGATTATTGCCATACATCAGAGCATCCCTAATTAAATAAAAGTAACCTTTCAAAATGAATATAAAACTGTATACAGGTTGCTATTATTATTATTTTATAAAATAATAATAATGTTAATGTCATTTGTAAAAATAATGTTATGACTCTCATATTTTATAATATTTTTCTCATTCAAATTGTTTTGAGAAAGCGCACTGCCTAACACATTCTCACACACAAACTGTTGCCTGATCCACTGCCTTCATTTTGCACTTGTTGCCAGTGAATAAGGAAGCTCTGGTGCCTGAAAGATGAAATATTCTCTTGTGCAGCCTAAATGTCATTGGTGCAATGCAGTGAGCCCCAGGGCTCTAAAGAGGGGCTGAGAGAGTAAAAAAACAAAACAAGGGAAAGGCAAGAAAGAGAAGATGGGTAAAGGTGATAAATGATGTAACTCCTGGATTTATCCATGATGCACCACACTGATACAGAGTACAGCTTCCCTGAGACGACACATTAGATTTATACTCACTTACATTTATACTCAAAGTAGACACTTTTTGTTACCAAATCCATTTATAATGAAATACACAAGTCGTTCTATTCTAGTCAACCAATTACCAGCGCATTAGTTTGTGATTGCGCATGTTATGAATCTACTTTACTTTTCTATTTTTCATGGAACTCCTTGTGCTACAAGGACCTACTCCAACAAATTCTCATTAGCAAAACAACAGAAATCTGTTAACAAATGGCAGAATTAGCACTGGACTGGAGAGGATCAGACATATGTTTGAGGCGAGCTGAAAATGGAGAGCCAGCTGCTGCAGCAAAGGCTGATGGGTAACAGCCGACAAGCCAAAAGAAGAGTTTTTGTGCGCAATGGAGGAAAAAGATTGACATTATCTGAAACCAGGATGAGCATATGAGAAATAACAAGTCCCTCCAGCCCCTCCTGTCTCTGGTCATGATATCAGACTGCCAGAGCTGATGATTCCATGCTTGGCTTCCATCAAGTGCCTCTCCACCAGGTGCTGACATTTCATCTGAATGAATTAGTCTATGCTTTCCACAACGCACACCAATTTACTTTCTAGATAGAGAGAGTATGAAAACAAGTCTTGACCCAAAATGTGTGTGCATCACTATACTGTATGGTGGCTAACTGACTAAAACAGCTTAACAACATTTCTCAGTAGTATTTTTCCATAACATTTTCCAACAAATAACAGAAATGCTAAAAGAGTGTGTCATTGTACTGTGCACACAGTTTTACAATGAGCGAGCAAGGGAATAATCAATCACACTAAAACATACTCTAGCTGCTACTAAATAGTATTCGAAAGTAGAATTAGTATGTCCCAAATCGTAGTATGATGAAAAGAGTATTCCAGAGATACCCAGATGTCTACTATTTCCGCTCAGAATTCGAAGTGCGGATCGACGTACACTCTAACGGCTGATATTGCCCACAATCCCTTGCAAGTTGGACGAGGATACGATTAGAACTACAAACACGGATAATAAGTGTTAAACAACTACAAACATGACGGATGTGCAAGTCCGACGGTTAAGTAGAGAGGTTTAGATAAAGGGGTTTGAGTGGTCAATTATCAGTATTTAACCTGACGAAAAGGTTATCCACATTATATTTCACCTGCAACAGCATTGTGAACTTTTGTAATGATACGTTTGCCCATTAGCATCATTATATTTAAACTGCAAACACATGAGGAGTCTCTGCATTAAAGACCCACGACTGGCAGATCAACGTGCTACTACATTTCTCTCGATACGGTAGGAAATTAAACTGAATGTGGAGGATTGTAATTGTGACGATGATTGACAGGGCAGTTTAAACGGTGACGGGATGCACACAGCTAAGTTAAAGATGACAAAGTAGTGTGTCCCAAAGCTTGCATACTCTTCTGCTACACACTCAAAAGTATGTACCATACCAATCACCAATTCCCCCAATGCTGAGGCCAAAAATAGTGGAGCAATATCAGAAAGGAGAAAGAGAAAAACTGCAAAGAGTTTGAAGTTATCATCATCTACAGTGCATAATATCATCCAAAGATTCAGAGAATCTGGAACAATCTCTGTGTGTAAGGGTCAAGGCCGGAAAACCATACTGGATGCCCGTGATCTTCAGGCCCTTAGACGGCACTGCATCACATACAGGAATGCTACTGTAATGGAAATCACAACATGGGCTCAGGAATACTTCCAGAAAACATTGTCGGTGAACACAATCTACCGTGCCATTCAAAACTCTACAGGTCAAAAAAGAAACCATATCTAAACATGATCCAGAAGCGCAGGCGTTTTCTCTGGGCCAAGGCTCATTTAAAGACTGTGGCAAAGTGGAAAACTGAACTCAGACGAGTCAAAATTTGGTTCTTTTTGGAAAACTGGGATGCCATATCATCCGGACTAAAGAGGACAAGGACAACCCAAGTTGTTCTCAGCGCTCAGTTCAGAAGCCTGTATCTCTGATGGTATGGGGTTGCATGAGTGTGTGTGGCATGGGCAGCTTACACATCTGGAAATGCACCATCAATGCTGAAAGGTATATCCAAGTTCTAGAACAACATATGCTCCCATCCAGACGTCGTCTCTTTCAGGGAAGACCTTGCATTTTCCAACATGACAATGCCAGACCACATACTGCATCAATTACAACATCATGGCTGCGTAGAAGAAGGATCCGGGTACTGAAATGGCCAGCCTGCAGCGCAGATCTTTCACCCATAGAAAACATTTGGCGCATCATAAAGAGGAAGATGCGACAAAGAAGACCTAAGACAGTTGAGCAACTAGAAGCCTGTATTAGACAAGAATGGGACAACATTCCTATTCCTAAACTTGAGCAACTTGTCTCCTCAGTCCCCAGACGTTTGCAGACTGTTATAAAAAGAAGAGGGGATGCCACACAGTGGGAAACATGGTCATGTCCCAACTTTTTTGAGATTTTTTTCTTTTTTCCTTTTTGTGTTGATGCCATGAAATTTAAAATCAACTTATTTTTCCCTTAAAATGAAACATTTTCTCAGTTTAAACATTTGATAAGTCATCTATGTTGTATTCTGAATAAAATTGCATTGCATTCTGTTTTTATTCACAATTTGTACAGTGTCCCAACTTTTTTGGAATTGGGTTTGTAAGAACATGAAACATGAACAAACACACCGTGACAAAGATAAATGAATGTTTTATGTCTTCATTTGATTACCAGAAAATACACAACTCAACAAATCTTTTCATAGAAATGAATATGGTTGTTTTACGAATTCAATTAATTAAGTATCTAGTAGCCTACTATTTACTGGTAAATATTATGGTGAACAAACATCACAGACAATGGCAGACCAAGGCAGCTCTGGAATAATGTCAATAACACTTCTATAAATGATTTACAGTTTCTTTACAGTTATTAATGTATCCCTAAAGTTCCAAAAAAGGTAATTCGGTACCGAATTTCAGGTACCGGTGCCAGTACCCAACCCTACTGTTAACATCAAAACATTATTTATACATCGTTAATGGAACATACTTTTTGAAATGTTGTAATATTCTATCCAGAGCTGTTCCCGGAGCGTTACACCTTTCTATGTCAACACTATCAATGATGAAATGAATCTGCAGCAGTCAGGTGGTACATGTAAGAGCTCTGTAAGTTGTTTACATTTATTGTAATGTTATGTGCTTTGAGACATGAAGTAATTTAATGCCGTCTCTCGTCTCGTGACAAGGTGGAGTCTCCTGCTTTCAAAGTTGCTAGCCACTACGAAATTGCCTATCCTACCTTTAATGGGAACTTTAGCAAAACGTTCAGAGAACATGTTTTTTTTTAGGTGGCTTATTCGAAAAGCTACACTTTCAAAATAACTTTCCTAAATTGCTTACTTTCAAGGTAACAACCCAAAATAAAACATCAAAACAATGAAACACCCTCTTTGTACTTAAGCTATTCATAAAAGATTCATTCACATTCCAAGTTCGAAACAAAGAGGGAAGTCATAACCGTGTACCCAACAGCAAGGTTAGGCATCTCTCAATTGCTTGCTTTTGGCAACGCCACATGGACTTCTGCAAAACTATCATTAGCATATCCACTGCTGTGCATGTGGGCATCAGGGCAGACCATTTGAGCCTTATAAATAGTGCAGTAGGTCAGTGCGGCTCTATCTATTATTTTTATTAAAGAAGCAGCGAGGACTAACGATGCTGCAGGGTTAGAATGGGCTCAGAAGTGGAGCTCCAACGCTATCAGGCCTTATGCTTTCATAAAGCTCGTCTCAAAACCTGTGAGCAGTTACTCCACCTGTAG